>JASTWQ010000121.1:0-555959 GCA_035220615.1 Leptothorax acervorum | reverse complement strand
AATGCTTACGATGGTAGATAAACAAGTAAGGTATAAATGTTAAAACAGATCGTTGCTACATCATGCTGTCTACATTACGATGTTTACAAAATGAATGAGTGATAATGTAAATGTGTGAAAATGTGTAAGACTCGCTGCGCACTATTATAGCGGTGCATTCGCAGCAACTGCTATTATACAGGTGATCGGGGGAGTCCTGTGGGCAAACTTGTCGCCGCGGTTTGATGATGTTGATGGTTTTTGCCGATATATTTGCTTATAATCGGTACAATTGTTTTATTCGGTTATTGCAATTTGCAAAACGTAACAATTCGATTGTAGTTTATTCATGATTGGAGTTGTTTGAAGGATTTAAAGTCTTGAAAAATCTAAAAATTTATTATAGGATTTAAGAACGATAATCTAAATACACGCGTTAAGCGGACGAAAAGAACCGGGCCGGCTTGGCAAGCGGAGGCCCGGAGACTCGAAGCGAATGTCGTTCGGTTACCGGCGCTCGCCAATGAGAATTATTAGGCTGGCAAAGAGAGAACGACAAGAGGAGCAACTGGGGGATCAGAGAATGTAAAAAAAGTTAAGAATCTGAGGTTTCACATACGTATAAATAAATGAAATAATTGAATTGATCAAATTTCAATTTCTTGAAATATATACGCTTTCAAAATCTCTGATTTTCGACTTTTTGTTCCTCAAGTCGCTCTTCAATCTTTTATTACCGATCTTTACTCCTGTGAGTTCAATATAGACGATATAACCACAGTTTTGAGTGTACCTAATGTTTGATTAGCTTTAGTTTTAAGACTTTGTTAGTAATTGGTAAGGATTCTTAATGAATAACAAATATATATAGATGTAAAGAATTTATGAATCTAAAATTCGAGTGTACAAGATATAAATGATTATCTACAATTATGCTTCGGATAAACGCGGAAGGTGTGTTACGACATGGCGGCATGTAGAATAAAAGAACAACGAGAGAGAGATAGGAGAAATTAAGTAAAATATTGCGAAAGTATTTTGACCGGTGTATCTAGTAAAATATTGCAAAAGTACTTTTAATTTAAGCGCGTTAACGGCTAATTGTGTGCGATTTGTGATTTTTATCAATCCACGCTGAATTACGAGTTTTTAGTCCTAGTAAACTGAGCTTTCAGATCCAGCAAGGGCTCGATTCTTGAATTTATTCGCAAAAGAAACATATGCGAAAATTCTGCTCTTACAGAAACGTTGCAAGTTGATTGGCGAAAAAGCCATGTGATAGTCAATAAACTTGCAAACTTTTCTGTAAGAGCAGAATTTGAGCATACGTTTGCTCTTGCGAATGAATTCGAGAATCGAGCCGCAGGTCGCCGTCTGGTCTGCTGAGACTCGGAGATCTTTTTTTCGGCAATCCTCGAAAATTCCGAGAAAATTGGCATGTCGCCAATAATAATGAGGGTTCTTCGAAAAATTGCATCGCGTGAGAGTGATATAGGCGATTTTTTGGCGTGACTGATATAAGCAACCAAGGTATACCAAACTGCACCAGAACCAATAGCAATCACCGATAGCAACTTTAGTATATGTACCAAACCATACCAAACAATCGCCAAAAAACGCCTAATGAAACGTACTTTGATCTCGTAATTTGTTACTCTCTCTCTTTTCGTTGTTCATCGGGATCGAGTGCGTCGCGGCGAAACTCTCTAATGATTGTGTCGATTAATTATCGACCGGAAAAAGGAAAATACAATAGCAATGTTTTATTTACGCATTAGGATAAACTGTGATTATATAAAAAAAGAAAGAAAAAATAACGGGAAATAGAACCGAGCAGGAGCAGAACGCAACAGGATATGTGTATTCCTAGAAAGTCTGATTTTGTAAACTATTCTACGAGGCAAACACTTGTGTATTATATATATATATATATATATATATATATGCGGATATGCGATATACAATTTTATATGATATATGATATGATGTATGACGTTTGTTTATTACTATGTAAAGTGACAGACTTCGAAATTAAACATTAATTACTATCAATCGCGGCGTTTTGAATTTACTCTTTTTCTTTTCTTTTGCCTACAGAGGATCATGAGAAAGTGAGAGAATGCCAAACGCTGCGAGAGTGCAGACACAATGGACATTCGAATTTTACGAAACGTGAAAAAACATTTGTATTTTCTCATCTTTAAACTCCTCAGACCGTGTTAATATTTAAACAAAATAATTTACACGTCACTCACACAGCTAGCGCGATAAAAAAATAAGTTAACATTCATTGAAATAACATTATACATTTATGTCTAACAACAATTTTTTGTGCTTGCACTCGCGAATATCTTGCCGACGTGATACTCGATTTCTCACACAGAATTTCTTGTTATAAGACACAAAGAGGAGTTTACTTCTTGCGGAAAATACTGGGCATGCTGGGCGATTCAGTTTTCTGTTGAAAGATCTTGCTCATCTTCTGGCGCATATCCTTGACACCTTGGCATACATTCACCGTCGCCATCGATAGGAAAGCCCGGAGCTCGTCGAGTGTCCTGGAGTGAAGATAATTTTTTACAAACGTTTAAAACATTTTTCGTTATCGAGAAAATATGTACAGGATACATAATGTTTCTAGAAAAGTATTCAACAGTCCAAAGATATGGAAATTCAGAAATCTATCAAATCTACTATAGATTATTGCGACTGTAGATTACAATTATATAATCACAGTAATTTCAAATCCAGGTCGCTGCCTGGTCTGCCGAGACCAGGAGATCTTTTTTCGGCAATCCTCAAAAATTCCAAGAAAATTAGCGTGTCGCTATAATAATGAGGAATGTTCGAAAGATTGCACCGCGTGAGAAATTAACAGTAATAAAATATAAATTTCTTATATTTCTTTACATCTGTATGTTTTATAGTTATTAATTCATCAATTATTATAAACACGATCAGATATATTTATATTAACACAACTATTTTATTCAATACCTATCTATTGGCTTTAGTAAGTACTGCCTGGACTCCGCTTCTCTGAGCAAGAAACGCACCGCGTCTTCTTGCTGAGGTAGGCATTGATTTACCAACGTTTCGAGATGCCTCAGTCCCGGTAGCACTACTCCGGAAGCGCATTGACTACTTAACGGACAGTAAACCAGCATGGAATACGCCTCCACCAGGGCGTTTACTAATTCGATCTTGCGGCTCTGTTGAAGCGCAAATAAAGCAATCGTCGATAAGTGCGTCGCTATTACTGCAATTAACAATAATTCAATATGGCAATACATGTAGCAAAAAATGCAGATATAAAAAGCAATTTCTTATTAAAGTTGAGATTGAGTTTGTATTTCGTTCTTTATATGTTCAAGAGTTTATCTTTCAAGTTACATGAAGAACGTATATTAGATAGGATAACGTACTGTGTTCTATGTAGTTTTGTGGACAGGTGGGAGCGATGACCGCGAACGTGGATACTAACGAAGTTGCTAAAATTGGAGAGAGTTCCAGAGGATCCTTCACGATCATTTTCAACGTTAAACGTGCTTTGTCACGTGCTTCCCTCACCTTGCACTCTATTATACGGCCTAGGGTGGAGATTGCAGCGCAACGCACGCCACTAAGATATTTATTCGATTATTGCATAATGTAAAATAAGAGATATCAATATCGCGCGAAATACTGACTCATCATATATATTTTAAAGTAAATAATTTTATACGAGTCGTGCGTCTATGGGGTCTTGGAATCTACATTGTCAGGCAGGCAGACAGAAGTTTGTACCTTCAGTTTATAGTTATATAAGCATTTAAGGAATTTGGAACAATTAAGGTTTTATAAAAAAACTAGTGACGTTGTAGGGAGCCATTAATTTCAGATACATGCATGTATAAGTAGAGAAGGGTCTCTCACACTTCAGGATCGCTGACAAATATTACAATGGCTGATGCGATCTTGGCGTTTGCTAGTCAGTCCGAGATGTGTGCGATAATGGAGCCGAATAATGTTGCTGTTGCGCATCTTACAGAGGATCTCTGATGCATTACACCTATAAAGAAGAACAAACTTCAAATTGTTGCTGTAAGTAAAAATATTTTACAGAACGTTATAATAAAAATATGTATATCGATCATACGAAAATATAAATATTTGCTGCTTCTTTTGATACGTATGTACATTTTTAATTCAAGAAAGAAATTCTTTTTCGTAAAACAATTGTAATTTAACGAGAAATAATATTTTTCTATACCTCTTACAATATTTTTATATATGACTAGGTAACTATTTCTTCCATAAACTATTAATAATAATAATACGAAAAAAAGAGATGTGACACGAACCATCCCATAAACTAGCAAGAACGTATTTTTGCATTTGTTCACGAGTGCATAATATACTGGAAGCGATTTGCAACCAAGATAGATACTAGTCCTCTTCATCGACAAAACCACGAGGAACTGTTTGAAATAGTTTGCGAGCTCCGTGGAGTCGAGAGTACTCAGAATCACTAATGGTAAGTAACTCGGGATCAACGGAAGAATCTAATAACTCACACAGGTCTGGCGACGTATCATCTTTGATGCAAGCACGAACTGCATCAACATTGGCGACACACAAGACTATATAAGGTAAGATGCGCTGCAGAATACTGATCGATCGCGTCGATATCTCCTCATCGACGTAGTCTTTATTTGGCGAAGTCTGAGAGTGCGCCAGCTTTAGCTGATTCTTAACTTTCGAGGTTATGCGCGGTAGCAGGTTTAGATGCAGCCTCCTCAGGGATGATGCCTGTGCCAAAACCGGTAACAATATCGACGATGCCGTTTCAACGACCATCAACGATGTGTCATCAACGATGTGTCATCAACGATGTGTCATCAACGAAGTGCCGTTAACACCAGTTCTTCACACTGAAATTTATACATATAACGATATATCAATACGTATAAAAAATATAAGATTATAAAAATGACAAAGAAAGAAATAAAATAAAAAAAGATATGAAAAATATGTTAAAAATATTAAGATATTTACCTTGAAGTATTTATCATGATCGTCCATCAAAGCTATGAGTACGAGTAGCGCGAGGCTTGTAACTAACTAGTTCGTACAACAGGGTTCTTATCCTCCAATAAAATCTGCTGCAACATTGACAGCATCAGCGAGTTTCTAACGGCAGCTGATATTGATATGTAGGAGCAACATTCAACAGCTAGTAATCTTCTCTCTGGGTACTTGTGTTGACTCTGCTCCGTTAAATCGTTAGAATTTCTTCCGTTTCCAGCAGCTCTTCGGCGAGCTTCGCCATTACGACTAAACCTGATAAAAAAAAAAAAAGTGACATTTAGTAACAGGTACATTCAGTAAGCAAAACACATTTTTTAATTACAAAATAATAAAATATCCAATTCTTTATAGCTTATATCTGTAATATATATTAACTAAAAATTAATTACTAGCTTACCTTATATTTTTATTACTTATTAGGTCATAATCCTGCTCTAGAATCCGTTTTAATGTGCTATCTGTATCAAGATCATCGCCTGGTTTCATACTGGCTCCAGATTGGCTACCACCACCCGCTGTGTTCATCGTCACTCATTTCACCCATGTAATCAGAACTACTCTCTGTATCCTCTTCTATGTTTACGTCCTATAAATTACAAATGTAATTCTTATAAACTTTTGTTACTTTCGCAGTCCTCGATCTGCAATGTCATACGGAGTTTAAACCTTTCATAGCGCGGCAACGTTAAGAAAATTACGCACTCACAACATAATAGTCAATCAGCGTTGTTACACATATTTTTCAAGCTATTGCTACTATCTCTTTCTATTATTGAATTATAAAAGTTCTTAAACGTCCAAAATCAAATTTGTAACTTAAAAATGAAACTTACTTCTGTATCATAATCAGCGTGTTGGCCTGAACTGTCATCTTCGGAAATTCCGGTCGTAGCTGGTGCAGCTCGACTGCCACCGCTTCTCGCTGTACGACGAGATCCTTGATGCTCTGTTTCGATTGAGCGCTTTGACATCTTATGGCTTCTCTTTTTGCGTTTGTCCCAAGACAGATTCCAACCCTTACAAAATAATAAAATATATTTATATTCCCTTAATGTGTACGTTAATATGATTTGTACAAGATTAAGTAGCTTCGCTAAAGCTTCACTAACTTACTTGGAAGTGCATGAGGTATTCCACTGCTTTTCTACCTCTTTGATCTGTAGGTATTCACAATGACATCAAGCATCTGCAAACAATTTTATAGTTAGTTTGAACTGCGAGTTTCCGTACGATAACAAAATTACTTATATCTACTTGTACACACAATATAAGTTCATTTCTATATTTCATAAATTTGTAATTTGATGTAATTGTTCAAATACAACTTTAGGTTACCTCTACTTTTGTAATCTATATCTCTTTTATTGCAAGAATACTTTTTACTAAGTTTAGAATTAAATTTGCATTTTACACTTACCTATATTTTTGCACGTGAAATGTAGCCGACAAGTAAAGCTGATAAATGGGTAATAGTTTAAGTAGCACGTAGCACGTTTCGTTTTGATGAACTTTTATTTATACGTATCAGACAATTCGGACAAATGCGTTCCGAAACCACCACATATTTTACGTCTCACCCCCACTTTCCGGCTGCTAAACGATATACAGTTTTTCGCCTTTTTAAGCGAAACCGTGATCCAACAAACGATTTCATTAGTTTATTCGAGACCAACAAACGATTCCGCATCGATTGACCCCCTTTTGAAACGAAAACTGTAAAGAATTATATATTTACCGGCTAACTTCACACTCAAAATTATTTTCGTGATTACGTAAAAACTATTAACCAACAAACGTTTTCATTAGTCCAACAATCAACAACAAACGACCAACAAACGATTCGTAATAAAAAAAATGTAAAAAGTCGAAGTTGTCCGGCTAATTTCAGCTCCATGTGATCGCACCCTCAGGGTGACAGTACATGAAGCGCGGAAGCGCGGAAACGCGGAAACGCGGAAACGCGGAACAGAATAGTAACTAGATTCCGCGTTTCCGCGAATTGAGTCCCGCACGTTTGAACGGAAAAGCGGAATCCGCTATTATCGCGTGTATGTACGTCGAGACGTCGACTCGGTCGACTGATGTAATAAATAAAAGATATTTGTGTAACAGAAAACAAGTTTATGGAGTATACTGATAGTATATATAGTATATATAGTTTGATGGAGTATACTGTATCCGCGTTGACAACTGATTTTGACGCGTTCGTTCCGCGAGTTTGTTTCTCCTTGTATTACATGGAGCACAATTTGCGCGGAAAAGCGGAACAGTATAGTGACAAATAGACATTTGTATTCATTTCTTAAAATTGTGTTCACTTAATTCATTGCAATTTTTATTAATATGCTTATCTTTTCAACTTATCTATTGAACACAAGCATTTTAATCAATAAATACCGTCAAAAATTAATATTTTATAATTCTCCGTTCCGCTTTTCCGCTCAAAATATGCTCCATGTAATACAAGGGATTTAAAACAGACGGAACGAAACGCGGAAATCTAGTAAATTTTGTCTTCCGCGTTTCCGCGTTTCCGCGCTTCCGCGCTTCATGTACTGTCACCCTCAGTCCGGGTTTCAATATGTTCTGTGGTTTCAACCAGTTACAGGCCTTCTTTACACCGGACCGTTTGATACGCGTACTAAGTACTATATCCGTATCAAATCTCGGGTTATCCCGGTGTAAACCGAGATTTGATACGAATATAGTACTTAATTGGTACGCGTATCAAATGGTCGGTGTAAACTAGGCCACAAGCGAAATCGAGCATCTATTGGTCGATTCGGGTCGATTCGCCCGCGTTGACCAATAGACGCTCGAAACTGGGCCCGTATTCTGTAGAGATCCTCAAGTGAATTCTGTTCCTGCTATCGACAACTATTTGTCTCGGTAAGCGTCGTTACGCAGGTTTTTCATATCGTAGAAAAGCTGCGCCGACACCAATAGTTGTCGGTAGCAGGAACAGAATACGGGCCCTGGATTGAATTGAACCCGGATTGGGTTCCTTCCTTCCTTTCAGTGTCCAGTCAGTTACGGCCTTAGGGTGAAATCACACGATACGGGAATCAGCGTGCGGGACAGAGGATGCGTGATTCGAACAGCCAATCAGCGCTCTTCCGCATTTTTCTGTACCTTTTGATTGGCTGTTCGAATCACGCATCCTCTGTCCCGCACGCTGATTCCCGTATCGTGTGATTTCACCCTTACGCTATTTGTCCATGCCATAGTGTGCCGTAGTGGTCGCTAGGTGTCGCTTTGTTTGAGACCCCTGAGAAAGAGTGTTAAGAGAGATCTGACGTTACTGATTCATTATTTTTTCGTGTATAAAGAAAGTGCACAATTATCCGATATCGTGTCGCGACAGAATTTTACGGTTTCTTTTTTTTCAAATTGATCGCTATCGTAAGCGTCCAGCCGCCCCGACGTATTATGTGCTATTCCATCCAATTACTTTCTCAACGATTTTGAATTTTATTACTGTCTATTGTTCAACACTATACACACATTTCGTTGAATGGAGTCGAAATTTTATGACGGATATTTATAACACGTTTCATGTGTACGTAATATTTATCTTTGTGAATTTATATCTGTATAGTGATCAAACTTGTGCCGATAATTTATGTAATTTCCCCTTTTTCTTTCCTTTCTTTCCCTTCTCTTCTTTTTCCTAGGTTAGACCATTTCCTTACAAATGGCGGATAAGGCTATGATGAAGGTATCGCTTTATAGTTTATACGTTGGGACCGTTTTTAATACTTGCGTATTTTATTCTGAACTTGTAATCTGTATTTACAGCAAATCGCGGAACAAAAGCTCAAGGCCTTTTCCATCGGTACAATGGGTAAACGACCATTGAGTAAAAAGGAATTGGAAGAGCAACGTAAGAAGGAGCAGGAGCAAGCTGCAGCCCAAGTAAATAACATTGCGTATAATCGCATTCTTTTCTTTATTTGCTGGTTATTGTATGTACATAATTACTTATTAATTATTATTATGTGCAGGCGTTTGAAGAATTTGTAGCGACCTTTCAAGAGACGCCCAGTAAAACGACTAGTAAGGTTTGGGTCAAGGCAGGAACGTATGACGCAGGAAAAAGACGTAAGCATAGAATTTATAGGCGTTTAAATTATATACTTTTTTTTTACAAATACTATAAATTGTGTTGTGTAAAACTCTGTTATTTTCATAGAGGAGGACACGAGAGAAAAAGGAAAGCTTTATAAGCCACAGTCAAAAATCTCAGAACTAGTCGATAACAGATCGTCAGCTGAACAAGCTCAAGAATATGCAAGATTACTTGGAACAAACGAACGAAAACTAGATAGGCTAGGCAAAAAGAAGAAGGAAGGTGAGAAAAAGAAGAGCAATCTCGAATTATTCAAAGAGGAGTTGAAGATGATTCAAGAGGAACGTGAAGAGAGACATAAGTATAAGGGTGTGGTGAAAACTGTAATATCTACACAATCTGAAGATCCCATGTTAGCTGCTCTAAAATGTGTGGAAGGTATGTATACGCACAGGCGTGTGTGCGCGCGCGTGCTTACACGCATGTGTCCACGCGCGCACGTACACACGAGCATACATTGTACAATACATCGATCAAATTACTTTATAACTTGGTATATACAATTCATCTAATTGTATAAAATTTTGGCTTTGTAAAAAAAGATATGGCAATATATTTTTATCACAATAGTATTTAAATCTCTGTAGCATGCTTATAACTTTAGTAGGTAGTAAATCCTCATTTCCGGATCCGCGAAAGGCTAATCTGCATAACTTCATTGATGATCCCCGTCTCTTAGCCCTGATATATGAGGGTAACCATTGTCCTTCCTATATCTTTTTCCTCTTACCACCTTCATCTGTCTCGTAATTACAGGATATGTTGAAGGATTTTTATTTTACAGATGGTTCATTCGACAATGGTGATCCAAATACCACAAATTTGTACTTAGGAAATTTAAATCCAAAGGTAAAATATTATTTTACCACACTATAGTATCAGTTTGTATGTACATACGTAACGTTATTGTGCCATTATGCGTCGTAATGCACAACAATCGATACAACAATATCCTATCTTCTTTCGTCTTTACAGATCACAGAACAGCAATTAATGGAGATATTCGGCAAGTATGGTCCTTTGGCTAGTATAAAAATAATGTGGCCGCGTAGCGACGAAGAGAAAGCCAGACAAAGAAATTGTGGTTTTGTTGCATTCATGAGTCGTAAGGACGGGGAGCGTGCATTGAAAAATCTTAATGGTGAGAATATAACAAGAGTATTTTGAAAAAATTCATACAATGTCTTCTAATTTATTTATGTATATTATACATACATTTATGTATCTTGCTCGCTTATTTATCTGTAAATCATTTTTAATATGTTTAATATATTTGTGACTACCATATAAAATTTACAATCGATTTATACAATGGATGAAAATATTAAAACCGTATTATCTGTAACTTGGCGAGGTAGGTCGTGATATAATGCAGTATGAGATGAAATTAGGCTGGGGGAAAAGCGTACCAATTCCGCCTTACCCTATCTATATTCCACCTGCTTTAATGGAGATCACGCAACCACCACCTCCATCTGGTCTTCCGTTTAATGCTCAGCCACACCGACGCGACAGACACAAGGTACACGAAATGAACCATTTGAAGAGCGCAATTAATAAACTGCTCAACTATATATCTAAACACAATATCGTTTCCTTCTTACTTAATATTACCCTCGCGAATAATCACATTCTGAATATTTATTAATCATTTGCACACACACACTTTTCACATGTATTGATCGTTATGGTAGGTTTACATACAAAAAGGCATCTTTTATTAGAAATAGCTAGCATTTAAGGTTTCATGAACATTCGATACACGTATCTTAATAAAACTTGGTAAACTATTTATATTTTTCGTTTAATTATCGATTCAACATTCTTAGGTTAAATTAATCTTATTAGTATAAAATTGACAGTATATTATTACATATATATTTAATGATGTTATTTTATAATAAGACACGAGATAAGAGGCCTATTTGTTTTAGCTGAACTTCTTGCACAGTTCATCTTTTCTCTTTTTCTCTCCGACGTGAAAAGAAAAAAAGAGGAAAGACAAACCGTGTAAGAAGTTCAGTTAAAACGAACAGGCCTAAGATTATCGCGTAAGGGACATAATAATACGTGGTGTTTTTTCCATGTGATAAAATAATATTCCAAAATAATTAATATTTAAATTGGCATAAACTATTTTGTTAATTTAACGTTGGAATGGTATAACCCATTTTTGAAACATAATCTCAGATACCACGTATCCGCAACCTCCAGAGCGCGGACCCGCAGGAAAAGGAAAACTTTGAAAAGGTAAAAATATTCCTCTATAAACTATTCTCAACTTTTAATAGCTTGCATTAGATATTTAATCCTAGATATTTAAACTTGTTTCTTTATTCACACTCGCGCGCGCAAGAGCGCGCACACACACAAATAAAAAAAAAGACCGAGACGGTAATATTTTTTTTTTTTAAATTAACATTGGTAAGTTGCTTGCGAGATGCGAGCATTTTATACGTTTTTTATCTAAAGTATTCTAAAGGAATTTATTGATTAATAAAGTGAAAACGAGTATTTTTATCTTTATTTTATAATATATAGGATACCATACTATAAATAATCTTTGTTAATCATGTAAAATAACAATTCTATAATTATGTTTACGAATTGCGTTGTGGTAATTTATTGGTGACAACATTTTTTGGGATGTACCTTTTGGCATTTGGATTGGGACGTCCTGTCATCTATTGTTGTTGCACTATGATCTGGATCATAAGGTTTTGCAGAATGCTGTTGTCAAAGTGGTTATACCAACAGAAAGGTATTTGTTGATTTTAATATCATAATGACAAATCTGTAAGTATGTAACTGTGAAGAATATTTATGCTTCTGTTGAGAATGAAATATTTTGTGTCAATGGGGATTGACACAAAATACGAATGCATACTTAATCGAGTCGTGCGTTATAGGAATTTAGTCATGTTAATACATAGAATGGTGGAATTTGTAATTCGAGAAGGACCAATGTTTGAGGCAATGATTATGAACAGAGAATTGAATAATCCAATGTTCAGGTATGTATCTTATTATGTATGATACGCGTACTTTTGCGTATAACTAAACTAACAGGATCATTTTTAATTTTAGATTTCTATTTGAAAATTATTCTCCCGCACATACTTATTACCGCTGGAAACTATATTCCATTCTACAAGGGGATGTGCAGAAAGAATGGCGCACGGAAGATTTTAGAATGTTTAAAGGTGGAAGTGTATGGAGACCACCACCGATTAATCCTTGGACACAAGGCATGCCAGACGAATTAATAGAAATGGAAGAAAGGCAAGAACCCAGGAGAGGTAGTCTCTCAAATAGGTAACAGCAAAAAATAGTACGAAATTATCGAAATAAGATATACATCGAGACTGTACCTAATTGAACAAAATTGCCTATTAAGTTTTACCTCACACTAAATCTAACGCTACATTATGCGCGTATTCGCGAATCGTGATTCGCATAACATTCGTGAATAACGTGAATGGAAAATTCGTCGAAAATTCGATGAATTTTCCATCCACATTAATCACGAATGTTATACGAATCATGAATTACGAATCACGATTCGCGAATACGCGCATAGTGTAGCGCTAGCTTATGTATATGTATGTATATATGTATATAATTTTTTGAAAAATGTTCTATTTCTTCATAGTCAGCGAGATCGTTTAGAAGATTTATTGCGAAACATATCGCCTGAAAGAATAAAAGTTGCAGAAGCAATGGTGTTTTGTATAGAACATGCGGAAGCAGCAGAGGAGATTTGTGATTGTATTTCGGAGTCATTATCAATACTGCAAACTCCTGTGAATAAAAAAATTGCAAGATTGTATTTGATATCTGACATATTACATAACTGCGGAGTCAAAGTGACTAATGCCACTATATATAGGAAGGCGTAAGTGATATATTTATGTGTGCATGTGTATTTAACATCATATGCGCGCGTGCATATATAATATTAATATTTCATATTTATTTATTTTACAGATTTGAGACGCGCCTTTTAGATATTTTTAATGAAATTCACCAAGCGTACAAGCAGTTTGACAGTAGATTAAAAGCAGAAGGATTCAAAGCCCGCGTTATGCGAATGTTCAGAGCATGGGAAGATTGGGCAGTGTATCCAAGAGATTTTCTGGTGAAGTTACAGAATACTTTCCTAGGACTTGTTTTGGTAAATTCTAAATTTAAGGTTTAATAATATTTTATAGATTAAACCTTATGATATAATTCTAATTTCTTTTTTAGATGGACGAGCCTGAACCTGAGAACGATGAAGACATCGATGGTGCACCATTGTCCGATGTTGATGGCGATGGTGCTGAAGATTTGGATGGAGTACCGCTTGATGGTGCAACCTTGTTGAAAGGTGCCATGAAACATGGTCTCACATCTCAAACAACTTCAAATTACGACGATATTGACGGAGTGCCCAGTATATATGCGTTCCTGAAATAAACACATCGATAATAATATATATAAATAAATAACACAATCTATACACACATGTATATGTATATATATATATTACATATATGTATATATATATATACATATACATATATATATATATGTATGTATATATATATATATTTGCCGTAGTGGATGAAGATATCGATGGCGTTCCAATGGATGATGACGATAGCGCAAACGCGCAAAATAAGGATGACGAAAATAAATCAGCAATGCCAGCTGGATTCGTTCCGTCGCGATGGGAAACCGTCGATCCTGATCAGGTTTCAAAATGTTTCTGCCTCAATAAATTAAGCAATTGATGTTTTCTCGCTCATATCATGTTTACATACAATTTTCAATCATCAGGTCGAGGCGCAAGCAATGACCACCAGCAAATGGGAAGAATTAGGTCAAAATGAAGATTCCAATTCTCAAGATACTAGTATGGATTCCAGGTAAAATTTTTGTGTGACAATTGTTGATAAAGTCTTTCTGTAGTATTTTGTATGTACTTACGTTAAAATATATTTGTAAAAATTATTTTAACAGTGGTAGAGATTACAATGAAGAAAGGCGAAACAGATTACGTGAGATTGAGGTAAAAATCATGCAGTATCAAGATGAATTAGAAAGTGGAAGAAGAACATTGAAGTCTGGTATGACGATACAGGCACAAGTAGAACATTATAGGAAGAAACTTATAAGAAAGGTAGAAGAACGATAAAAAATTTTTCTACTTATTCTAGTATGAGTATAACAATTATAATATATCACATGCACGTATTGTAAAAATAAATATAAAGTAAAAATTTCTATAGAGCGAGAGAGAAATGAAGGATGTAAAAAGCGAAGAACGAGAGGATGAGAAACGAAGAGAGAAGAAACGAAGCCGAAGTACGACACCGGAATCTCCTGGTCACACCTACAGAGATCGAAGACGGTCGTCAAGTCCGTCGGCAAAAATTACAAGATATAGGTAAAGGCTTTGTCTTAGATTTGTATACATATATGTTTGTTTCTCTATCCGTATCATATCTGATGTCTAACATAATAGGTACTAACGATATAAATTGAGATATTATTCAATGTAGAGATATCCTATGACGCAAACTTTTTAACGTTTCCCATATAGCCTGCATGTAACTTAACTGTTAAATTTTTCTTATGTTGATATTATTTGTCGAGTAATTTGTCGAATAAATAATTCGTCATTTATTTTATTTGTAATATATTTTTAGATCACGCAGTAGATCGCCGCGCGGCAAGCTCAGATCAAGATCTCCGTATAAAAAACGCGTACCAGTTACTCCATCTCCTCCTCGTATTCGACGTACGCCATCGCCTTCCTTTTCTTCAGGCAGAGGATCACGCAGATCGCCCGCTAATGAGCGTTGTGACAGAAAAAGGCGTAGATCACCCTCTTTGTCGCCCCCGCCGCCTCCACGTACTTCCTCTAAACATAGAGTTTGTAGTCCGCCTTCTCCTTCTCCGCGTAAACACAGACATAAACATAAATATTGAATCACGATACGCCGTTGCACGAATTACCTTTCCCGCAGGACGCTATTTTTTTAGATATTATTTTTTAGATCTCACATTTATTGTCCTACGATGCGTCACATTTGTAGATATGCCTTGAAATGACACCAAAAATGTGAAGATTAACATTTCGACGACTGATTCTACTCGATACTAGTTCGCCTATATTAAAAAAAAAAATACAAATTGAATTTCTCACTGCTTTATTATTTCAATGTAAAATTATTATAATTTACACTAAACTGTACTTTGTGCTGAGTGGCAAGACAGTTAAAACGGCGCGCGTCACATGCAGTTCTAGAGAAAGCATGACATAACGTATAAAATATTTTATCGATTTCGGAAACTTATGCGCATCGCATGTGATGATTTATCATCTTTTAAATACACACATTGAAGATGAAGAGAGTGTATATATTAATTATAAAACATGAAGATAAAAAATGGTCTTTTTTAAGTTTATGCCAAGAATATGACTTCTTTATCTTAAATGCTAAGAATATTTCAGAATGGAATAAAATAATCTTATATGTATCAAAAATATTATTGTTTTCTTGCATTGTGAACATTGCGAATAAATCATTTTATACATAAAAAAAACATTAATTATATCATTTGATACATCTGTGTCTTTTAACCTTTTCACAAGATATTAATTAAAAACTAAGCGCCTTGGTACATATCGTTTTAATTTACTTTATCATATTTGTCTTTAAATAAGTTTTGATATATTTTATAAAATATCTATTCTCTCTCTCTCTCTCTCTGTGTTTCTACAATCAATTTAACTTGGACGTGTACTACATCAATCATCCTCTTGTAATAGTCTAATATTTTTTATGAAGATCATTTTTGTGTGTGTGCGCGCGCGTATGTATGTATGTGTAATTAGTTGAGTTTTAACATAGTTTTAAAATTTTAAGTTAAAACATTTTGGATCATATTTTTGTGTACAATAAAAAAAGTGAAAACAATTGGGTTAAAAATAAATTTAAAAAGATAAAAGAGAAAAATTACAGATTTATAATTTTTCTACATACATAAAATATTGATTATCTAATATTTTAAAACTGAGGATTGCACATAGCATATTTGCGATGCAAACATAATACCGTTTATCGAGAAAATAGTAATGCTTCTGCTCGAAGAAAAAACATATATATATATATATACACGACACATATATACTGGTATTATATACATATACTATACACACTCTAATTCTAAAACTCTTTGCCAACCTGGGATTCTGCAGAATTATTTTCTTCGTATGTTATTACGTTATCTATATCTGAAGTATTCTTACTTATAAGGTCATAAGCTTTTTCTCCACTTTTAGACTGTCTACTATCCACTTGCTTAGTCTTCATCTCTGTGTGTTGAATGGATCTTCTCGCTTGAGATTCCACATGTGAGTCCTTTAAATCTTTAATACCTGTTTATGGAAAGTAATAATTTCGCAAAAAAATGGTGCTGTATTTTAATCTGTGTTTATTACATGTATTCAAAAAAGTTTTTAATTAATTTTCTACATATTCTAAAAATTATTTTTGTGAATTTAGACGGATTATTCTGTAATTAAAACAAAGATCCTCCATGCTCATTTTAATTATATTCACATTTTAAAATAAAATTATTTATAACTGGTAATATTTAATCTAATGACAATGACAGCAAAATATTTTATAGAATCATAATACATATAAAGTTCTATTAAATATTTAACAAAAAAATCATACCGTTGATCATTAAGATAAAAAAAGATATTAAGATTAATAATTTATTGTTATTTACGTTTCCATTTTGGCATCTTATCATGTTTCTCTTCTTCTTCCTCCTCTTCGTCGTCGTCCTCCTCCTCCTCCTCCTCCTCTTCGTCCTCCTCCTCCTCTTCTTCTTCAACTTCACTATCTTGCGGGGTAGGTAATTTTCCATATTTTGCGTCAAGTTTAGCTATTAATTCTAAATCGTCAACATTTTCAATTTCCTCCTCCTCATCATCATCTTCTCCTTCTTTTTCTCCACCTTCTTGTTCATCTTCATTTTTCATTCTTATCTGTTCTCCGTCATATTCTTCTGTCCCGAAAATACGTTCGCCTTCTAATATTTCTAATTCATAATCTTCTTCTTCCTCTTCTTCTTCCTCAGATGATATCTTAGATTGGCCAATTGGTCTAAAATTGATTTCTACAATAAAAAATGCAAATAAATCAATCTGTTGTATAATTGTTCAACAAGAGATTCAAGAAAACACGCATACACGGAGAAAAACAATATGATATTAACACCGCACCTTCTTCTTTAGTTGTGCTTTGAACTGAACATTTTTCTGTTATCTGTGCTGTTTCATCTTGTGGAATTAGTTTCGTTAAGTCAGTTAAAGAAATATTTTCTTCTTGCAACTTATTATATTTGGATCTTAAATCTTCATAATTTTTCACTTGTACTTGTAGAGGTGTTTTATTTTCAACCTTCTCAATAGACTTAATTATTTGCTTAAGGTGAGGAGGTGAAATTATTGTATCACGTCTTGATAAACCAGGTATGTCGGTTATATCATGCGGAGAACGAAAAGTACCAATATCAACTAAAAAATTAATCGATATTGCATGTTATAAATACGTCGTTATTACATATAATACAGTTGTTTATTAATTCTAAATTTGTTCTTCATTTGTGGAATATGCCTCAATTTAATTATAATAAATTTGTCTTTATCAAAAAACTTACTTACCTGTAAAATTTCAATTTAATCTTTTCAATTATGATAATGTTAAAATTATAATTTCAACTTAATTCACATTTGATGTAGGTAAATAACCCCCTTTTTTTTAAATTAATGTATATCCTATAGCTATAACTATAAAAAATGTGCTGATGTAAAATAGTGTATAATGAAAAATTTACCATTATTCCATCGTCTAACGAGAACAAAATGTGCAGCGACAACAAGTGCAACACCGACTCCGAACTTCACAGCCACTGCAACCACCATATGTTATTTCTGATTGCTACCCTTTTTATTACAAGAAAATACCGTGATTAATACAAAGCAAATATATATATTTTAATATTTTATTCATATATCATGATGCTGATGTTTATATTATTATATATTCTTCTTGGATTGTATATTATTTAAAATTGAACGAAATAAGAGAGCATGGAGGATCACACACATATATAATATATCTATACATATATAATTATATTTATGTAATTATCTAAAAGTATCGCTAATGTATATTTTGTTATGGAGTATAGACTATGTTTCCTTACCACTAGTAGGCTCTTCTTCAACTTCTTCCTCGGATTCACTATTATCTGCATCATTCAAATTCTCTTCTTCAACCTCTTCACCGTCTATCTGATAAAAAGGCATTAATGATAAAAAAATATCATTAATATAAATAAAATAATCATAAGTCGAAAGATAATCAAAGAAATAGTTATAAATAGAACAATATACAAAAATAATAAAGATAACGATCGGCGATATGTATATATGTACCTCTTCTAGAGGTTCAACACTGTTATCGTCAATCTCATTAACGCCAGGTATACTTGGGAATTCCTCAGACATATTATTATTTTTCTCTTCTGCAGAGTCGTCAACTGTCTCTGTGCTAAATTCATCAAATTCCATATCAGGGTGATCCGTCATATTATCTTCTCTATCTGAATCTTCGTTTTCATTTGTCCCGTCAACTTCTTCCAATATGCCAGTAGCATCAAGTTCTCGTTGTACATCATCGTCATTATCATTTTCTTCGTCAATTTCTTCAGCGCGACCTTCTTCGTCTTCCTTTTGTTCCCTTTTGTTTTGATCCTCTGAAGACATCATTTTAATAAAAAAAAACGAAAAACATGCTCCAAATATTTTTATAACATATCGCACACAATTCACCTACCATCTATTGTCTCTTCAACTTCTACGTTATCCTTTTCCGCTTTCTCTTTTTCTTCTTCTTGTTCTCTCTCCTCTTTCTCCTCCTCCTCCTCCTCCTCCTCCTCCTCCTCTTCCTTTGTTTCTTCTTCGTCGCCAATTTCTTCTGTATCTTGTTCTATACTGTCATCTTCTTTCTTGACTTTTGTCGATTTTTCTTCGTCATAGCCCACTTTTACTTTCTCTTCTTCCTCCTCTCCCTCCTCTGTTTCTTGGCTTACTACTTCCAGCTTCTCTTCTGGTTCGTACGATGCATCGCCATGATTGGACGGCGAATCATCTACCCAGCCTTCAAATATACTTGCCCAACGTGACGATATTATCGGCGTATCAACTTAAAAAGTATAAAATGTATCATAAGACATATACTTTTAGCAAAAGTCTTTTCTTGAGTTTAGTTGGGTTATTTTACTCTGTGTGTGTGTGTGTGTGTGTGTCGGAAATTATTTTTTTATTTACCATCTGTAGTCCCTCTATGTTCGAAAATTATTATACTAATTAATCCTGCGAGAACAGCCAATAAAACGAAAAATATAATTCGTGCACACCAATGTCCACCCGTGCTGCTTTCTTTATAAATGTGAATGGTAACATTTTCGGCAGAAGTATCGACAGTTGGGCTGATCAGGGTAGGTGGTGGGGTACCAGTATCTTCATCATCTAAATGTAATAAATTAAAGAGCGTTTGAATTATTAACAACATTTTTCTATATGAATTTGACAGATGAAAAAATCAGGATAAGTTTAAAAGAGGGAGAGGGAGAGAGAGATTGATTGATTGATTGATTAATATTTTATTATGTCTTAATAGAACTTTTAGGCAAGCAATAAGATAAACAATCGATACAAGAAATTGTAAAAACAAAAAAGCAAGTACAAAAGAAAAGAACAGAAAATAGATAAACTAAAAAGTAAGTGATATAATTACAAAATACTCGCAGAACATAATACGCACTTAAGAAAATATATATATAAAATATAAAGAGTAGAGAAATGATACGCGATGCGGGATGATCACAACCGATGTGCATAAAGTACAAGAAAAAAAAAATAATAAGGCAGATTGATAATATGCACATATCACTGGAACTTAATACACCCCCAGCAAAAGAATGCGTCATAAGCATATTAAAAGGATAAAGCATAAGAGTATTGAAAACACACAGATATTCACAAGAAACGAAAACAATATGGAAAGATTAATGCGTACGACACAACTCCAGCATAAGATGTTTACAAGCAAGTTGTAGAAAATCTAAGGAATGTAACAATATATATACCACACCAAATTCAAAGATAGAGACATTAAATTCGTGCAATAACATAGTGGCAAGTAAAAGAGGTTCCCGTCCGCAGTCGCGAATGTCGAGGATTAGTATTTTAGTGCATTCAAGAAGTCATAGTTGATCATTGGAGCTTCGCAAGATCAGCCTCAGAGGCAATTAATATGTGAGGCTGCCCGTTGTCCTTACGGACAACGATCATAACATCTCTGCTCCAAACATATTTAAAAGAATATTGTTTAGCCTTGACTTAACTTGTCGCAGAGAGAGAGAGAGAGAGAGAGGGAGGGAGAGAGAGAGAGAGAGAGAGAGAGAGAGAGAGAGAGAGAGATTTTATATTATGTATGTATATACAAGGTGGGGCATTTAAATTGAGACGCTTAATATATTTGAAATATCTGGTAAAGTATTCACTTTTCGATGACTTTACCTTCATACTTTTATACACAGAATAATGAAAGTAATCGAATGTTGTAAAAAAAAATAGAGAAAAAATTTTTTTAAGATTGCATTTTGAGGGCGCACCCAATTTGAAAAATTGCAAATGTAAAAATTAATATTATTATTCGCCATCTAAGGTCAAACTGATAAGGCCAGTAAATAGATCTTTTTAAGCCCTACAAGTTTTGTCTAAAACATTTCTTTCTATTTTACTTTATTTTTTAGATATTTAAACGTCTCAATTTAAATGCCCCACCCTGTATATCCATTTGAATATATTCCTCGTTTCGGGGGAAATAGGCTCTTTTCAGTTATTAAATTTACATCCAAAGTTTAAATAAGTTTAATATGAGTAAAAGTCTAAAAATGCAATATTAAAAATCACAGATACAATAAGTGCGCTGTATTATTGTTATGCGTATATCAAGAAGTGGAACAGAATTCAAAAATAGTTATAGAACAAGAGATGTTTTTAGGCTGAATAATACAGTTTAATCTATTTTTAAAAGCTAAAGATATATATATTAGGTAGGTTGGCGCTTGGGAGCTAAAAACTAAAATTCACATTTTGTAATTCGAATGGCTTTGCCAAATTTTCTTGGGTCGACCGAGACTTAAATACGCATCTAAGGAGAACTATACCGATAAACTTATAACAGTCTAATCTTCACATCTCAACGAATAACGAGGCAATAATTAAATATAATATATATATAGTGCCCGGTTAATTGTCATCTGCGATACGTAAAAATTAATTGGTTATATTATTCCGGCATCAATTATAGTGCTTCAAAGTTGCCCCCTGGAAACAATAATCGATTTTCTTTATAATTCGATTGTAATAATTTACGGAAATTGTGTGTATGGGGGATGTTACGGCCAAGGCACTTTTTTGGAGATGGCGGCAATTGTACAAAATGATTGGATTGATTGATTGTACGATTTATAATTAACCGTACCGTAACGGTCGGTATCGTACAATCGCGTGTTTCTATAATAATTATAAATGGAAAATGACTGATGAATTCAAGAGCAGCGAGCGTACATCGCATCGTTGGAATATCGGCCAGGAATATATGTTATATATAGATATATATGTATACAGGGTGTCCCAGAATTGATAGTAAAAAAAGAAGAGGCATATATTCTACAGGTTAAAAAAAGGTAAAATTGTCCTATAAACATATGTCCGGAAACGCACCCCCTCTGAGCTACGCACTCCCAAAGTTTTCCGAAAAAACTCGAATTGTCTGTATAAAATATCTATTTATAATAGATATTTTACGACCGTCGCGACTGCAGTATGTGAAAGATGGAGTTAGGAAGCTATAATATGTAGATTGGAGAGAGATATATGAATGTAAAACGATCGAATGAAAATCGAAATGAAATATAATATGTGCGCGTCGCGCGCACGTGGTCGCGCGGCGGGGCCATTGCGGCTGTCATCTGACTGACAAGTTGCGAGGCGCGTATATTTTTGGACACAGAGGTTCGTAAGAATAAAACTGCATGGCATCAGGCATCATATGTGATATCGCGGAGCTATGGCCAGCGCCGCATTGGCGTCGCCGTGTTTTGTTCCAATAAAATGTCCGAAAATATCGATGTCGAGTTCGCGCCGGCATAAAATCACGATAATCGCGCGAAATTGCATATGTAACGGCCGTCGCGTGCGTGCATTTGGCACATTTGGCGTGCACGCAAGAAACGTAAAGAACAGATGAGCGTAAGCGCAATTAACAAATATATATAATATATATATATATATATATATTATCGATCGAGATCAAGGCATTCGATATATGATCAGGCTTAATTCGATCACGACGTTTTCGAACGGAGGCGGATCGCGGGTGAGGAACAGGAACAGAAGGATTAACACGATCGAGAGAAACGTTACGCCGAGCGACGCGGCGATAGTAGCCTAGGATATATAATAAGTAGAAATTTCGCGGGGATAAAAATAAAGGAAACAAACGTCGCGCTAAAAATATCGCGTGCAACCGTGAGAGTCGTGTTACGAAAGTGCGGTGTATCACGCGCGCCCGCTCTCTCGCTCTCGTGCCCATTTTTACCTTTCTTACGTGATCGTTTTTCCTTCCGTTTCCTTGGCTGCACATCGCCGGACATTCTTCAACGAGCGAACGCTTTCTCAAGTATATATCGTCGATCGTTCCGAACAATTTGAACAATTTTCAAACGTCAATCCAACAACGATCTCACCGCAACACTCTACAAAAATTTGATTCACGGATATAGCTAGTAGATCAACACGATGACGATTGACGGCGCTGCCGAGCGCGAAATGTTCTATACTCTGTTCACTGAGAGATAGTTGACGGATCGGATAAAAATTCGTCTGTTTCGCGCAGATCTCCCCCCACAGAACTATCTTCGTCTGTTTACGTATACGGGACGTCACGCTCTAGGGACTTTACCGCCACTTTGCCCGCCTATGCGCAGACCACCAACTATCTCTTCGTGAACAGAGTATATATAAATTGATATAAATTTATTCCATATCACTGGAATAACTAGCTAGAGAGACTTTAAGAAGAGTGGAGCAGATTAGCCGGAAGTCCGCCATGTTTTGCCTCGGCGAGCGTACACGGACGTGGTCTTCGCTTTGGTGTGCGTTTCTCAGACGCAAGATCCACCCTCTCCCCCCATGCTTCTTACCCTCACTTCAGCGGGTTAGGCAACAAATGGCGGATCCAATCAGAGAAGGGAACACTATCCGCTCCACTACTTTTAAAGTCTCTCTATATGAGTAAGTTTCCACCGAGGGTTCGAACTGGGTCAGAACTCAGAATCGGGTTAGCTTAACGTTTATAGCTTTATATAGTTATAGCAAGTTGTTACCATATTTACATCGATCGAGGGGATATAATCATTACTTAATTTATATTACTTATAATCTATATATTACACATATTACATATAATCTATATATGTTACATTGAAAATGCAATGCAGAATTAATATTATCGGAAGACAAGAGAAAGGACGACAAGATTGAATTCTTCCAATGAAAATAACAATTGACTTTAATAACCAATTATATAAACAATTAGATTACATTTTTCTTCAGCAAGTTCGAGTTACTTGCGACATTAACTCTAAATGAGTCGAGTTGATCTTTTGCGCTTTACTTTGAGAATGATATTTGTATTTCTCTATATCGTATACGTATAATAACGTACCAAGAAAAGGAAGAATCGATATTGTATAGTAAACTAGCATCGCGTGTCAAATTGTTCAATAATATGCGTCCAACACTTTTACCTAATATAATTTATATAATATTACCTCCATATTTTTTCTCTGCATTTTGAATATTAATTATAGTGGAAAAACTCTGTATACATACATACATACAAAGTATATGTATATATTACATAGGCTTTGCATGGATATGTTAAGTTTTCAAACTAGGTTCACACACAGTGAATTCTAATCGCTCAATATTTAGAGATTCCAACTATTTTATAAACAATATTTGATTTATCTACAAATTTACTAAAATTATCTTAGATCTTACATCTAGCAAAAATGGATAAAAATGTTAAATGGAGATCTATTTCCTACACGTGGAAAAAAGATTTCTGTACACTGTACATATCTAATGTTTATAAATTGTATAATATTTGCATAATAATTATTAAACGATATAACTATATACATTTTTTTTCTTAACAATTTTCTTGTTATTGTGTGTTATTGTAGTTGTTCTTTACTAAAATGGAGGGATTATAGTCATATAATATTAGTATGGCTTGTAGAGCTATTTGACATATGAGTTTCACATTACAAAACATATAATTTTCGTTACAGTTGTTTTCATAACTTTGTATGTATATTATAAATCACTGTAGTATATGAATATAATAAAAGTTACATCTTTATATTTAGCCTCAACTAAACAAATTGATATTTTTATATTTAACGCAAGGATCTTTACACTTTATCGGAATACGAAAAGAAACGCTTTTAGGTTCATTCACAAGCGTACACAATACTACCCCCCCCCCCCCTACACGCCCGCGCGCGCGCGCACAGACCCACCCACCCACACCCACCCACCCACCCAACACACACACACACACACCTCATTTTACTTAAATAATTAGAATTTATTGCAACAGAAACCAAATATTATCAATACTTCTCAGAATTCTGAAAAAATATCGTAGAAAACTAATCTTTTCTTATACAGATTTAAGTATATGTGTTTTATTATATTTTATTATATTAATTGCTCCACATCGAGAATGATCTAAATCAGAAAATTATTAATTAAAAAATCATTTAAAAAATGGTTAACCATAATAATTGATACAAATATTATATACGTGTTCCGTATATCCTACATTAATTTTTTTCAAAAATTAAAATAAGATAGTAATTGCTATTGACAGCAATCTGTAATTGTCATCATCTGTAATATGCAATTAAAGATATGGCTCTTTAATAAATGCCGAATATGTCCTAAGAAGTGTAAAAAAATTCAAATTAATTATGAACGATACATCTTATATAGAAAATTTGTAGTTTAGATAGCTTAAAAGTTATTACGAATGTTGATTTCATATTCTATCACAGACTGATCAAATATTCATTCAACGTATAATTAATTATAATAGCATCGTACAATACACAAGCAATATATGAAAATTTATTAAAGTAATATTTAGCAGCAAACAAACACACACAGTTTGAGATTGCAAGATCTTTTAGTTATATTTGTTACATATCTCTTTCCATTAAAATTTTAACAGATCTAACATTTTCATTTTTATGTAAAAGTCTATATTAAAATAACTAATAAGATATAAGAGTTGATAATTAAAGGTACATGTTTTTGAATAAATGTTAATTCAGACTGTTTTATAATAACAGAAAAAAGTTTACAATGATAAATGCGATAAAAGAATTGACATGCGTTTTAGGCTTTTGACATTAATAGGCATTACTATTTTTTAAGATATTCTTATCTTATGCATGTGTGTATTTATAATTAATACAGAAAGAATTGGGTTCAAAATTGATGGAATTATATATGAATCAAAGATAGCGGTAATTGTATTCAATTACAGTAAAAAACTTCTCTATAGTCTATAATAATAACTATTACGTTATATTACACAGCTAACATTGAGTGTTTTATATCGAAAACTCGCCTTTTCAATGAATGAGATTACAAGTTGTGCAATAACACAATCAATGTCATGTTTATGCACATACATCTCCAATAATATTGAAATGAGGTGAGAAAATAAATAAATAATAAATACTAGATTTCTGTGATGACAAGATGTTACATTCTCTGCACAGCATGGTAACAAATCAAAAGATACGTTAAATTAATTTCGTTATAACTCTCTCTCTCTCTCTCTCTCATATTTATCTGGTGTCCCAGGGATAAATTAAAACGATTCGTCATAAAAGACAGGCATACGTAACAGAAGAAAAACTGCCTCCAACAGCAGAGTCATTAATTTATACACAACAAAAAGATTATATATACGTATATAATCCTATGTACAATATATATAGCGATAAGAAAAGTAGCCAAGAGGATTGTTCCTTTAAAGAAGCGACCAATATAAATTTCTATGTTTTCTCTCATTCCTCGTACTTTCTTTTTTAATTTCTAGAAACTTGTAACTTACATCATAGAGAAATTAGTGATTGCCACGCTCATTCATCGAATTACAAGATATGTCAGGGACATCGTCCTGTAATCGTCTTGTCAATGTACATTCGCCTAACATCCTTGTGTTATCATAATTACCCAATTTCCGCGACAATGTACTCGATAAATTAATACTATCTGCCGTTAGTAGACTGGTGCTGTCTAGTCTTTTATGATTTTCCATACTTTCGTTAGCGTTTCTTTCCGATTTATCAGGTCTTAATGTATTATTTAAGCTATGATCGAATTTTCTGAGATCATTTTGGATACTTCTGATAGTATCGCTATTGTTTTCGTATCCTCGCAACAAATGATTTTCGTTCTCATACCTACAATTAATGGAGTCAGAATCAAGACACTTTCTGAATGTATCGTCGTATCTTTGACTCTCGACAATTTTTCTCGAGAATCCCATGTCGTAATGTTCCGTCTCTACTGATCGTTGATTTGGACCATCCAACTCGTACATTCGCTTTAATTGATTATCGAATCCTGCTCTACTAGCTAAGTGGAGGTAGTTGTCATCACCGATGGGAGCCTGTCTACAAGAGCCAAGTACGCAAATATTAAATTATCGTAAGAGTGAAAATCTCTAAGATACATCCGATAAAAAAATGAACTATATCACATACTTGCTACCGTACTTGGTGTCGCGTGCCAGTCTTCTAAAATAGGCTCTATGTTCACACTGCAACGCGTATGCAGCATCTCTAAGTGCAATTAAAGTCTTGAAACACGAAGGTACATCTTCAATAGGCGATCCACCATCCGGAATAACACACATATCGCTAGCACCATAAACCGCCTGGCATTCACATGCATTCATCAATGTATCGAGACGTGGCAAATTTGTGAAGATTAACGAATGTATTCTTTGCAAATCGCGATCTGGGTCTAAAACCATTCGCAGTCCAGCCTCTACACCTGGCGATACTTGACTGCATCCTGGTGCAATTTCAGCAACTGCCCGACAACTACATACATTGCAGGAGCAAAGTTAGAATAGAAATACGTACATACGCGTTTTTCGATATCCACCAAATTACTCACCAAAGCCAATGGCCATTGATGTACGCACTTGGATGATATTTTTCCAAGCGGTTACTGTTTGTTTGACATATTTTTGTGAGAATGTCAATCCATTCCTTTTCTTCTACACAATTACCAGCTTGAACATACAATGCCCTTTGTGGTTGAATAATTTGAAACATGTTTTTCATCTTGAAAGAATCTTCGTGAAGTCTTTCCACTGCTAAAATTTCTTCTAATGGTATCTTACACAAAGGTTCTTTACCTGTATATTATATAAAGTATTCCATATTAAATGTTTGTACTTACTATTCTTGTATACTGTTCCTTAAGAGAAAGATATAATCTATATAATCTATACCATAAAAAGAGTATTCACCTTTAGTTTTAGAATATGTCAAATCATGCGTGGTAAGTCTAAAATATCTCTGCTTAAAATTCTTGCGACCAAATCGTTTTCTGCCTTGTGCTCGTTTAATCATTACTCTAATGAAAAAAAAAATATATATATATATATTACAATTAAAATTACATTCTAAAAATCTTACTCTTGTCGAAAGATTATATATCAATAGACAAATATAAATGTTACATGCTGATACCAACCTCTTGTTACAATCGGTAGTATGCATAAAGAGAAAGTATATTCTATTAGAAATATACAAAGTTTTTAAGGATTTACTTGTGTAGTCTCAACACTATATTTTTAAGTTAACAAAATCTGACTTGAAGAGCATTCATTATATTTTATCACATTTTTTCTCTTTCCTTCCCCTCCTTCTCACTGTTTATGTATACATCTGCATATGTGAGCGCGCACATTTTAACTTTTGAGACATGAGAAAGAGAAGTGGAGAGAGAGAGGGGGCAGGGAGAGGGAGAAAGGAAAAAGAGGGGAGAATGCATATATATGTACATATATATATATATATAGTAATAAATGTACCCTTCTTTGAGTACCACTGGTTGTTCTTGCAATACCGTTGGACGCTGTTTTATGATACCGCTACTATTACTGCTAGTCGATATTATCTCTAGAAATTGCTTGACTGCTTGTATATGTCTTTCCGTATAAAACTCTCTACAACATTGTATATATAATTGCATATATAATAAAGAAAAAAAAAACTATTTGTTGCGTTTAATACTTTATCTTTAAATTTTTGCTACTTTGCTTGTACGAATATTTATTGAAACCTTACTTGTACACACATTCCATGTATTCTTCTTTGCATACACTGCCTGCGCCTCCTCTACAAGATACCAAATTTCCAAGACTTTGAATCGTCTTAGATATTAATGTTAATGTCCTATTGGTCTGTGAATCCTGTGAAACAAAATAGCATACGTTAAAGACAAATTCAACAGAAAACTGCTATATTTAAGTATATAAGACAATCTTCATATACATATATATAATATATATCGTTTCTTCAGTTATTTACAATTTGTTCGGTAGTAATATCAAATAATCTTGGACCCAATATTGCAGGAGCGAAAAATCGTAAAAAGATAAATCCACTTATCACCGAATATCTCACTTCCTTGTTTTTTGGAAAGTGAGTTGCAGCGAGTTCTCTCAAACACCAAAACATTTCACACATTAAAGGCGGACATCTTACTCCTGACGTAGTTACAGCTACAAATACTCTTTCAACGTATTCCTATGAAAAAAAGATGGCTATCAGTATACCTCTTCGATCAGTTACAAGCACTTATAATTTAATACCTTTAAATTCGTCAAATTTGTCTCTATTGTATTGCCATCCTTTACCCGAGTTGGATCTATTTCACATGGCTTTTTTTCAAGAAAGACTTGTTCCATTGCAGGTCTAAGAGTACTATGCAAATAATGAAGACCCGCTAATCTCATGCCTTCGTCCATCATCTTGCTCACTAATGTATTACCGCGAAAGATGGTCGTTGGGTCGCTTGAATAAAAAAATTGCCTTTTTATTATTCCTTACAATATGCAATGTAAGTCAATAATACTAGTAAGACAACACTTGATACTTGTTGATACAACATCTAAATTATTGTGAAATAACACACAATTAATTCGCTTACGTCAATTTGGAAATCTCATGACTAGCAAGTGCTCGCATCACAGATACCAACTGTCCATGATGCACCAATACTCGAACTAATGGTTGCGCAGCTTCCATTTTACTAGCTACAATTTCACCCAATATGTAAACAGCCGATGATGTTATCGGCTGAACATTGACGCTTTGTAACAATAGACTTTTAAGTCTATCGTACATTTCAGATGGGAAGACATGATCGGCTACGTAATGAATCTTCAAACGTAAAGATCCCAAACCTGGTAACGTGCCAGGTGGTGTTGAATTGCTTGAAATTTTACTTGGACGATGTTTTGCTGCTCTAGGTTGTAAGAAATACCTGTACGAAATAAAATAATGTACCTTATTCAGACTATCGTGTGAGCCATCCATGAGCCCATGACAAAGAAAGTTCATTAATATAAGCGTGTACCATGCGGTTGTTGTACTAGTCCGTTCTTTTTGTGCTCCTTTTATTGTAACTCGCACTTCGCCAAGAAACACCGGTTGTTCTCCCATACCAGGAGATGCATGCCACAAACCAACAACTACTTCTCCAACTTCAGGTCCTTCAATAGGATAATGGGAGACATCTTTGTCTCTGGTCTCAGTTAACTCTGGCTAAAATGTAAAAGAAACCACGTTCATGTACTCCGCATCTGTACGTGCATACTCTGCCCGCGTGCGCATATATGTACATACATAACGTATGAAGAGAATAAGCCGAGAAGATGATACAGGTACTTACCTCAAATACAAACGACTCGTTAAAATATGGAGATGCTGTTTTCTTTTTAACCTTTGAGCGCTTTGATATTTTCTTACCATTACTATACATGACTGTAACAATTGCAAAGGGATCACAGCTACCATTTTTAATGGTTAATTCACTACATTCTATTACTCTGCAATGCATAAAGCCAAATATTACTGGAGGTATTATATATATATGTATTAGAGTTTTTTGTACGAGACATGCGTTGGACAGTCGTCGATACGTAATATGCGATACAATGACTGTTGTGTCGCTGCTCACCTTACTGTAAGTTTAGGCTGAGCGTGTCCGACTTGATGTTGCAAAGCAAGTTCCAAATGAGCCTTGCCTTGGACTTCAGAGTCAGCATCGACTGGTTTCAGAGGAAACCAATGCTCCTTATTATGATATGTAGCTAAATCTTCTCTCTTTATTGCTACCTTCCCCAAAATTTTATCCTGCTTTAAATGTCTATCTCTATCATATACATAAATGCCAAGGTAACGAAATTTTCTGGGCACTTCAAATTGAAACTCTTCCCCAAAAAACGGACTATACAGAGAGAACGGGCACGAATTATTTACTTGTAAATTATTTAAATTTATAAATTATATCACAAGGTGAAAAAAATTTTGCAGATTTGACACTTACTTGAGAGTTCTTTCCATAGTTGTCGTTCTGAATATTTCCTCTTGATCCAGCGACAAGGTGCAGTAAACGTCTCGTGCACCTGGAGATCCATGACTCCGACTTTGAAGGTTCTTTGCTTCTCCTGTAGAAAATATCGGTAGCTGATATTTCTTGAAAAATAATTCCAAGTTACTTATTACTATAATTACGTTCGAATTACATTCAAACCGTTACTCGAATAATTTCCTCTCTCTCGAGAAATGATTAGGTAGCTGGTAGGCGAAGGAAAGATTATTATTGTTATTTACATTTAAATGGATTATACTATCGACACGTCTTACAATCGTGTCTAACACTAAAAATCTCATTACAGATTCTTTTGAGAAAGTATCATTTATATTATTTATAATATCATTTCACGCAGAAGAAAAGTATTTGGTAAATTTATAGAGAAACATATGTTTACATTGTTTACATTATCATTATCAAAACACACACACACACACACACACACACACACACGTTGCACATACAACAGAAAAATGAATGCTATACAAGTTATTATACATATTATACGTAAAGTAACTTGTGAATGTAATTATAAAGTCATTGATTTCCAATAATTCGCGCTACGCAGCTAGCACGTTGCACTTTTAGTTTAGGGGTAAAATTACCCCCGTACTCATCTCGCAAATATCATTCGTCGACGATTTTTCGACGACCTCGACGACGTGCCTCGATGAGACGATTCGAATCGTTCCGCGAAGAACGCACATCGCATCGTATGTATGTATGGGTATTTCGTGGGTACAGGATCAATCATCAAGCGAGGGATCAAGACTTTCGATCGAAGACGGAAATTTTTGGTACGTCTGTCCATGATCGCACAATTTTCTCACCGTATAACTATAACAGACTACAGATAAGTAAGTAGTACGGATCGGATCATGCTGCAGCACGCCCGCACACACACCCGCGCAGGCCGCAGTACACGCGCGTGTCTGATACTCTGAACTCTGAAGGCTCTGAAGTCTGATCTGATGCATGCGAGAATCGAGAATATCGAGATTGCGAGCGCGCGCCGCGCGCGCGTAGGAGGACAACGACGCGTGGGAGTTGTGAGAATGTACATATACATATATATATAACATATATATGTACGCCAGCGATCGCCAGCGAATTTCGCCTGAAAATCGGACGTCGTCTTCGATCAATTCGCAGATCGCCGTCGTTGCCGGACGCAAAAAACGTTGCCCGACGTTCGCATCGGCCGTTTCGCTCGAAGAAACGGCAGAAGGTGCAGAATACAGCTGTGGGAGTCGAGAATTAGGTGACATACCGAATCCGAATGCGCGGTGCGAGAGAAAAAACGGCCCGCAACCGCGACCGCGACCGCGACTACGACTGCGACCACGTCCCGGGGTCCCGGAGCCGGAGGTCGCACGGTGACGAGAAACGTCCGTGTCGCGCATCACGCTCGTGAATCACTCGCGGCATCACCGCACACCTATCTTCCCTACCGATTTTGATCCTTAGCCTCTCTTCAACGCGGACTAGGCGCGTCTCCTCGGCCATGTTACCTCCATGACACTACTGAGTGACTACACGAACGTTAACGCAAGCCGCGACGCGACGGTCCGTTCATTCTGTGAATGGATCTAAGCCAGGGCCGTAACACCGGGCACCGGGTCCCAGCGCCCTCTCCGCTGCGCTGCCTCCTAGCCTACCCTACCCGCTGCCGCTGCCGCTCGGACTCGGGCCTCTCCTCCGCAGTGCTCCGCAGTCCTCGTCGCCCCGTCCTCGTATCGCAATCGCACTCCTCGCTACGAGTCGTTAGTCGCTAGTCGCTACGCCTCACCCTCACCGTCCTCATCAGATCCGCGGGCCATCGGCCATCCGACACATCAGACTCCTGCAATATTCCGCAATACTCCGCAATACTACTCGGCAATAGGTACTGATAGGTACTCGGCAATATTCCCGATTCCGCATCCCCTCCCGTTATCACGCGATGCCATTATGGCCATTACTTCCTCCTTACAATTCTTACGTCCGTTCTTGCCAAGCTCGTGTCTACTCGCGCTTTACGAATCGACTAATTGTAAGTACATCAACATGCCTGACATGCCATGGAAAGTTGGAAAGTGGAATGTTTGGAAAGAATTGCGCTCGCGCGCGTAGAGGCGACACGCGAGAACCGGAAATTCGCGAGTCACACGAGTGGCTCGCACCACTGTGTTGTCACTTACAAATTAGTTTACTTAACTCTCTCGCTTCGTTTCATCGTAACATTTCGTCGTTACTCGTTCGCGTACGAGTATCGAGTCATATAATTACGTCGCTTATATAATTACCTTGTATTACCAGCGAAATGTTTGTAGTTTGTACAAGTTGCGAAAATGCGTACGTGTATGTATAGGTACACGTATATGTACATACACGTATATATCGTGCTATGCCGCGTCAAGAAAATTGACACTTGCCCGACGAATATATATTGCATTTTTTACTACGCGATTGAAATCGATAATCCGCAACTATAATATGAAATGAATGCAACGTACGATATATACGCGACGACCGTTGAAAGAAAAAGTCGCTTACGACACGATCATATATATCGATACTCGATAATGCTGATATACATATATAACAATAACTAATAGATATGATGTATTATTATTATTCTAGCTCATTCGCATCAACGCAAAAATAAGTTGTTCCGAATGAATTTGTTGGTCGATAATTAATTTAATGCACGTATGTATGTATGTATGCGGTGGGTCACATTAGTCACAAAGGTTGCAACACTTAATTTTTGGATGGGTTTCGAAACGCACAAATATTTCGAGACTAATAATACGAACCACTGCCAAAACAAACCACCCATCCAAAAATTAAGTGTTGCAACCTTTATGTGACCAACTGTATATGTATGTATGTACATATGTATAACATACGTACAGTTTACGTCGATAAGCGGGCATGATATTTCGACCAAAACCCGAAACGAATTTGTACGAATCGCCTGCAGGTAACATTCTATAATTTTCGTTTTCGATCTCGCAAGATGACATGAGATCGTTAAGTTAAATTAATAGAGAACGTAAGCGAGTTAACACGAGTTAAGGAAGCGATTAATTAATTGATGACTGATAGTATCGCTAATCTTAATTTATCTAATTAACGGAAGATGTTGGAATATGAATAGCTATTATGTTGTTGCCTGTTGGTCCATAAAATTAGCTTATTGTTAGACCTTTCTTTCGGAATCAAAATCAAGTACAGTGCAGCGCGAGAAACGCACTATTCTGCCTTTCTGCCCCGAAAAAGATTTATTTTTCTCAATGTGTACATACTTACACGATTGAAATTGCCAGGAAAAGAATTTTACCGCATTACGTAAATTGTTATATTTATACATTATTCAATTATGGTCAACTGCATCATGCTACAATTTTTAATAAACTGCTATAGCTGTGTTTAGGAATGAAATAATTTGTCCATCCCTTGAATTTTATTTACAAAAACAATAAAATTTTCCCTCTTCCCCTCCTCTCTCTTTCTCTCTCTCTCTCTCTCTCTCTCTCTCTCTCTCTCTCTCTCTCTCTCTCGCTCTTCGCGCGGCTCCACATCATTCTCTCTCCATTACCTCTGCCCCCCTGTCTCTTCCCCCTGTTTCTTCAATCCTCCCCCTCTGTCATACTTCCTATCTTCCATTTTCCCGTACATTTATTAACAATAGTATTTATATTGCGTCTTCGTACGTATAATGTATTCTTTTCTAGAATTGTTGCACATGAAATTCATTATTAGTATACATAAGACAGTATATGAAACGCAGATCTGTGTGTGTGTGTGTGTGTGTGTGAGAGAGAGAGAGAGAGAGAGAGAGAAATGGAAGATAAAAAATTTCCTAAAGATATAGGATCGAGATGAACGCGTTAGGAAGGTCAAGTTATGGAAAGGCAAAATCTTTTCTCGCAAACCGCGAGAGAAGAAATAAGAACGTGAGCCGTGCGCAGCAAAATTCTTACAATCTAGAATTCTATAATAGGGTATAGATTAAGATTATTGATTCCCAATGCCATGTCATGGAATTAAGTACTCATTAATTGTCAGAGTACCTCGCTAGCGACTAAGTAGTTGGCGGATCGATATCGATAGATCGTAGGGAAAGAGAGAAGACGCCTTGTTTGTTGCGATCTAATGAGAATTTTGCTACTTTTTCCCTTTGTTTGCTCGCATCGATGCGAACGAGCGCAAGTTTACACTGCCTGTACGTGCCTCTAGCCGCTCGCGTTACCTTCTTGCGAAATGTCAAATGATCGTACCGAGCGCGTTGAAGCACATCGAAATCGAAATACTAATTTCAGGGGTGAAAATCTCCGTGAACCGGCTTCGGCGATCGTGATGACCGCGATGCGTCATGATTTAACGACGCGGACGTGGAATAACGTATAAATGTGATACACTGATACCTAGATGATTTTCTCTTCGGCGCGGCGCGGCGCGGCCGCGGGCGTGATGCTCGCGAGTTTCCCACTTGACAACATATCGCTATCTAGATCTTAATTAGAAAGATTTATGATATTATGCAGAGAGCAACCTCGGCGTAACTAGCGTCGTATACTTTTGCGAGACTTTCACGGGAGATTTTCCCATGTGGGTAACTGGGTATAACACGCGTAGACGCTAGCTCTTTCCGTGACACGACCGCGACCGGCGACGCGACGCGACGGACGCCTGCAAGACCGCGCGCCTTTTAATGAAAAAGTAAAAGAGAATTATGGCTTAATTTTCGTTCTCGTTTCTCTTTTCTGTAAGTAGGTACATCTTATTGCCACACATTTCCACGCGATACCCTCTGTGCGTTAATAAAACCCGGATTACGTTAATTAACTTGATCATTTTACTCCACCCTATATTTTTGCCATGACGCCTGACGGAAAACGTTTGAAATTTAAGTTATTCTATTCTAAAATCTAAAATCATTTCTGGTAAGTCTTATCTGACAATGAGATAATATGTTCTTTTGTAACGAATTGTGTGATTAACAACGCGCCATCAAATCGACGCTTCTTGGTGTTTTATCAAAATTAAGTAATTGCAAGCAAGCAAGTGCCATGCAAACATTATATCCTAAACTTGTCCTCCTTATCGCCGTAAATGGGCTCTTCTTGGATAAATCCTTTGAACGCACTAACATATATTACATGCATATGGACGTTTCAACGATAACGCAACGTCCTTCGCATAATATTTCCGTTCGAGCGACGCACGGGATATTACGCGCGGCGCGGTCACTACTTATTGTTAGGTATAATATATGTACATGTACTGCACGAGTGGGAAGCTATAACTTGACGGACAGCAACGTGCCGTACGCGCGAGAAAGTGTTTCTCAAAATGCGATTGAGAGGGGAAAGGACTCGCGGTCGATAAAATTCCGCCGTTAGACTTGAGATTTCTTCTGTTTAATCTCTCTCACACAAATTAAGCATGTCCTAATCTAATACGAAAAACGAAATTGTATTGTACGACACATCGCTGCATATACTTACCTATCGTGTGATACTATATATTATAATAATAATAACATGTGGTAAGAGAGAAGAAGGAAACTGTTGGATGACGTATTAGAAATATATTGGCTAGTACGGTGAGTATACGGTGACATAATATGTAAACCTGTTTGTTGTTCACCGACAATCGGCACTGTCGCGGTCGCTCGAGACATGCAGAGAGAGAGAGAGAGAGAGAGAGAGAGAGAGAGAGAGAGAGAGAGAGAGAGAGAGAGGACGAAAAAATGTATCAACGACGATACGCATAAATGCGGGAGCCATCAGGTGGTGGAGAGTGGAGCATTGTCCGGTGAGTCCAAGCAAGACTATTCTATGTATATCGAGGCGCGGCGCGGCGCGGCCGAGCGAGCGCGTGAATGGAACGGGTGGAGCGGTTACGAGGAAAAAATATGAATGAAGTCGTGGTAGTGACAGTCGCGTACGGTTTACGTTTAGCGCGCATGCGTCCCCGAGCCGTAATGCATGTAGCACGTGCATCGTTTCGTGTCATTCAGCGTCAACAACGTACAGCGTAAAACTATGCGTGGAGACGGACGAGACGGACGATCGGCCAAGGTGATACCTAGATCGATGTGTCGCGTCGTGTCGTCATCGTCGTCATATGCCATAGACCGCATAGACGTCGCATGTACGTGCTACTCGCTACTGCAATCTGCAATATATCTAGGTTCTAGGTATATATCCCGTCAATGTAAAATCCCGTTCTTTTCCTTCTCGCTTAGCAATTTATTTTCTTTGCAAAACGAATGGGACATACTCGAGAAGCGGTGACAATCCCGATGCGCGATGACAAGCGAAAAAGTTGGCGAACGCCGCGCCGGCCGGCCGCGCCGCGAGAGCTGCATCGATCATTATACGTATCTCGCTTGGAAAATGTCCGATCTAAGCGCGATGTCATTTTTCTCAACCGTCAATTACTTGACTCGCGTACTCGCGTCCGTCGTGCCGTGTCGCGCGTCGCGCGTCGCGCAGCTTCAGAATGATTCGAATTAATCAATGAACCGTTCGCGTTGCCGCCGTTTTCGTAGCACAATTAATAAAGGATACGAGCGGACTTTGAATAACGAGTACTTAACGCCACAACGTGTTTAACTAAACGTTGTACACCGTACATCCCTTTACCATCCACCGTTAATGTTGCTCTATCTGTCAGATGTAGGGAATTGAGATTCGCAGCAGCTCAGCTGCGCGGCAGGAAACAATATAACACGGTCACCGAGAGAGAAAGTCGCGGATTTTCAATTTTTAGTCCCCTCCATCTCTTCGAGATCCGGTACAAATAATAGCATTGCTCTCGGTTACGTGCACGCAGACGTAATAAGCGCGGATACGAAAATCCTGACAGTTTAGTGTCCGTCGCGATATTGATCGCGAAACATATAATTTCGAATATTTTAATCACAGTGTCGCGGCGCATGCTGCATGGGCATCTCTGTATCCAAGATCAGCGCCGGCGCTGGCGCCGCGCGCCGGGTATGCCGAAATTGACGAAATTGACGAAATTTATGCTCGACTCAACTCGATTCGCGTAAAGGCCGTAAAGGCACTTGAGATTCCTGTGTGCGCCATGTGTGCCACGTGTATCGGTGTATCGTCGTGTATCGCGTGCGCCACGTGAATGTGCGAACTGCGCGCGCGGGCATCGTGCGTGTACGCGGCCGACGCGGCCGACGCGATGCATGACGTCATGACATCTGGTCTACAACCTTGCTTTAAGTGTATTTAAGCTCTAAGCCGTAAGAAATTGACCAATCACAATCAAGTATTCTCCTTAAATTCAACTGTGATTGGTCAATTTCTTACGGCTTAGAGCTTAAAGCACATGACTAACGCATATGACGCGCGCGTCATATCACCGGATCTTCGCGGACGTGCGAAGTGTGCGAACGCGTCACGGAAATTGAGCGCGGCGAATGAGGTCTTTCCCACTATTGAGAATTGAGAGATGACTCGATCGTTACATCGTTGGCACGATGCGCGCGTCTTGTGTACCTTGTGAAAAAATATATATAATATGTAATTACGTCGCGTCGCGGCGTGTGTAAATGCTTGGATAAGTATAACAAAGGCGCGCTTTTCTCTGGTTCTAGCTACCTAGGGAGCTCGTGGCTGCGACGCGAAAATTATAACGCATTATAAAGCGTTATATGAAATTATTTTCAGTGACCAGCGAAGAAGGCACTTCTTTCTGGAGATAAATTTTATTATTGTAGATTTTTGTGCAGTAGCTAGGGCACTCGGCGACTCGGATCGGCATTGTATCATCGAGGATTCTCCTCTTTTCCTTCTGCCGCCTGAACGACCTAAGCTTCTCGACTCCGCGACCTGGAGTCTGGACTCTGGAGTCGATCTCCGTCCTGGCGGGCCACGTCTAAAGCCTTGTGTCGACGATTCAAGAAGTAAGAACTTGGTCCGAGATCTCGGACGGAGAAAGAATTAACCAATCGCATTTAAACAATTCGGCCAATTGACCAATGCGATTGGTTAATTCTTTCTCTCTCGAGATCTCGGACAAAGTTGGATCGTGGACACAAGGCTTAACGGAGGAGCTTTCCGGAGCTTCCGGCTCGATCTTTATTCTCAGCTTTGCGTTCGATTTCGATGGTTAAATTCTAAATATAAAGTCGCGTTGCGCGCGCTTGCTCGTAGACACGTATGTATAAGGTATGTTATACATACATTATACACGCGCGAACGTGTTACGTGTTTGGACCATCCGGCATAACGCGCTTGGCTCGCGCACCTTCCCTAGCACCGGAAGTTATTCCGTCGAGTCGAGCCAATTTTTTCGCTTATTCAGTACGTACGTAGTACGTACATACCTACACCCAGACTCTAAATGGAAGCGATATCATGATTGCACGTGGGATGTTACATGTACCTACAGACGGGGCGTATGTACGTGTGCAACTGTCGGTTTATACATGGCACATATATGCGACACGTTAATGCTCCTAATTCGTATCTTGTATTCGCAATAAATTAGCTCACCTTCCCTCCCCCCCCTCTCTCTCTCTCTCTCTCTCTCTCTCTCTCTCTCTCTCTCTCTCTCTCTCTCTCTCTCTCTCTCTCTCTCTATGCGTTTGCCAATTTTTCCCTTCGTCACTTCAAAAGGCGATCGCGACATAAATGACAATTTTTGCTCTCGCTCCGTATCGATGTATCATCGCGGTCAAGTAAACGGTAGAAAATTTAATCTATGATATATTATAGAATTTTAATACTAATTGTGATATACATGCATATACATATACATTAATACATATACGATAGAATTAGGGAAAAAAGGTTGCTGCGGACCGCGAGCAACGTAGGAACCGGTAACAAACTTCCTAAGCAGGGAACCGACAAGGGGAGGAAGCCCATCCGTTCGGAGGGGCTTTCACAAAACCCTATTCAACGAACGAGTGAATGAGGCAAAAAGTACGGCGACCCATAATTTCATTATAATTAGCTTCCGCCGATATTACGTTATGTAATTTAATTGGACCCTTGCGATCGCGCACTTGTTCCGGCGTCCCTTACGAAGGGGAAGGAAGGGGGGGGGGGGGGGAAACGGATTTCTTTTTACTAAACTGAAAAATTTGATACGTTTAAACTGTTTAAAGGCTCGTCGTGCAAAATAGCAGTAGAAGTGTATAGAACGAAATGTTTAGCAGTAATTCGTATCGATTTTTACACGCGTGATTCTTCCCTAATAGTTGCTCGATCATTGTTAGAGTTGATGCGACCGAGAGAGAGAGAGAGAGAGAGAGAGAGAGAGAGAGAGATCGGTGGTTGTTGGATGAATGTATTTTAGTAATTACGAGAAAAAAAGCATTGTACGTACGAATAAGAACGGTTTCTAGATCGAGACAAGTCACACACTATTCTTACAGTATTCCCATGCGAGTACGGCCGTACGGTCGTAATTGATCGCTTTTCGCGGAAACAGTAGTAGAACGCGGAAAAAGCAGACGTTTCCCAACCGTGCCGCGCGATAACGAGAGAAAAATTGCGGAATAGCAAGAGAAACTCCGTGAGAGAAAGAGAGTATAAATATGGACTCGCGGAATAATGTGAGGACAAAGCGCGGATATAAGAATTGTACCTACCCGCGCCCGCGCCCGCGCCGAGGCGTACGCGGACCGCGTGAATATCTTATACATGCATGCAATTAGAATATCGCACAAGTAGGACGATTCTTTCGGGGCCATTGTTTTTCGCTGTTTCTGCAAAAGCATATAGCAGAAGTAGCTGGCCTAGCTAGCTTGCCGTATCCGATTATTGTCGCTGCGGCCGTGACAAAGGTATTACGATTGCCGCTAATTTATAATAAATTCTTATTGTACTATTATAGAGAAACCATTTTAGAGATATCATATAAAACGCAACAAATAACACTATCTTAAATTTCACTCAAGTTTCCTATCGTGTGTATCGTAGAATATATTCTCGTTATATAATATATATGTTCCGATTTCTATATTTTATAATTCTTCCCCTATATACAATCCTTTAGACTATATAAGTATAACAATATATAAGTACTTTAGACTCTCTGATTCGGCTTTGATTTCGATTCTTTCCTTTGATGAAGGAACCGAAAATATTCCTGTTAATTATAATTGTGACTTACTTTCATAAAATCTCATCTTTTCCGATAGTCGATACCTCTATTAGGCAGTGGCATACTTATACGCGACCAATAGGATAATCCCTTCTCACAGTTCAAATCTGGAAATGCACGCGAATGCATCCGATAATATAGGATATATATGTATACCTAAAGATCTTCATATCCGCGACTGAGAAGCGATACGTAAATAATTTAAATGCGTAACGTAAAATACTTAAAATAAAACGCGTAAAAGCGTAAAAAGCGTAAAACGCTATATATGCCTTTTAATCGCTTTCGCACCTGTTGCATTCACTTTTTCGCGATAACAGCGGAAAAACTCGAGTATCAAGTGGTATATGTATATTATAGCAAAAAAAAAAAAGTAAAACGGAAATCGAGCTTAACAAAACAACAAAACAACTCGAGTAATTTAATTTGCGCGGCATTGTTTTATCATGCCTTCCGTGTAAATGAGGGATAGTAAAAACGAGATCATACCGCAAACAGTGAATGCGCAGAGTCAAGAAAATGCGACGAAAGAGGGATCTTATTCAATCTTACCATTCTTCGCACAAGTTTCCGTTTTCTCACAATTTATAATTCACCTATAAACAATTCTTAACAATTGTTATTAAAAGTGAGAAGCTCGTTAATCTCTCGTATGTAATACTTATTGACGTAGAACTACGTCTTTGTCGACAGTAAGTAGGGGGTAATATTGGGAGCACAGATGCAACGAATGCAACGAAAACATGTCACACTTTGAACGTTTATATCTTCGAAACTAATAATCGTAGAGTAATGATTAATACGCCATTAGATAGCTTATATAGTCCCATTTTTTCTTGAAAGTCTCAAAAGTCTTAAAAAGCTTCCTTAATAAGGAAGCCAAACAATTATAAGCAAATAATTATGCTCAAGTCTCAACCACTTTCAATTTTGGCAATTTAATATTAATTATTGGCAACTTTTCTAATTCCATTATATTGTTCAGTCTTTTCTACCCCTATTTCATATACAATGCTTTAAGATTTGGTTGATTAGACTCAGCTTTATTAGGCTTTTATGTATATACGTATTCCTCGCAAATTATTAATTATTAGCAACTTTTCTGATTCAATTATATTCTTCAGTCTTTTCTACCCCTATTTTATATACAATGCTTTAAGATTTGGTTGATTAGACTCTCAGCTTTATTAGGCTTTTATGTATATACGTATTCCTTGCAAATTCTAACGTATGTAATTCAAGGACTAATCAACCAAATTTTAAAGGATTATATATGAAATAGGGGTAGAAAAGACTGAATAATATAATAGAATTATAAAAAAATTGCCAATATAATAAAAATCAAATGGGCACAGTAACAATTACTGTGCCGCAATCAACAACGTAGAACTACGTCAACTGTCACTACTTAATATTAAAGTATACAGCGGAGGACAGTTGACGTAGGGCTACGTTTTTGGCAAACAGGACAGACGTAGCCCTACGTCAACTGTCCTCCGCTGTATACTTTAACATTAAGTAGTGACAGTTTTTAATCTTGATTTGGTAATTTTTAATGCTAATCGCTTAATTTGATATTATACTACAATATAAATATATGTAATTTACAATATAATATATAATACATAACATAATGCACAATATAACATAATACAAAATTATAAAATGTTATTCAAAATACATAATAAAGAAACCGTTATTAATAACAATCAACAAATTTTAATAACAAATAATTTCGGAAAGCGTCCGAAATACGCATGATAACAAGATTTCACATAGACATAGCTGTTGCTATCTAGGTATAATATCAATAAACAATAATTAAGCCGTACTTATATGTTTATTGTCAATTTGCGACAGAATTTAGTAAGTTTCATCTAAGCAACGAGCGACCAAAAATGTCATTAACAAATAAATTAATTATATTTCTCAACCGTTCAAGTATAAACAAATTCAAATGTTTCTACGTGCAAAAAAATAAGCAAAGCTTTAGGGTACTTAAACCAATAATTAAATTAGAAAATAGACCGCGATAAAAAATTAGTGTCTACTGACCAAGGCAATAAACAATTTGATTGGCGATATTCGCGATACTACTTCCCGAAAAAGGCATAAGATCTAACACGCGAATAATTTATAATTATTTACTATTTAATAAATTAATTAAATGCTATTAAAAATTAACGATAATTCTAAACACCAAATTTTAAATTTTAAATTATCGTAAATTATTAATGATTTTTAGGTACTCAAAATAAACATCTCAGTTTGAAAACAATAAGAATTTAAAAATTAAACATTTATCAGGAACATCAATTTAATAAACTTCTTGTTATCATACGCGTTTCGTCAATTTCACGTAACTTACATTATTAACGCGATAATTTGGTTTACTAAGACCAGATAAATGCTATAAGTATAGACTAAAAATTAAAAAATATATATCTTTAAGTATATAGATAATTCGGTAATTATTGTACAAAAGTAAACATAACGACATTTATCTGGACATAGTATTACATAAATTTTACATTACACACATATTTAATTGTATTTCATAGTTTAAAACTGTAAATATTACACAGTTTATAACTGTATACAATTTTACAAAAAAAAAAAAAAGAATCTACAAAGACTAAAAATTTAAAATTAATTTTTAAATCAATTAAAAAAAATTTTTAGTTTTTGCGAAGCTATTTTTGAAATTAATTTTAAATTTCATTTAATTTTCAGCCCCCTTTTCTGTCATCAAATATGGAATTGTGTACTACATCCCTTTATTCTTATCTGTAATTTATTAAGTAGTTTAATTATATTCAATTTTAAAAATAAAGTTTTTAACTTTGCAAACGCGAAAACTTTATTTTGTATTAAATATTATTTTTTATTAAATTTTTATTTTAAACTTGGAATATTTTAATTGTCAAAATATCAAGTTATTATGTTTATTGTTAGTACCTACCTACCCGTATTTTTATTCATTTATGCCTACCTATTCGCGTATTTCTACCTACCCGTATCCTTACTACATGCACGAATATGAAGTAAAACCGCGGTAGAGTGAATATCAAATCGTGTCCTATTGTGTGTTGGTTAAATCCAAAGAAATAACCTAATCGCGATTACGCAAAATATGGGAAATGAGCAATAATTTGGGAAATATATGAGCACTCGCAATTTAATGCGAACAAGTTAATGACCTTTCAATCGTATGTCGTATGTTATATACATCACATAATTGCACACTTGTCTCACAAGTATGCACCTACCTTACATACCTTACAATTTTATTTTGGTCAAAAAAGACCTTACCTTACATGATGCGTTCCTGGCCAAATCCATTCTGGCTGTATATCAGCCAGAGAATGAGAAGGAGTCAAACTCCTTCGATACCGGCTGATTATCAGAGCCGGCACATTACAAATTACAACGTTACGGTCGATTACGAATCGTTACAATCGTTAATATAAAAGCGCGTTAATTATATCAGGAAAAATAAATAATTACGATTGTTAATAAAATATTAATTAAATTTAAATTTAACTTAATTTTGCACTTGATTTCTCATCGATACGCGTAATTAACTTTTCCGACCAAGAAATGTATCGAAACAACCGAAATTTAAAAATAATTCAATAAATCAATCTTAATAGAATAAATGAAACAATTTTTAGTATAATCCAAATCGCGAATCGCGAACCGCGAACCGAACCACGAAATAAGTCGCGAACATTATTTAATCTCACCTCAGATATCAAGTGAGATATACATACAGAATAAATAACGTGAGATCCAAAAGAGACGATAATTTCCTAAGCAATATATTCACGCAATAGATATCGTAATCAAATGAATTTATCATATTTTCGCGCATGTAACATTTGTCTTTTTATAAATTTTTACATATAACATCATATATATTTATATAAATATCTCGGTATTTTATTGCTATTAAAATTATGTGTTTAATATGAAATATATTATCTCAGATTATATTATGCATCTTAATATAAAAACTATAAAAATTTTTTATATTTCTATACAAACAAATTATTCTGTCCCGCGACAAAGAGTATTCACTGGATCTCACGTCATTTTATTTTAATACAAAATAAAGGTATTAAATAGATAGACTATAAAGGATTAGGATAAAATTGGCATGTTATATTTGTATATGGATAGGTATATAATAAAAAAAAATATGCGCTTAACAATCACATTAATATGATTTATATATGTATATATAATAAGATTCACAAAAAGAATATGTGATGCGTAAAAAAAAATATCTTTTGATCGTTTTTTATTCGTCCGTGATATATATGCATGTTAAATTTATTTATGAATTTTGATTTCTTGCACCAATTTACGTAATATTTAATCCTGGAAAAGAAAGAAAATGAAAAAGGTAGAAAGGAAAATAAAAATGTACATTTGAAAAAAAATATAAATTGTTATAACAAACTTCTTCTTATTATGTATAATGGTTTGATTTATTTTATTCTATTTAAAATATCTGTTTTTTATCTACTAGATATTTATCTTATTATTTTTCATTTCTTTAATTATAAGCAAACTATCTCTATATCTACTGTCTATATAAAGACAATTATTTTTACTTATTATTTTTGTACATTAAAAAAATAAATAATAAAGCTCCAGGATTAATTATTCAGCCTAATCTGATTTAGTCTATCCATTTTATTAGGGCAACGAATCTGTGACAAGTCGCATTCATCTGCGTTATTGGATGGGAATAATACATAAATATACAATCTAATATTCACAGATTTGTTACCCCATTATATAATAAAAAATTCACTCACCGACCGATGCGCAACGGTCCGAGCAACTGTAACATAAAAAACGAAAGATTCAAATTAAAGAGACGCTCAAAATAATCAACGTTTAAAAAAATAATTTTTACACACGTCTAATTCGACTTTCAATTAGATTTACCTACTAATATAATTATCTATTTTCCGGAAAAATCTTTATAAGAATTAATTTTTTATAAAGTTTTAGATGATTTCTCTTTCTCAAAATTAATTATTTCTAACTTTTCGAGATAAAACGGCGCGAATAAATGGGAAAAAACTATCAATTTTAAAATAAGAAATGATACTTACCCCAAGGTTGTCCGCCGGGGCCCCCGCCCGATGCCTTTGCCAGGCCTCCTCTTCCTCCTCTCAGAGCGTCTAGGTCGAGGCCTCCTCCTTCTTCTCCTTCTCCTTCCGTAGCACAGGACACTCACAGAATTAACCAATATTTTGCGATCAAGAGCGAAGTAACTGCCGATGCATAATCGCGACTTCCGACTCTTCCGAGATGAAACAATCGGCGTATTACGGCGCACTTTCATCATTATTTAAAACCGACAGGTCACCGAGCTGTTTTCTCAGCTGGACGCAGCCATAATTTCGTACCGAGCGACGTCGCAGATCAGATATAAACGCGAGTCGAGTCAACATAGCCGAACTGAAATTCGAACAAACCGAAGATATATATACGCTCGAGACAAGCTTGCATGCGATACAGCTCGAACGCGTAAATAACCTTTCGTCGAAACACAAGAAACCTAATATTCGGCACATATAACTCCGTATTCACGATTCATTTTACTCGATCTTGAACCGCGCGCCGCGCCGCGCCGCGGCGGGGGTGTTTACGAAATTAATTATATTAAATGTTATCGTCAGGTGAATATTGCCGGCGCAGCGCCGAGACCGTTGGCACTCGGGGGAGTTCGTCTTTGATTTCCATACCCCGCGCCGCGGGGGTGTTTACGAAAAGAGTCGCCGCGGGCCGCGCGGGCCGCTCGGGCGGGGCGGTCGCGCGGCGGTCGCGCTATCAATGCTACCATTCACGTTTCGACGCTCGGACCGACAGGTCGCCGAGCGAGCGGCTCCGTGCATACGTAACGTTATTACATCGCGAGATATGCTTCGATAAGTATAAGGATGATACCGCAGGTAACAGAAAGATGCAGAATTATCACGTCCGAAGCGTTGATCGTTACGCGGCACACGCCTCGTCGCGGTTTACCGGATGAAATATTTAAAACGAAATATTCGCCGTAGGTTAATTCTGCCCTGCTATATAGGTACATATAATTATATTAAATGTTATCGGCGAGACCGTTGGCACGCGGAAGCTCGACTTTGTTTTTCACATAATAATTACGCGCCGCGGGGTGTTCACGAAAAAAACAGTCGCCAAGGGCGGCCGCGGCGGTCGCGTTATCATCCACGTCCCGGATGCTCGTGACCGACAGGTAGCCGAACGAGCGGGGCTCCGTACGTGTGCGTAGCGTTATTACATCGCGAGACATGCTAGGATATTAAGTATTAGGATGATACCGCAGATAACAGAAAGATACAGCATTATTCTCTAATATTAACGTCGAATTACATATCTCGTCGCATGACCGCGCGACTGATTTTCGCCGTTCGCCGTTCGCCGGTTCGCGTCGACTCACGAAACGAACACGCCCGAAGCGCGTCGAACACATCCGAAGCGCTGACCGTCGCACGACGCACGACTCGCCGCGCTTCGAGATCGAATGAGGTAAAAACAGTGTTAATATATGTGCCGAATATTCTGTTTCTTGTGTTTCGACGAAAGGTTATCGCACGCAGAGGTGAGAAGACAATCGGAATATTATCAGACTAGTTAGCGTGTTTCGTCGCGAGTTATTTAACGGACGACGATTGCATCTCGGTCTCGGGAGGTTACTCGCGAGCGTGTTCCGCGATCATTTATTAATTTGAGAATATAATTTGGCCGCCGCTTTCGTGTTTCGGGAACGCGGCGTAATCGCAAGCGTGTCTCGAGCGTGTATCTTCGGTTTGATAGAAATTCAATTCGGCTGTTGACTCGACTCGCGTTATATCCGCGTGGCATCGGTACGAAGTTGGCTGCGTTCAGCGGAAAAAGCAGCTCGGTGACCTGTCGGTTTTTAGTAAAGTGCCGTAATACGCCGATTTTTTTATCTCGGGAGTGTCGCGAGTCGCGATTATGCATCGGCAGTTACCTACGTCGCTCTCGATCGCGAAATATTGGTTAATTCTGTGAGTGTCCTGTGCTACGGAAGGAGAAGGAGGAGAAGGAGGAGGTCTCGATCCAGACGTTCTGAGAGGAGGAGGAGAAGGCCTGGCAAAGGCATCGGGCGGGGGTTCCGGCGGACAACCTTGGGGTAAGTATCATTTCTTATTTTAAAATTGATAGTTTTTTCCCATTTATTCGCACCGTTTTATCTCGAAAAGTTAGAAATAATTAATTTTGAGAAAGAGAAATCATCTAAAACTTTATAAAAAATTAATTCTCATAAAGATTTTTCCGGAAAATAGATAATTATATTAGTAGGTAAATCTAATTGAAAGTCGAATTAGACGTGTGTAAAAATTATTTTTTTAAACGTTGATTATTTTGAGCGTCTCTTTAATTTGAATCTTTCGTTTCTTATGTTACAGTTGCTCGGCCCGTTGCGCATCGGTCGGTGAGTGAATTTTTTATTATATAATGGGGTAACAAATCTGTGAATATTAGATTGTATATTTATGTATTATTCCCATCCAATAACGCAGATAAATGCGACTTGTCACAGATTCGTTGCCCTAATAAAATGGATAGACTAAATCAGATTAGGCTGAATAATTAATCCCGGAGCTTTATTATTTATTTTTTTAATGTACAAAAATAATAAGTAAAAATAATTGTCTTTATATAGACAGTAGATATAGAGATAGTTTGCTTATAATTAAAGAAATGAAAAATAATAAGATAAATATCTAGTAGATAAGGGAAACAGATATTTTAAATAGAATAAAACAAATCAAACCATTATACATAATAAGAAGAAGTTTGTTATAACAATTTATATTTTTTCTCAAATGTACATTTTTATTTTCCTTTCTACCTTTTTCATTTTCTTTCTTTTCCAGAATTAAATATTACGTAAATTGGTGCAAGAAATCAAAATTCATAAAAAAATTTAACATGCATATATATCACGGACGAATAAAAAGAGATTAAAAGATATTTTGTTTTACGCGTCACATATTCTTTTTGTGAATCTTATTATATATACATATATAAATCATATTAATGTGATTGTTAAGCGCATATTTTTTTTTATTATATATCCATATAAATATATAACATGCCAATTTTATCCTAATCCTTTATAGTCTATCTATTTAATACCTTTATTTTGTATTAAAATAAAATGACGTGAGATCCAGTGAATACTCTTTGTCGCGGGACAGAATAATTTGTTTGTATAGAAATATAAAGAATTTTTATAGTTTTTATATTAAGATGCATAATATAATCTGAGATAATATATTTCATATTAAACACATAATTTTAATAACATTTTGCAATAAAATACCGAGATATTTATATAAATATATATGATGTTATATGTAAAAATTTATAAAAAGACAAATGTTACATGCGCGAAAATATGATAAATTCATTTGATTACGATATCTATTGCGTGAATATATTGCTTAGGAAATTATCGTCTCTTTTGGATCTCACGTTATTTATTCTGTATGTATGTCTCACTTGATATCTGAGGTGAGATTAAATAATGTTCGCGACTTATTTCGTGGTTTGGTTCGCGGTTCGCGATTCGCGATTCGCGATTTGGAATATACTAAAAATTGTTTCATTTATTCTATTAAGATTGATTTATTGAATGATTTTTAAATTTCGGTTGTTTCGATACATTTCTTGGTCGGAAAAGTTAATTACGCGTATTGATGAGAAATCAAGTGCAAAATTAAGTTAAATTTAAATTTAATTAATATTTTATTAACAATCGTAATTATTTATTTTTCCTGATATGATTAACGCGCTTTTATATTAACGATTGTAACGATTCGTAATCGACCGTAACGTTGTAATGTGCCGGCTCTGATAATCAGCCGGTATCGAAGGAGTTTGACTCCTTCTCATTCTCTGGCTGATATACAGCCAGAATGGATTTGGCCAGGAACGCATCATGTAAGGTAAGGTCTTTTTTGACCAAAATAAAATTGTAAGGTATGTAAGGTAGGTGCATACTTGTGAGACAAGTGTGCAATTATGTGATGTATATAACATACGACATACGATTGAAAGGTCATTAACTTGTTCGCATTAAATTGCGAGTGCTCATATATTTCCCAAGTTATTGCTCATTTCCCATATTTTGCGTAATCGCGATTAGGTTATTTCTTTGGATTTAACCAACACACAATAGGACACGATTTGATATTCACTCTACCGCGGTTTTACTTTATATTCGTGCATGTAGTAAGGATACGGGTAGGTAGAAATACGCGAATAGGTAGGCATAAATGAATAAAAATACGGGTAGGTAGGTACTAACAATAAACATAATAACTTGATATTTTGACAATTAAAATATTCCAAGTTTAAAATAAAAATTTAATAAAAAATAATATTTAATACAAAATAAAGTTTTCGCGTTTGCAAAGTTAAACTTTATTTTTAAAATTGAATATAATTAAACTACTTAATAAATTACAGATAAGAATAAAGGGATATACACAATTCTATATTTGATGACAGAAAAGAGGGCTGAAAATTAAATAAAATTTAAAATTAATTTCAAAAATAGCTTCGCAAAAACTAAAAATTTTTTTTAATTGATTTAAAAATTAATTTTAAATTTTTAGTCTTTGTAGATTCTTTTTTTTTTTTTTTTTGTAAAATTGTATACAGTTATAAACTGTGTAATATTTACAGTTTTAAACTATGAAATACAATTAAATATGTGTGTAATGTAAAATTTATGTAATACTATGTCCAGATAAATGTCGTTATGTTTACTTTTGTACAATAATTACCGAATTATCTATATACTTAAAGATATATATTTTTTAATTTTTAGTCTATACTTATAGCATTTATCTGGTCTTAGTAAACCAAATTATCCACATACATTAGCATACATTAGCCACATACAATATTTTTTGTAATGCCTGTCGCAAAAGTTCGATTTGAGATTAAAAAATTAATTAAAATTAAATTCAAATAAGATGGTTTCGCACTTTTTGACAATTCATCAAAGTATGTCATTAAGACATTTTCCGAAAATGAGGTTGTATTTTTAGATGCTTTTCATTCTATAAATTTTTCATAAATATTCATATATTTATCTCTCAATTTCTTCGGTAGTAAATTCTCTGTGGCAGATCTAGCTGCTTCTGCGAGTTCCATCGGCGTGAACGGTCTTGGACACACTCGTTTTCTTTATCCATTTCATCCTTCTTGAATGATGACAGTTGTAACGAATTGACGTTTTGTCTCGCGTAAATTTCGTTATGTTCAAGTTTGTTATGTCAGTCGAAAATCGAAAAAGAAAAACTATCAATCGTGAAAAAAGGAGGTTTTTCACCGCACTAGATAAATTAGTAATATCCAAGGACTTTGAGCTGGAATATCTCAGCGTAACTTTAAGATTTTTGACAAGCGAAAAAATTCCTTTAAAAATTAGTTGCAGGTGGCTCCCCTACATTGGTTAAATATAATTACCCCAGTATTTTATATATACATATTTTTTAAATTGATGTAGACCTTATAATTTCTTTTTTAATTCAAAGTTTTTAAATTTTTATAAAAAAAAATTGTTTATAAATTTTAAAGAATTTTAAGATCATGCAATAACACACTTGTAGAATTATTTTTGGTGTGACTATGTAATAGTAGTAGTAATTACATTGTCACTTGCAACAGCAAATTTTGTGTCCAATTGAATGACCATAACGGCATATGTTACTATAGCTCCAGCAACCTAGAAGAATAAAACCTTATTTAACAAATCCTGTATTATATTATTGTGCCAATAAATAGAAGTACATTGTCTGCTTACAGAGCACAAGAGAGGAATATTGATTTCATATAGTCCTAAAGCAGTAAACGTTAAATTCTCATGGACCAGCTAAAGTGAAAAATGTACCACCTAAATAATACATATTATATAAGTTTATACAAAAGAGTACCTATTCAAAAATATTTTGTACTTAAAAAATATTACATATAATAGTAGGAGAGCCGGTTGCATAAAACCCTCTCTCATCGAACATACGGTTGAATTTTATTCGAATCGACAGTTTTTTTAGTGGTAAGATGGCATAGGGTTTTATATGCCCTGAAACTTGACTGAAGTGTTAAAAAAAGGCCACTTCCGGTATAATTTTTTTTGTATCTTGTTCGAATACATCTCGAAATAAACAAATCCTGTTTATATGTATACGATTGCGAGCAAACCTTGTATATTGCTTTTATAGATATATCATATTTGGATAAATCTAATTCAATTGATTAATTAGGTATTATTAGATATTATTAGTTATTAGATATTATAGATAATTGTACGAATTTTTTTTAATGCAGCCCTCATTATAAAATCATCTCGTCACAAATTGCGAAAGACTTAATTAGTATTTCAGTATTCAGTTATTCTGCTTCCTCTTGAAACTGCGATCGTACGTGTTACAACGGCAGTGTTTTATTGTGAATATCTGTATCGTTATTCGTACAATATTGTTTTAACTATTACACTTGCAAATTGAAATACCCTAATCGAAATTTAAGACTTGAAATAAATCCCGCAAATGCTTATTTATATTTTATAATATCTATCTGTTATTTGTGTATAATAAAATAGTGTTGCATAAAAAAATCGACTCGCGAAATAGACGCAAATATTATCGCGATATTATTACAAATAGTTAATTAATTAATTAAGTATACTTGTCAAATAAGTTAATAACTATCCATTAAAAAAAAATTCATCTATTAAAAATTTGTTACACTTTTCATCATTTTCCTGAAACATCTAATATTTAGGTGAATATATAATTATAGTAGTATTATGCAAGATACTCGAAGGATACTATCATTCAGTAAAAAACAACTTTAAATTTCTATTCAATTTTTATAGAAACAACTTTTCCTTTGAGAACTGTTTCTTATTTTGTTTAAAAGTTAATGTATTATAAAATAAAAGTTAAGTAATTTAAATTTTCAAGAAATTTAGTTTTTTTTTTCTTTATTAATATAAAAGGAATCCTTAAGTACGAGCTTATAGGGTTCGTATGTAATACCGTTTACCAGTTTACCTTATTGGGAACGGGCATACGACCAATATGGCGGTCATAAGCCGGCTCATATACACGCGAGGCATATGTGTGCTCACGAGGAGACACATATTGTTCCGCGTATATGAGCCAGCTTAAGGCCTCCACACACACTTTTCCATAACAGTAACAGTAAGGTTTCGACCAATCCCGTTGCTCAATTCGGCCGGTTACGGTTACGGACGGCCGAATCGAGCAACGCGATTGGTCGAAACCTTACTGTTACTGTTAAGAAATGTGTGTGGAGGCCCTTATGGCCGCCATATTGGCCGTATGCCCGTTCCCAATACCATAGAGACATCTATCTGTAGAGATTTGTAACAATTGTAACGTTATCATTTATCAACAACTGATATTTCTATATTTCTTTTTAAGGTTAACCCCTCCTTGATTTATGGCATTTATGCGCCTTGCTTTCAGCCCTGCCTTTGGGCCATGTAGCGCAATTATCATTTATCTATAATTGAAGCGATTTTTAATTCTTCGGGCTAGACATCGCCAGCTACAAAGTACAAACCACCTCGCGCGAATTTGTTTATTGTGGTTGTTGATTCGTTGGATTCGTTGTATTCGCTGTACATACAACATACGTATGTACACAAGTACTTTGGATAATCAAATTGTGTTGACCCAATATGTTGACATTAATTTACATCATATTTTTGACAATTTTTGCCGGTCGCCTATGTGAAGAGCAATTTTGTTCGGTAGATAACGACGCAAGATTTTGTAAAGAAAATGAAAATGTTGACCACCGAAAATCATCATTGTATGCGAAAGGTATTGTTTGCGCAACCTCAGATCGAAATTAATGGTGCGATACAATGTTAATTGTATTATAAAATTGTATCATCAATGTATTATCTGTTCCTATTCTTAGAAACAAATAAAAGATATGAAAAATATCTAGTGGCGATTCAAAATGCAGAGCAAAACTACAAGGAATGCAATAACATGAAGCACGAGTGCTTTAAAGATGTTATCGCGCAAGATCTAAGGCCTTTTAGTAATAAGGGCATAAGCGAAGGAATGATTGAAGCTGCTAGAACTAGGTATTTATATGGTATCACAAATATCGGTGACTTAATATTAGTATCCTTTGGCCTTTGTCTTCACTGAAATTCTTTTAAATTCGATGGCAATCGTGCATGCAGGGGTACATTTTACCAGATCATCAATGGTAAATTGTACAGAGAGAGAGACTGTATGTTTCCAGCCAGATGTGCTGGAATTGAACATTTCTTATTAAAGGTAATTGGTAATTTGTCGGACATGGATTTAGTTATAAATACCAGAGATTATCCTCAATCCAGCGAATATTTTGGGAAAGCCATGCCTATTTTTTCATTTAGTAAGGTGAGGGATAATTTCAAAACTTTTATCACAACAAGATATAACATATTATATGTACATATAGAGTACATTTATTGATGCAATTATGTATTGCTTGTTGAATTTAATAAGAGCTGTGCAGCTTGTAAAATGTATTTATAGACACCGCAATATTATGATATTATGTATCCAGCATGGGCATTTTGGGAAGGTGGTCCAGCTATATCGTTGTATCCCCGTGGTCTTGGCAGATGGGATCAACATCGTAAATCTTTGAACAAGGCGAGTTTGGAAATTCCATGGGAAAAGAAAGGAAGTAGAGGATTCTTTCGTGGGTCAAGAACAAGTTCGGAACGCGATAACTTGATTTTATTAAGTCGCAATAAACCTCACTTAGTGGACGCTCAATATACTAAAAATCAAGCATGGAAATCTAATGAGGTATTATCATATTTTTTCTGAATCGCATTAGCGGATTCTACATAATATACGTTATGTATATTACGACTTACATTTATATACATATATGTATATTTTATATATTGCGAATGTATGTAAGAAAATTTCAACTTTATTTTAGGATACTTTGCATGCAACACCAGCATCAGAGGTATCTTTAGAATCGCATTGTACGTATAAATATTTGTTCAATTTTCGAGGTGTGGCAGCTTCATTTCGACATAAACATCTATTTTTATGCCGATCATTGGTCTTTCACGTCGGCGACGAATGGATGGAATTTTATTATTATGCCATGAAACCGTGGATTCACTACATACCTGTCCCTAAAAATGCAGATCAAAAAGTGTTGGAGTAAGATAACTCGACATCTATAATCTTGCTGTGTTGCGAATGATGTTTGCCTTTCTTAAACTTTCGACTGGTCTATTTTATTTTGTTATATTTTTCAGAGATTTGATTGAATTTGCAAGGAACAATGACGATCTATCAAAAAAGATTGCTTATTGCGGAAGAGACTTTATATGGAATAACTTGCGAATGTCAGACGTTACGTATTTTTGGGAACAACTTCTTAAAAGTTATGGTAAACTTGTAGTATACAAACCAGTATTAAAGAAAGATCTCATAAACATTAGAAAGGAATAGTGAATATAATCGTGATAATTTTGTACAAACGTTAAGGCTCCTGGATGCTGCTGCAACTGTCCTTATTTAATGACGTCAGAAGCGAGAAATGCCACGCTGAGAATTTGTGCATGGTATTGTGGAATATCCAAATAAAAACATATGTGCACAAAATAACATTACAGTTTACTTCAGCACACTTAAAAAATAGTCCGAAAACTATTCCTTTCCCTTGACAGTTAATAAACAGCCGTAAAATGAATGTAATACGAAGCCTAACTATGTAGGCTTATGAATGTAATGAATGTATGCACAGGCGCATTACATTTATTATATTTATTACATTAATTTTACGGCTGTTTATTAACTATCAAGGGAAAGGAATAGTTTTCCTACTATTTTTGAAGTGTGCTGAAGTGATCTGTAATGTTATTTTGTGCACATATCTTCTTATTTGGATATACCACGCACAATTTCTCAGTGTGGCATTTCTCGCTTCTGACGTCATTAAATAAGGACAGTTGCAGCAGTATCCAGGAGCCTTAAACGAATCGTGCGATATCTTCTTGGATAGTACATAACAAATCGGTACGCGCGCGCGCGTGTTGTGTGTGTGTGTGTGTGTGTGTGTAATGTGTAAGCGAAATGCGCCTATAGCTAATATGCATTGAAAAATGATTTAAACATTTATATTTATTAATATTATTTGTATGACGATGAAAAATATAATAAATATATTTTGTTAGCGTGGCAAGTTTCAGTATGAATTATTAATAACCTAATGTCAGTAGTAACACAAAGAAAAGCGTTGTACAATTAAATTTATATGTATTAGATGATAATATTCAAGCTCCCTTAAACACTAACCAATCACTTAACCTGTTTAAAACAAGATCGTGTAATAAAAAAGTTATCTTCGTGTTGTACAGAAATTCTTTTATTCAACAAATACTGATGCAAAGTATAAAGCCTTAATTTCTTTTTGTACTTTAATAATAATTAAAGACTAATTGTAAGTACAATTTTTACATGAAGTGAAGAAACTTGACAATCCGAGAGAAGAAAGTTTAGGAGAGACATCGGACGTCGGTGGAGTAACTTTACGGTAAGTACTATTGCTTATATACTTGTGTAAAATCTTTTTATTTCATCGAAATAAAACGATTTAAAAATAACGATAAACATAACAATTAGAGAAAAATAATTAATCTAAAATCTTATCAAAGTTTATCCCTATGAAGATTTTTCTTGAAAAATGTATAATTATTTTAATTAATAGATATTTAATTAAAAGACGATTAAAAAATTCTATGCGTGTTGGAATTATATCTTAATCATTGATTGAACATTACTTTAATTTGAATATTATGTGTTTGTATGTTACAGAATAATCATCGTGGCTGATAACTCCACTGTTGCGCACAGCCTAAGAGGAGGAGGAGGAGGAGGAGACCTAGGAAAGGCGTTGGACGTCGTCGAAGCAACATTGTGGTAAATATTTTTTTTGTGTAAAAATAATTTATTTCTTTTCTATTCTTGAGTAATTTTATTTTACAATGATTCAGAAATAATAATGATTCGGGAATAATGAATAAGATGTTTGAAGCGCGTAAAAATTATTTAACTCGTTTATTTAAATGTTTCAGACAATAACGACGCGGAAAGTCGCATCGTCGCATCGAGGGAATTTAAATGACCACCCGTGATCACATTCTGAGAAGAGGAGGAGGCGGTCTAGAGAGAGAGGAAAGGCATCGGGCACTGGCCAGACAACTTTGCGGTAAATATTGTTTTTGATTTTGTAAAAGAGTAATTATTTTCCTGTTTATTCTTAAGTCGTTTTATTTTACCATAATTTAGAATTTTAGAAATAATAATTATAAATAAAAAAGTAATTTAAAATGTTATAAAAATTTATTTTTATAAAGATTTTTTTTGGAAAATGTATAATTATTTAAATAAATATTTAATTGAATGATGAATAAAAAATTCGATGCGTATAAGAATTATGTTTTAAAACATTAGATCTTTGGAGCACTGTTTTAATATGAATTTTGTATTTGTTTATTACAGTGTCAACGTATAGCTATTATAATTCCGCTATTGCACATCGGGGTCGGTGAGTGATAAATTAATATTTTTATTGAGGTATAACGGGTATAAATCGCGCCCATGACCGCTCTCAGACTTCTCTCTGAATTAAGTACTGGTCAAACATTCGTATTGTTAGACATTAAGAAACTTTTTGGAATACAAGGAAATTATACATACATATCGGATACACAATTATTAGAGCTGTTTTAACATTTGTCAATACTGAACAGAACGAAGATAGTTTTGACGTGTATGATCTTTCCTTAATTGCAGTATCTTTCTTTTCTTACCAAAGAATTGGTATATGTTTTTGATAAACGTGTGTCAAAGTGCACTTTTATTTTGTAAAATCTGGAAAAGGAAAAGGCACTTTACTTATTCATAAGAACTGTGTAGATATATAAATTCTCACACATACAGCACCATTAATGTCAGAGATCTGCAGTCTGACACAATTTGGATACAGTTATAATATACAGGGTGTTCTAAAAAGGTGGGGCCAAAAATTAGGGAGATATTCCTCACACCTCAAGGATGAAAAAATGTTATATGAACATGGGTGCGGAAACGATTTTTTCAGGAGTTATGTTGAAAATATTGTTGAAAATACTGTATTATTTACACAATAAACAATTTAGGATTAATCATTATGTACACAAGTAACTATAACATTAAAGGTTAAATTTTTCTGATTTCTGCCTGGCAGATAAGGTCACAACCTCATTTAGCCGTACTCAGAAAAGAATCTCTAACTCCTGAAAAAAGCGTTTTCGCACCCATGTTCATATAACATTTTTTCATCCTTTAGGTGTGAGGAATATCTCCCTAAATTTTGGCCCCACTTTTTTAGAACACCCTGTATATAGAGTTGTGTATAAAACTATAAGATAAACAGGCTACCATTAGAAGAAACCGTGAAAGAAAAATGTTTATATAAAACAAGAATTCTCTCCAAACACACACACACACACACACACACACACACACACACACACAATGGAAGCGAAATTAAACGTGTAGTTTGAAGCATACAGAAAAGACGTACAGAAAAAGTTGCGCTTGAACAGACCTGGCATTTATAAATCTTTTTAGAGAGAGTTGTATAAATTACAAAAATACTTTCTAAGGCACTTGCGCATTAGATAACAGTCACTTTAGCATAATCGCAACGCAGCAACGATGATACTAATACTAGAGATATTTATATACATATATAAATCGTTCGCGCATGCAAATGAGATTAGACATTGGATAAAAATAATATGTAGGCTGTAATTGCTTAGTGTTATATAGAATATTTTAGCATTTACATTACATAAGTATAGGAGAATCTATAATAATCACATAATACTTTCATTAATCAACAAATACATATTTTTTTACAGTATTGTCAGTAAAGAATCCGATTATTGCTTTATTAATTATTAATTGTCATGTCGCAATGTCCTAATATCCTTTATAGCTTTATACATACCTCGCGATCTAATCGAACGGTCGGATCGGAATTAGTAAGTGCCTTTGACGTTCAAAATCTTTGCAAATGATGGACACGCGAATAAACAGGCAGTGTAAAACGTTCTACGTTACGTTACTGCGCATGCAACATCACTCAAAGATAGTATAATGGTATCATGCGTGCGTGTATATACATTATACACACACGCACACATATACATATATATACATATATAGGTATATTTCTTTTTTTGCGCTTGCATTTGTAAAAAATGTGTGCAAATTCAAATACGTGCTACAGCCGCGCTGCGCTTTCGCTTGCGCAAACACGCGACTCAACAGTTTAATTGCGGCGAAAATATTGCTCGTCGAAAATTTCCTAGCTATCTATTTAATTATCGAGAGCGCAGGTTGCTGAACGCGCCGCGTCTCTCAACAACGACGTCGACGACGCGATTTCGATCGGCAATATCGGCATACATATATAAAATCAGCGTTCGAAGCGGCCGACATTTCTCGAAAAGGCAAATAAGACAAAAGTTCTATCGACGCGACGTCTTGGTCGCATAGGTCGCATTCGCATACCAACTCGAGTCACCGCGATCGCGGCAATGTCTCGACTTTGATCATCCAAACGATCCAAAGTCGACTGGCTACATCAGTGGCTACCTTTACGTAGCCACGATAAATCTTGCGATGATCCCTGTCGCGATGCTGAGCAGAAGCTGCCGCGTCCTTTCCGACGGATGTAGCGAACTCGCGGATGCCCCAGAGTTTTCGTGATCATGATTCGATGATGTGACGAGCTCGTCGGTTCCTCCTGTTGAATTCAAATTGGAATCGTAGTGGCGCGTAATCTCGCGTGACGCGACCATACCAGAATTGTTCGAATTGCCGAGAATGCCGAGCAATACCGAGCAATTGGACGTCGCATTGACCATATACGTGCGCAAGCACATTCGAGAGCGCGAAACAGTTGTTGAGGTCGAACAGGGCGCAGAGATGTTGGCCGTTAGCTCTCGCGCTCTCGCTTTTATTCACTCTCGCCGCCGCGCCGTGCGCCGTGCGCCGTTGCCGGTTGACGTTGCTGCTGTTTGGAACTTTATTTGCTTTTTCCGCGCGTATAAATAATCATCGGGGTATTTGGCACGTGTACCGGTCGTGGGTGGGTCGCGCCGCTTTGACGGTTCACTTTTTCCCGAATTCGGGATGTACATTGTTGTCGTCTGGAAAAGGTGATTGCTCCCGGTTAATGCGGGTGGTGGATCATCCTATTGACTATTGACTCGTGAGAGACTGATTGTGTAATTGAAACGAACTATACTATACTAACGTGGTAAAGATGAATATAATCTAATAAATAATAATGCTTTACGATTGCAAAATTGTATTCGCAGGCTACATTGAATTTGAAGCCGTAATTGCGAAGGCAAGCCATTTCTCAGCATTTGGCAAGCACCAAATACATGAGAATGTCAACATATGAATTACTTTGTAATTGGTAAGTAATTATAAGTGTGAGTGTGTGTGTGGGTGTGTGTGTGTGTGTTGTGTTAGTGTTAGAGATTCCCGTGTTAGAGATGCCAGACATAATTAATATAGAAGTAATGAGTGTATCGCGAATCTTGATTAAATTAAATCTTATAAGTTTAAACTCTCTCTGTCTTCTATCTCGTGACCATTCTCGTTCGAAAGCAATTGCGGGCCCATATTTAGAAAATCCGTGGCGCATCGGGAGTAAGACTAGAAAGTTTATATATATACATATATACATATAGGTATATATTACAGTTAAAACCCGAAATCCGTCAAAACCCGAATTTACTGGTAAATTCTAGTTTTAACTAAGCCCTCTCGGTGATTCGCGTTCTAACTGAAAGAATTTAGTTAAAACTAGAATTGACCGACCGCTTTAGTAAATTCGCGATCTAACGTATTTCTCTTAAGTCAAAACGCGAAATCCCTCAATTTACAATGCTATATAGTATATATATATATATATGCATATATATATGTGTTACTTTTTTTAACCACAACGCAATGTGGGTAAGCTTAAATGTCCACAACGCGTTCTGGGTATTTATTTCGGCCACTGGACGTCGCATCGAAAAACACCCACAACACATTGTGAGTATTCCGGTTTCACCCACTACACGTTCTGAGTATTTTGCGTTTATTCACAACAAAAATGAATATACCAAAGTACATGCTTGGGGGGGGGGGGGGGGGCTTCGCCCCCTGCACCGCCCTGTACAGGATGGACCACGCTTCAACTTACAAAGCATACGCGTGTTTCTCTCTGCACCTCCCTTCCGTGCATATGCTTTTCGTAAGTTGAAGCGAGGTCCATTACTTCCCGTTTATTACGAAAGGCCTTCGATAAAACTAGTTTTGACTAATTAAAACGGGTATTTACGGAATTCGGGTTTTGACGGTAACACGCCAACACGTTAGAACGTGAATTCACTAAGAGCAATCAGTCAATTCTAGTCTTAACTAAATTATTTTCAGTTAGAACGCGAATTTACTAAAGCGGTCGGTCAATTCTAGTTTGAATTGAATTATTTTAGTTGAAACGCGAATGTACTAAAGCACTCAGTCAATTCTAGTTTTAACTAAATTCTTTCCGTTAGAACGCGAATTACCGAGAGGGCTTTTAGTTAAAACTAGAATTTACCAGTAAATTCGGGTAATTTTGACGGATTTCGGGTTTTAACTGTAACACTATTTGGCGTAGTCTAAATAAGTATTCCAAATAAGAGACGCGTTGTAAAAAAATAGAGTACGGACTACGGAGAGAGAATATAGAGAGAAGTAGGAAAACTTATATTACAATTAGATTGAGTATTCAAGAGTTAAGAGTGCATTTTCTCATAAAATCCTATTAATTTGAATTATGGCTCGAAGGAACATCAGAGAGAAAGATTGTGCGATTCAGGGCTACTGCGTGTCATGATTGCAAACCACACATTACGTTTCCAAAATATTAATTTTCAATGGGCACGACGGATACCTGCAGAGTGATGAAGTACTTGTGCAACGAGGCGTGGGTGTAAAACACTATATTTGCGGGTAAAGATATTTTTTAATTTGAGAAATATAAATGATAGGAAGAAAGGAACGACGGTGTGTGTATGTGTTTGTGTTTGCGCGCGCGCGCGTGTATGTGTGTGTGTGAAAATCAGAATCAGAAGGAACAAGGATTTCCCGTAAGAGTCAATGTATTGTTAGAGAGAAGGAGCAAGTCGAAAACACGCTTTTATGCTAGATTAAGTTCCAAACAACGCAACTGCCAATGGCAATGACTCATGCACCTCCCTGTTTCACGCTCGTGTGCAAGTGCACGCGTGTGCTCTCTGCACGTGCATAGGTTTTAGAACAAGTAATACAAGGTATGGTGCGTGTTGATTAATGAGACGTGTAATTTTGGTGTTACTATTATATCTGACGCGTGTCATTGAAGTTATGATCGATGATGCAACGTACGGAGAAAGATTCATGCTTTACACAAGTGATATTTTTTACCTACTAATAATAATAATCATCATCACACTGTAGGGAGGACGAAAATAGAGATAGAGTACGCGCGTAAAGAAACAAAAGAGGCATAAATAGTAGGTAGAGCGAAACCATACCCGTGTAATGTGCTAACGAATGAAAGCTGTTCGTGTAAGCGAAACAAGAATAAAAGAGAAAGAGAGAGAACGTAAAAAAAGACTCTTATATATAAGACTCTAGAATATATTTACTCGTGTCTTGTCAAACTGGATGCGGCGACGATGATATACGACGATTTTCCGCGTGATCACCATTTACTTTTTGACGTCCGTCGGTATTCTCAGAAATCAAATGCTTTGTCTTTTCATCTGTCGCCTGGCTAATAAATACTCTGGGCTTTAGCAAAGTTATCAACGATATGTGAAATTACTAACTTTCTTCGTGAATCGATAAAGAATCGATGTAAGCCATGAAATGATGTTGACGAATTCAAAACAAAAAATTTTCGATTCATGAATCCATATATATTACGGGATGGGACGACTAACGATTATACGATTAAAATTATGAGCAACGTTAACAACGAATAATAACGTTATAATGTTAATAAATTAATACTTTATGTGCACAAAATGTCAATTTAATTTTATAAAACGCAAAATTATAATTAATCGATTAATTAAGTAATTATTTATATTTTTCAACTTTGTGTACGCTTGGTTAGTGATGTGAATAGGCATAGACCTAGTTGCCAAAATAATGTCATGGATCTTTCTACGCTCGTAGACTAATCGTGCAAGCATTACTTTATTTTCCCATGTTTCACTTACCTAATTTCGTAACTTCCGTGTCAATATATAGAGCTTGAATTATGATACGCGCGTTTGGTATGTTCAAAATACTATACGTTTCGTTATGCAGCAAACATAAGCATTGCGTCACATCCGATTTTAGCGATCTGTGACTCGATAAAACGCACGAGATATAAAAGAGTCACTTCGAATCATTATTCTCGTAATATCTCGGGACATGTTACAACGTTACAACATTCTATTTTGAACCCACCAGTTTATTCTAACATAATATTGTATCTGAACTCTTTGTACTAGGTATTGAGAGAGAGAGAGAGAGAGAGGGGGGGGGGGGTCAGGTTAACCCTCCACCCCTCTCTCTCTCTCTTCATCTTCAAGTATTGCATGCACGTGTCTTTTTGCGCCTTCAATATGTAGCCCTAGTATCGTAGTAGCCAGGTATAATACGAGACACCAAAGTTTTTAATATCGCGCTTCCTGCCTGCCTCTGTACCAAGGTTATTATTTGCTTCCACGTTGATTATTTTCAGCGAATTGGAACGAACGAAGCTGCGACTACTATAGGTATCCACTGTCGCGATTCTCCGGTGCATTAATTTAACGGAAACGCAATTCATGCGGATTCGCGGAAACTTATTCATCTCGTTGTTCTTGGAACATTCTTATTATGTACAACGGTATATTAACGGCAATTAATAAGTACCTACAGTAACGATAATTACACTCAACGTACGCGTCGATAAAAGATGAAGAATAAAATCTGTGATAGGATATACAAAGGAAACAGAGAAATTAACTTTATGAATTAGTTGAAGAACCGAGAGCTATTCTTCGAGATATATCAATTTGAAGGGATATTCGATTAGAGATAGATAAGCGCGGACTGGGTTGTCGCGGACAATGGACATGTATAAGTTTTTTTTTAGGCTAGGCAGGATTCGATAAAGATTTTGTACCTGCGTCTAGAATGATGTCGCCAACGCTGTCAAGACTACCGTAATCGTCGTATCTATCAGTATCAGCCACGTCCAGATTACTGGCAAATACGAATTGCCAGTGATCATTACCTAGTGTCCCCCTGTTAGCGGACTTGCACCCGAACCACCAGTAAGCTGTCGATCTTGGGAAGGCGGGATTAGCGTCGTCCACCTGATAAATCCGAGAGATAACTGTTACATATAATATATATGATATTTGTATTGTATAATCTTTATTTCTCTATAGACTCTCTATATAACGAGAAATGTTCCGTAAATTGAGACGTAACACGGGACTAGAAGTAAAAGAGAAAAATTTATTAAAAATCCATCGTTCTTGCCTTGAACATTCGGTCGTTGAATCGATAGTAAGCGTTGTCTTGGAAGAAGTACGTGTAGCCCTTGTAGGTCACTGCCGCGTTGATGTGATTCGGTATGCCTTCCCAATTTTGGATGAGCTTAGGATAGTTACTTCTCACCGGTGGCTTCGACGCTGGATCAAAGCGCCAAAATTTCGCGCCCTTGTAGAAGTAAATCTTGCCGTTTCCAGTCCACACGGTAGCCGCATCGATGTTATCGGGAATGCCGGTGAAACCATCGCTAATTTCCTTCGGATAGTCACCGTCTATGGTCGTATTAATGTACCTCCAGTATTGCGTGCCCTGAGGTAAAATAATTAGATTTACAATTAGTATGGCAAAGAAAGAAACCAATCAAAATCAATTTTGGATCTTACACATTGTCAGGGAGAGTTTGGTCAGGTGAACGGTTACCTTGAAGAAGTAAGTCTTGCCATTTCTGTATGTAAATGCAGCGTCTATATTTGACGGAAGCTCCTTCCACGTGCTACTAATACGTCTAGGATAGCCGCTAGCCACACCGTTGTCCGTTAATTTCCAGTAATATTTTCCTGGAAATTGCACAGTAGTATCTCAGCATTTTCTCGCTTTGTCTCGCATATATTTGTTAGAGAATCCAAACGCGCTAAACGCTTGATGAAAGATCACAGCTCGCGTACGTGTACGTACCCTTGAACGCAATTATCTCGCCGTCTTTTGTGTTGAACATGGCGTCGATTTTTGGATCTTTACACAGTTCAGGATCTTCTTCGGCAGGCGGCAAAGGTCGCGATCCTCGCGACGTGCTCTTTGTTCCATATAGAGCCTGATAAAAATGAATTTTGTGAATCGCTATCCGATCGCACACGCTACATCCATGGCGTCCATGCCCACGAATGTAACTCGTAAGACGTAATAGGAAATTTTAGTCTAACGGACGTAAGTACCTGAATCGCGCTGACATCGTCCTGATCCAGAATGAAGTGTGGATCGTAGCCGCGGTAAAAAGGTGCCATCAGGGCACTCTTGACATCGCTGTGACTTAAGCCGAGCGAGTGCCCGAATTCATGAGCCGCGACTTGAAAGAGATTGGTACCGCGATAGCTTCTGATGGTCCATCGTTCAGAGTCATCGAAGTGAGCATCACCACCGTACACGGGAAAATATGCGTGCGCCAAGGTACCGCCAGGTCCATCGAAAGGATCTCCGTCGCCGTGCTCGCCCACCTCGAATCTGATTTCGATGTGAACCTAAACGAATTATAAGCACCTTTCCTTAGAAAATACATATTACCCAGGTCGATTGGTGATTTAAGTAAGCTCGATATATCTCGATACATTGTATGACCCTTACATTTTCATGTCCTTTGCGGGTAAACGTCAGATCAGTTTCCCCCGCCCAAACGCCGAATGCGTTCGCGATTTCTTTATCCACTTCCTGTTTGTTCAGACCAGTTGGATACTTGCTAATTTTGTATGTCAGGTTCTTCGTACGCCATCTGGATCCTACGATAAAGCGCTTTAATATACATGCATATACATCAGGCGGATCAGGCGCATGAAGATGAGCGAGAGAATATTTGCTTTGTTTAAAAATATTGCGATGCACCCTCGTTCGCACGCACGCACGCACAAACCGTTCTTTTTCCGTGGTTTTTTAACGTGTGCATGTGCACGTAAGTCCGTTACGCACCAACGCGAGCCTCTATATATATACGCTATAGCTATAGGAATGATCCGCTGCGATAGCGCGTCGTGTTCCGATATACCTATAATACCTATGTAATGTACCTACATATTGTTCCGATGTTGCGAATCCACCACTGACACTGTTGCGTCGTTATTGTATCATGGCGCGCGTAAAAAATTGTTTATTACTCGATCGTAAGAATGAAAATCGCGGCTCGCGTGTTATGTGCTCATTACGGTTACACAGCTACAATTTATCCGATTTATGCAACAGTTGTGCGCATCTCGTGAGTACGACTCTCTTACGCAACGATCTGTCCCAGCTAGCAGAAAGTTCTAAAAGACTTTGTGATGTTTTAAAAACATCACAAAGGCGTTTAAAAGATGACATAATTTTTAAGACGTCTTTTTGAAGCTTCTGCTAGCTGGGGTTCGACCATAAGTACGAGATCCGAATGAGCAAAATGAAGGAATGTACGTAGCGCGATTGTATTGGATTCGAATGACACCGGGTGTGTCGAATTTTGTGCGACTGACATTCCGTAGGATGCACGCATGGCCGAACTTGGCACCAAGAGTTCACTGAAACATGAACCGCACGTGCTTGGGTTCAAAGTCACGGTTAGCCCGCGCGTGAAGCTGCGATCGTTTTATTATTCCGTCGATAGTCACGCGTAAGAATGTCTTTTCCCCGGGACTCTTTTTTTTATTTTTAATACAACGTGACAGAAAGAATTGAAAGGATTGACGCGAACAAGTCAACGAGCGTTTAAGTTTAAGTATATTGAACGTTTTTTTTTAGCGAGACGCTTTATCGCATATAGATGCAGTAAATAGTGTAAATATATCTCATCGGTTGTAAATATATATACCTACGATGAGAGATACAAGAGAAATGTACTTCGCGCGTTACATGTTTGAATGAAAAAAATTTGCAAGAATCGAAAGAGGATCTTGTTCGAGGATTGATTCGTTAACCGTTAACCGTTAACCGATCGTCGCTTTATCGTTATATTTAGATCGCAAAGTGGATGCGAAATGCAACAGTTGATTCGAATGAATTCACGTGGCTGATTTAGAATGCATTTGGCACATCCGACAGACATGTTATCGCGTTATAGATTTTAACGTGACTGGTTTAGGGTGACTGACTCTATATCAACGACTAGTACCACGTACCTAATGGTAGCGAGACAACGGAAACTCGGAATGCGTTATTCATTGTAAAAAGACCCTGTAATGTGCTAAATAATTTACGTAATTGTAACCTCTCTCGTTATTTCGTGGTGGTTGGCTATATTATTAATTGTATAGCTAATCCTTTTCGTTTTACACGACATTGTATTTACGTATTTTACGTAGATTTTCCACGAGTTTCGTTAGGACGGCCGCGGCCGCGACCCGTTGATTAGATAATCGATCGCGATCGGTCAAACGTAAAACGTTGTGTCACGCCTCGCGGTTACGTCTAAACTCTCGATTGCATTAAACTTTCTTAAATTTGTCAATTATCGATTAGTCACGCAATGTGACAAAATCTATTGATCTTTCGATCAAGTTTTATATTATACATTTTCGATAGTTTTACTCACCTTGAAGAGCGTATCTCTTCGATCTTCCATCGGCAGCTGGTCCAACTTTATCTTTAACACCGCATCTTGGTGTAGCCATAAGCTTCGCGGTCTCTTCGTTCAATTCACCTGAAATAAAAAATATCGAGATAAATTTGAGGATTATTATTTATATTGTTGTTTATTCCCGTGAAACACCGAGGAGAGACACGTTACACGTTACTCTTCGCGAAAATCGATATCTTGCGTTTTGCCGCCTCCTACCTCCTATTAGCGTCTTCTGAGTGCGTGAATTGCGTGACAAAAATAATTAAATGCCCGGATTCTCGAGTATTATTGATTGTCAGGAATGTCAGGATATAGGTGGCCTGTCCGGCGGACATATTTTTGTGCTGCAGGACACATCATGCGCTCTTACGCGATATACGCGCGTATATTTCTCGCACCCTGGGCACGTATTAATATCTCATGCATGTATGCACAATATGCACAGTTTGCGGGAGTACTCACGTGCATATACGCGCTACTACTAGTTTCGCAGCGCGGTCACGCGACTCGACACTTACGGATCCATCGTTGCAATCTGGCTCGAAGGTTGCCGGAGCGCGATGTGCGACAAAGATTTGACAAATTTTTTGGGTCCCAATCTTGCGAGAAACGCGTATCCTATATACTTATTACGAATTAACTCCGAAACTTTAACCGTTATCGCTTTTCACTGGTAGTTTTTTTTTATAAATGCACTGTTTTACATTTCAACGTGTATTCCAAACACCTTTACTCTATCGTGGAAGAGATCTTGGAAAAGTAAGCAAACGGACGCAACCAAATCGTATTAATTCCGATGATCGTTACGGAAAGTAATATCAAAATTTCAAAGTGAAAGTCACATAATTTCTGTATGTGTTTTCGTTGTATTTCTTTTTAAGAATTACATTCATTAGCAGCTATAAATGTGCGTCAACACGGCGACGTAAATTATGTATGGCCGATAAACACGCTTCATCTACTAGGATAATGCCACCACCGATGGCCTACAATTTTACAGTTAGGTCACTCTTCCGTTCACCTTCGGTTTTTACTGGACTCGATTGCTCGTATTTCGCCCTGTCATAGACTCTAGTATATAGCACCTCTAATGGCTGACGAAGCTTGCTCGCGTTGATCTTTTTCATTATCTTTTCCAGAGTAGCTTGTTTCGTTTTCTCAGTTTGGCATTAGCGCATCCGATAAATAGAATGTTATATATATTATATATTATATAATTATTATATATAAATACACACACACACACACACATTCGCAAAACTTTACCGTCATCAAAAAATTTTATTCGGTCTGTATTATTAATCGCAGTTGCAAAGCATGAGTTTCTTGGGTTTTAAGACTTCTCGCGTATTTTCCAGATCGATATTTTTCATATAGATACAATATTAAGTATTTTCCAAAATGATCGCTCGCGCGAAGCGATGGAACTTATTAGTATAGTAATGACTCATTGGCTGAAGCGTCAGGTTGAGTTCGGGTCGCGTTTCGTCGAAACCTGAATCATCGCTGTTCATTATCATTAACGGTCTAAATCGACAGGAGGAAAGGGGGGAGGGGTAGGTAGACAGTGTAGATACCGGCAGGGAACCGCTGTTATCGCTCCTCAAGCGGTTTGACATGACTACATGAAGAGACACGTAAAATTTTATGTTTTTTGCTTTTTCCTTTTCTTGAATCACACGAAGTGCACAAGCATGTAGCATCGAGTAAACGCATCCTCCGTAATTTTCCGCATGAATCACCAATGCTAATGCGTCTGTTGAGACTCGATAATAGATAAAAACTCAAGTACATCTTATATACGTTATACATGCTTGTGATATACGATTACACATATATGCGTACATGATATGTATATATGATAATATACGCAATGTGTTTTGAGAATATATAAATATAATTTAGACAAGTAGATGAAATTTAACATACCTGTTATATTAAGACCGGCAAACGCTTGGAATTCTTCTATCGCTGCCGTCAGCTTCTCCTCGCTTAAAAAAGCACCATTTTCCGGATTTGTCGGCGGTAAATATCCGTATTGCGCCAGATAATTCTGTAATATTTAAACACGCTCTTTAACGCATCTCTCTCAAGTCCGTTAATGCAACATTGCCTGCGATATCTACGCAGCTATATCGTTCAACTTTTCCCAGCATTTTGGCGATCAAAGTGTATAATTTGTGAAAAGAAAAGATATATTTTCGTGTTGACTCGAGATAAAAGTATATACTTATTGTATCGTGGAAGTCGCAGGCACAGAAATTGACGCAATTCGCAAAGAATCGGCCTTTAAGTTCGGCGTCATAATGTAACATTGACGTTTTACGATTACGAGCTTCGTTTTACGAAGGTGAATAACTAAAGAATAAAGATAGGGGAAACTTGGCTTATCCGCGTGTAAATTTGCCGACGCGGACGCGCGCCCTCGGGTTTGTCGCTCTTCTTTCGATCGTTCGCGTTGTACAATTATAATTGTGCGATTACGCAGGTGGAAAATCTCTCTGTACGTGTTAACTGTTGGCTGTATCGTCATACAGCATACCTACAGCCAACGTTCGCGTTGAAGCCTTGGCGATTTTTGCCAATACACGCGTCGCTTATCGTTCCGCGCTTACAACGTGCAAATGCCAATCGTACGTGACATATTTCTAATTCACCAACTAAAATATTATCGATCCGATGTTACACGAGACGTGTTCTTTTCTCGTGAGAAGAAGCGCGTGTCGCAAGAACAAGAATGACACGACCCGCACAAGATCGTCATTAGAGCCAATTCGGATGACGTTACGTTCGAAGTACAGATTACCTCCTTAAGAATGACTCATCCCTTATATCGGGCACGGAAAGCGTTGTCTGCTTCTCTCGCGCGCGTTCTAGATCCGCGTAAAATATAGCCATCTTGACGAGCACGCGCGCGTTACTATCGTAATATGCTAGCTAGGATAATACATAATACCGTGTTGCGTGGAGAGTTAGTCGATCGATTTGCTATCGCGTGCATTATAATTCTTTCGGAGCTACCTCCGCGCCGCGGCGCCCGCGCCGTATTGATTTTGTTCTTTTTACCCGTGCACCGTGGCTCGCCGTCGCCACACCAACGTATGTACGTGTATTCCTGTAATGGGCCTTGTACTTATACCACGGAAAATTTCAAGATGTTTAGCATAAAGAAAGTATATTCGATAATACGAATAATGTCAAATTTGTGAATAAAATGAGAGACGAGATATTAAAACTTGAAAACTGTCTATATATCTATATATGTTATATGTATATCTATAAGGGATATATGGTATCAAGCACTCGAGCAAAGAACCCGCACAATTGTCGTAAATTATTATTGCATGAAGGAGTAAGTATATATAAGTCCGCGACGTAAGTCACGCGAGAATTACCAAAGTACTCATGTTCCTATTAGATTTAGGCGGATTAGGCAAGCAGCACGGACCGAGGAGACTGACCTAACCGACGCGACAGCGGGATTTACTGTTATTTTGTAACGACACTTACGCACACTTACGCATACTTATTCCTCATTAATATTCCATCGATTGAATCGCACGACAAACGTCAAAATATCACGTAGGGATTCGTTTGCTGAACCATGCAAAGGAAGATTTTAGATTACATGCTGGGCGATTTACATGCTGATTGCTGATCTTTTTGTATTCCATGTTATTCGCCTCGTGTATCATTGTGAGAATAAATTTACTTATTTTATTTCAGAATCACACGCGGAAAATCTTTAAGGAAAGACAATATATGACTTTCCATGATTTAATGCAAAATTACGATACTCTTTCTCGCGTGATAATTACAGATACAGATTTAAAAATGAGACGATCGCACTTTGTTATTCCGTAAATTGAATCGGCAACAAAAGGTCATCTGTAGTGTAAATGCGAAGTTATGTCGTGAATCATGCCGTTGCGAGGGGGGGGGGGGGGGGGGAGGGAGAACACATAAAGGATATATTCATTCGGATGTTTTTGCAGTAGTAATCCGATGTATCCCTTGACAGCAGTGCAAAGTTTCTGAGCGTAGCCTTGGGTTGCTGATTCATATTTTATGACAAAAATTAAACTTACACAAACATGTACTTTGAAATTAATATCAATAAAAACTGTTTTCGTTGTGTTGTAAGTGCAATAATCGTTATATCGCAGATTACAATTTTCCGATGTTTTTTCCTTTAACAGAATTTCACAGCGTAAGAGAGAGCGCGCGCGTGTGTGTGTGTAACTATGGAATTTCCAGAACCATATCTCGTTGATAAGAACTTACTTTCGTAATACTGAATGGTATCTTCACCAGATTAAATATTAACGTTTAATTTTGTTGCCATCGCACTTTCTTCCGGTCGATTGAATATGAGATGAGTCAGTGCCCCTACGAATCACACACGTTTCGTAATTTGCTGTAGACAAGTCAGCTTCCGCAAAGCTTCAGATTTTTATGAATGAACGTAAGTGGAGTGCTCGCCCATACCCACGTGCGTCACGCGTGAATGGTTCCCTTCCTACCTCCCCCTTTCCTCTTTCTGCGCATATTTTATATATATATGTGGTGTGTGTGTGTTTCTTTTGCGTTCGTATACATATTGTATATATAATATGTGTAGAATCAACGTGTACGCTGTAGTACGTACAGCGCGACTGAATCAGCCAAGTGGTTTTCCACGTATCCGATCATGACATTCATAACTTGACTCATTGTCAGCATTGCACCGCTGCGCTGCGCCGCGCCACCGCCACCGCCACCGCGGCGCGGCGCGGTAGAGGTAGAAGTAGAGGTAGAGGTGTCGCTGGAATTCAAGGTCTAATGGATGCTGATCATTGATCGGCGGGCATTGGCAGCGATTGCCTTCAATTAATTACGAGTGGATAAAGTATACCGAGATGATTAACACATCTATTATCGCTAGCACGCGCGCGCGCTCACAAAATATACGGATATAAAGATGAATGAGAATGGATACGCGCACCTTTATAAGTATATATTTATTTCGTCAAATATTCAAGTATTAATTGTTGCATTTTGAATAAATTGTAGCGGTTTGGTAACTAAGCATAAGGGAGACACAATTGTAGGCTTCTGGGGCACGGAAGGCACATACATGCGATGATTATCCGGATGTTCCTTGTGTAACCGGAAATGTATGCGCGGAAAGATGCACAATACATTGGTTGAAACCTTGGTTACAATTATACTTTATGACCGCGCATGAATCGCATCACAGAATGATCTGCTGAGTGCAAGCAGAGTAGATCTCTCCACAGCACGTATCATTGCAAACAAACAAAAACGAACCGCCTACACGCGGAATTATCTGTCGTTTAATTTCATTTTGAGCTTTTCTCCTCTTTTTACACACACACACACAAGAGGAAAGAAGTTATAAGAATTCCCTTCGCGACGAAAAAAAATGTATCTCTGAAAGGTAATTATCCAGTCTGCGCCGGACGATTGGCAGAAATTCATTATTTTCTTTCATTCCTTCCCAGTTATATCATACCTATCTTCTTAAAAACCGATCGATTGAATATCCGTCATTTAATTACGTCACCGAATGCCGTATGAATTTTTTAAAAATATCCTTGTGTCATTATCTATGAATTAACATAACGAATTTGGCATAATATAGAGAAATGTCTTATTATCATATATGCATTTTTTGTCGAGAAATCTCATGCTCATAAAACTTGTAATTTTTGTATGTCGTTGCTGCCGTAATTATATAGCGGAACTCGCGTTAGACACGAAATGTTTTATATCCGGGTTACCTTGAATCTGTCGTTCAAGATATGACGTAGATATCCACGATAATATTGTTTTGAAAGTACAGTCTGCGCTAAAAGTGGCACGCTATTGATCTTGTAGTTTTGGATACTGTTGTCTACGTTTGCTATCGAAAAAAACAATCGTGCTACAAATAATATAATTCAATATGGAGAATAGAACTTTCCGATGTCTCTCCTCTTCCGTATATACCTACTAATCCTCTTGGAGTGGCGAACAAAATTGTCATACGTCACTCGTGTCATACGTGAAGCATACAATGTTCGTTTCCATGGCCTGAATTTTTGGTCGTTGAGATTTCGTGTTACTTGCAGACATATCGTGCAGAAGACTACTGTCTTCTGCAGCAGATCGCAACAGTGCGACCTAATCTCTCCAAGCGCGGTATCTAATCTCAAATGTTGAAAAAATGCTGATGATTATCAAAGTATAAGTCATTAATCTTAATAATTCTGTTATTTCTCTTATATTTTTGAAATAGATTGAAAATTTACTTGATGCTGACGAAAATAGATAAAAGTAATATCTAGGTCAACCGTCGATTGCACGACTTGCACGATTAGTAGATAGCAGGATACCGCAAAGGCCAAGTGTTTTATGCTAATGAAAACTCGAGCAACTCTATCTCAGCGGAACGTAATGTCTCTTCCGAATACCGGTTAGAATCATGTTCGCGATATTAACCGTGCCGACAAATTTCATTCATCATCGATCAATTTGAATTATTTTCTACGATTATCAGTAATATTGTAATGAATATCGCCGTCGCATTGTTATTAATTTTATCTCACGATTTCGTTCGGAAGTCACGCAACTTGCTGTGTCTAAAGCTGAGAGAATTTGATACGTGTATAATATGAAATGCGTCTAAATAGTCGAGTCCGCGTATACGGTATTTTATCTTGTCGCGTTATCAACGATAACGAAGATTCACCTGGTTGCACCGTCCATAAAAGTTCTTTTTTTTTCTCATCAGTACGCAGATAACTTGTAATACAAATTTTACGCACGAGCCACGATTCCAACCCTTATAATGATGTCTAATGTTTATGTGTGTATGTATACATATACATATACTTATGTACATATATATATGTATAATTTTTTTTGTTTCCTATCCCTAAATCGCTCAAGCTCTGTTCAATGTTCCTCTAATTCTCACAAGTTATATCTTATTTCTTCATACAAGCTTAGAAATAGTACCTACAGATAAGATTTCTACTCATCGGTTATAGGATCGATATCTAATCGTCTAACGCGAAAGAGCATGAGTCTGGTCACTGGTGGACAAAGAGATAATTTAAGAAGATAACTTAGCGCAAGCTTTTGGTTTTGTCTCGCGACGTGAACAAATAAAACGCATCTTTTATTGCATTTATAAGGGCATTATGAATTTGGCGCGAATGTGATACATATTATTATATCTTAACTCGACGCATGTGTGGGATATCCTGAACGTTCCAAATCTTTAAAAAAAATTTCTATCTGTCCTGTGTGTATTAACTTATCAAACAAAAATCTTCTATATACGTATATAAAATTTCCACGCTAGCGAGTGAAGGTTTAATAAAAGCTTAAACGCACTTGTTGTTACCTGTCCAACTTGTTCAGGTCTCTGAATCGCAAAAATTTTTCAATAATTTCCGCATTGTGTTTATTCGATGACGATAACGTGAATGCATAAAATATATGATTCTGGTGGTCAAAGAGCAATTTTTTCTTTGATTGCCAAATGCTGTCCGATTGTAAGATTTTCAAGTATGTTGATTATAAAATAAAAGGAAGAAGCGCATAAAAAAGTGTCGAGTATCACACCGGCCTTGAAGAGGTCTTTGTCGATGCGAATGCCATCGGTATTCCACGTTCTCTGCTCTCGCGAACGTTGTTTGAATATAAAAGATAATTCATCGACCATCCACCGCTGCTTTGTACAATATGATGCTTTTCCATGTGTAACCTCACGGTAGCCTTTATTCTTTATAAAAGTAGCATAAGTCAAAACTCAAAGAATAAATTTAAATTAACGTATAAGAAAGAGAAATTAACGTAAAAAATGCACGATTAACTATGCAGTTATTTTTTTTAATAAAATTTTAAAAATCCGATACCACTTTTACAATAAATAAATAAATGTGTTCAATTATTAAATTGACGTGTTAACTATCCTCATTGAACGATGTCACAGTGATATCGAATCAGGTATAAATAATAATAATAATCGAAACGCGCGCGAGACACTTATCACTTCGTGATTTTATCTATTTGCTGTTTCGTCTCGTTGCTCGTTGCACCGATAGGAAAGTAACTGATTTGACTGGTTTGTGCGATTACAGAATAATTTGGTATCAGGAGCTTGCCTGATGAAAGATTGGAATCGATTAATGTCGGTGCCTATAAAACTTACGCTTGCAAAATTCGAATAATAATGTTTTATCTGTGAAGGTAAAGTGTGAACATACCACAAGATTGGTAAATGATCAAAGCGAGTGATTCATAAAAAAGCTCTTAAAAATCGCTGATTCAACAGGCACGGAAGTAAAATAGTTCAGCTCGGGCAAGTAACGCGCGATTGAAGACGTCATATGAGTCATCGTTGCGGTGCAAACGACACGAATGCGAATTTTTCTCATTTTTTTTTATCGATAAGCCAATGTTTCGACTTTCAACATCGCGTCAATGTCAGTTGATGCTAATGCGTATAAAAGCCCGGTGCAATTGTTAATTTTATAATTGCGTTTTGCTTAAAAAGAAAAAGAAACGCTCAGAGGACTCGGATTTGCGTTGTCCTATCGAGACGCGTTCGTGCGACAGTAATGTCAACGTCAACGTCGATGGCGCGACACGCAACGGTACGTTTAAGAGAGGGATATTTAAAGCGAATTGAGGTTAAAAGTTAGGTAGGCATGAGAGAGAGAGAGAGAGAGAGAGAGAGAGAGAGAGAGATACAGGTTGCATCGGGAACAATTTTTAGAGTAACCGTTAGGAGCGTGTATTACATAATAAACGACGCACGTGCGGATTCCACGTGTCGATGAGTTACGTAAACCACACGGACACGTTCGCGGAAATAGCAATAGCGGTTTCATCGAGAAATCAGACAGTCACTTTGACACGTGATGATTATATTAGCGCGCGCGCGCGCGCTCGCGTTATTTTACACAAATGATAAATCTAAAAATATTTTCTCATCTTCAACATATATATATGTATCTTGTTATTGTCTTTTAAATTTGACCGATGGTTTTAGCGCTTTGATGTAAGTATACCTTCCGTTAATTTCCGAATAATATTTTTTCGTCTACCTTTCTATATTTCGTTCCAAGTTTATTGTCTGACGATTTAAACTGATTATTCAACAATTATAAGGAGAAACGGTTCAAGTTTTATTATCAACGACGCTGACTGTTGGAGGCGCGTGTCTTATCGCTGCAGGTATAGTCATCTCCGCGAGTGTGTCGGATGCACAGCGTCACTAGTATCGCGTACCTTGATTTTTTTGTCTTTCTCCCTCACATGTACTCAAACAACCTGACCCACTGCAGCTAATCGCTAACGTATCGTTCGTGCTTGAGAACAAACAAGTGTGTTCCGACTTGTGCAAGAGCCACATCTTTGCTCATGCTTTGTTCATGCATGCGTTGAAAGCTATCGAAACATCGCGCCGGAAAGTCACGTGGTAGGTACGTGTATTGATAAAATTCGCGAAAATATCATTGTCGTATTAAACTCGAGCCCATGCCTTTGCGATCACGATCAAAAATCCTATTACCCCAATGCTGAATTTACAGATATAGGATATATGTTTTTGTCCAATGGCAATCTTTTGCTATCTGTAATATAGGTACTACTTATTGTATGGCGGAAGGTCCCCCGAACCCGAAGGCTTCAACGACACTAAAACCGCAAATGTGTATGTACATATGCACATATAGCTAGGTATATAATTTATTATCTCGACGAAGCAAAAATTATCTTTTTATCTTGCGGCCGGCATAATCGGGAAGAAGGAATGTCAACAAGTACCGCTCTGGCTTAAAAGAGCGTATATGTAAAAGAGCGAACAATCGCTAGATCGAGCGACGCGGAGAATGTCTATGATCGCGGATCGTTACTATTCCGATGATGGTCGATGACGGCCCGTGTTCAGACTATGAATCCGATGACGATCGCGGTGACAAAGGCCAACACAGTCCAACGCGATCTCTGCATAGTGTATTTCCGTGTTGAGGAACATATACATTATTTACAATTTCCTAGTATAATTTAACGAGAAATAAAAACGAGAGAAACGTACGCGCGCGATTCGATGACTTGGCACCCTTAACTTAGCACCTTGTCGAGAATTGGAGCATCAGGTGGTCAGCGGATTATCAGCGAAAAAATTAATTTTGCCAATCTCGTATTACCTTACGATCCTTGAAGCGATGGAAGATATTGAAATATGAAATGGATGAGAAAACGCTTTTGTTTCAAGTGTGTTAAGTTTCATTTACGATCGTGATCATTTTTGCAGACACACGTGGAGATATATTTTTTTCTACTTAAATATGCATACTCACCAACACAGTAATTACTGTTTGACATTGCAAATGACTTTTCTACGGTCGTGTAAGCAAGCATGCGATGACGCGTAGCACAGTAGTATAAATTATTTATATTAAACTTATAGTTATTTTTATACGTATTGTACGATATATAAAAGTTAAGGTCTTGGCCAGTCTTGGCTTTCCTTATCAACTATACATTACGTGGATATATACATTGATTTTTTAATTAATCCTGACGAGTTTCAAATCGCAATTATTCGTTCAAGACAATTAGCAATTGTTCGTTGTTGAATTGAGATAGGATTGAGAATAAGTGAATGCAAGAAATCGCGCGCACGTTTCTATCTGTTCAAGAACATCAGATAGCACCAAGTAATTTTTTGGCCGTGCGTTTACCTAAACCGATAATTAAGTTTGTTATCGTTAAATATTGATTTAAGTGATTAAAAATCTTAATTTACAGAGCTTGCTGTATACTTATGCATAGATGCACATATCTGGACTTTTTGCGTGACAATGTATAAATGAAAAACGAAATCCTCCAAAATGCTCGATTCGTTGTAATATCAAACCGGGGGACATTGCGCGCACATCGCAAAGACAGTTTAGGGGTGGCCGATGTAATCGCACCTCAGCACCCCGTTTTAACGCGAATATACATGCGATCTTGTATTACTCATATGTGACGCATCGTGAGGATTACATAGTTCCGCAGACCATTCCTTCCTTTCTTCCGAATATCGGCGCGCCAACTCGCTACATCGCGCGCGATTGCAATTTGCTGTGCGGTGTACATAATTGTGCCAATAGTGACCCGCTAGAGTAAACTTGATTTTCACAGTCGTGTTATATACATATATATAATATATATATATATATATATATATATATATATATATATGTACTTATTTTTATACATCTTTTTTCCTTTTCGTACGAGAAAATAATTATTTTAATTTTCTTACCGCGGCAGTGGTATCGCTGATGACAACATCGGTCGGTGCCGCTTCCGTATCCGCGTACAAAATGAAGAACGCTATTGCCATCAGGTAGACATCGGCTCGTCGCTGTCGTGAAACAATCTCGGTCCACCTCGTCATATTTTCGACAACGCTACTTTCGAACCAACTCGTGCCTTCGTTAAGCTGGATTTTCGCTACGGAATGGATCACCGTGACTTTTTATTTCTATATAGCGTCGGTGTTCGCTTCTTGACACACTCCCCCTTAAAGAACACTGACAATGAATACACACGTTGCACGTGCTTCTCTCGTACACCCTGTCGTACCGTCGCCGTCGAGAATTGCAACGTCCAAATCGCCCAATGATGTCAGACGATGATAGAGGTACTTTCGATTTCAATTATCCTCTTGTTTAGATAAATCGTCGCGCGTATACGAGCTATCGAGCTCTCGACGTTACTTCTCGCGTTAATTTTATTCGCGAAAGAAACGATCTCTCTCTCTCTCTCTCTCTCTCCCTCTCTCTTGATATCAACCGTAGCTCCGTTTCCAACGTAGTTCTCGACAGAGTACCACTTGGCAGGGTGGTGGTCTTAAACGTGGTTGCCACAACACTATCGATCTCGTGGTGTTTCCTCGCTGATGGTCCGCTCTCTAGGGCTCTTTCGCTCTGTTGCTTCGAACGTGAACCTTCGTACTCCTCGGCGTATTCGCGTGTACACGCGTCTTACATACACCTCGTTCGATTTTCAGTCCGACAAAGACCTCCCTCTTCTTTGGTTATTTACAGAGAGGTTTGTTTCGATGAACTCGAAATCGAGGAGCGAAGGAAGACAAAGAAATAAAGAGAGAGATCAATACAAAGGTTGGAGCGAGCAAGGATGGATCATAGGCTGTCGATCCACGTCAGAGGAGAGGAGAGCCGATGAAAAACGCGCGGATACGCGGTGCCGCTCTATCCGAAGTCCACCGCTACTCTGAATCGTAATCAGTCTGCAGCTGACTTTTATCGAGATCTCCCACCATAGCCGCGATAGCCACGGTCACCACTCGCGCATCACGGCGCTCCTACACGTGCAGGTACTGAGGTACATGTTGCAGCTTGCAGCGCGCGTTGCTGCCTTCGCGTGCGCGATAGTAAGATCGTCTGTAAAGGATAAAGTTACCAACTTTCCCGTGTTCCATGATCATCCCTTTATACTTATCATCCCTTACTTACCATTTAACACACAAAACATCTCGCGGTCGCATTTCTCCTTCTCCCTACCCCCCCCCCCCCCCCCCGCCTTTTTTTCACTCAAGATGTTACAAAAGATCTTTGACTCGCATTAATTAGTAATTACACACCTCTCGCTGATGGACCCTTTTAAAATCTTCGATTAAATGATTGTGGCAAATATCGAGTCCCAATGATGTTTACAGGCGGTGCTATTACTCTTTTCACATCTTTCCCTCAATCACCAGGGGGCAGCGAACCTATTCACGAAGTCGATGAATAATGGAGCGATCTTGCTTTCTGCATGATATTCCGATAGTATAATGTTTAAACATTAGGATCCTCTTTTCAATATCAATATCTATTGTGACGAAGGAAATTATATCCCGAGAGATTGCGTGGGTAACTTTGTGACTCATTCGGGTTTTAGGCTACTTTCCATTCCCAAGAATTCCTTTAGCGATGCCGACGACCGCAGACTCGATCCCAAGTCGGGATTGATGCATGAATTTCATATGTAGATGAACCCCCGCGTGAGATTTAGGTAATTTTTCAATGGCATGTCTTGTCTGCATTAGCAATCTGATATTCGACGTTTGCGATATCTTAAAATGTTTATTTAAATTTGTACGCGCCGCGAGAAGATCTCTTCACGTAAATTAATAAAATGTAGTAAGATTTTGCACTATAATAGAAATGTAAAATTAATCAACACGGTGCCCATCATATTCGCCATAATTACATGTTTTTTAAAAGAAATGCTCTACTTATCAATCGAACGGTCTATCGTCGCACAACGTAGCAGCAAAATACTTTCCTTCGTATTGTTAGTTATCCGCACCGGTATTAAAAAAGCAAAAGATACTTATATGTATATTAACTGAAACCGCGAGTTTCGTGAAGACAAAACTTGAATGCAAATGGCTCAGTACATTGAACGAATGAGTAAGCATCGCACTTTTTCGGTGTGCACGGTGCCCCCTCTGCATTTCATTTTTCAATGAATAAAGAGTTAGGTATCATAGACAGCCTTTTCTTCCGATTTAATTCGTTTGGAAGATCTCTGGTTTCTTTCTCCCCGAATTTCATCTGTATAAATCATCATTTCAAGATCTTTTATCAATTCCGTAAAATTTTCTTACGCGAACGAAAGACTTTATTGTCATGTTCTTTTCATTTTGCACGATCGTGATTGTCATGAGAATATTTTTCGACACGTAAACAAAAATCCGACAATTTTATTTGAATTTCAAAATAAAAAAATATGCGGGAAAATAGGTACGTTAGGAAGGTGATCCGCAAAATTTTATTTTTATCTTATTATTAGCAAAAAATAAAATGCGTGACATCTTTAGTACCTTTCAGTAAACTGATGACGTATAATTCATAAATAAAATTGAGAGATACATGAGTTTGGGATCTACGTTTGCATACAACGTCACACAACTCATCCGTTCGATCTTATATATATAATAGTCATTTAAACAGAACCGAATTCGATTCGTAATCCTACTTATTTGGAATTCCCTGAATTCGTTGACTTTAGTAAAGTATTACACTGTAGAACGTCTCAATCATCTATGAAGAATAGCTCGATTTTGGAATCGATTATTTTCTCAGAAAGTATCATTGCACAAGCGTATATCAAATGATGTAGAGGTGCGTTACGTCGTTACGTGTATATCATTTATCATTTATATACATATGCATATCATTTCACAGATATATAGTTATTAAAAAACTTGCTTTATACGTACATTTTACAACGCGAAATATTATTTTTTTCTTTAATTTTTGGTATATCGTATGTTAGGTGCAAAACTTTATTAGTGCGCGCGTACGCGTGTCTCTGTGTGTTTGTATGTAATAGAGCAATTGCAAGTTTGAAAAAGTTATATCTCTGTTCTCATAAGCACTCTTGTCCGTGAGAGCAGTCCCCTGAAGTAGGGCAGTGATGCCTGCTTTTCAACAGAGAAGGAGAATGAGGATAGGTCGACGAAGAAGACATCAGCTCGAGACGATCGCATCCCATGATTCCCATGCCGCCGCGCCTGAAAATTATACTTCGCTCGCGCCAATTCTCATTTATTTCTCCCTGCTTTTTTGTCAAGCTGCAAACGTTGCACGTTGCGCTATAATCCTAATCGTTTATCGATCCAGCCGGTCATTCTCCGATCCCTTTCGGTCGTTCTTCCCGACTTCGATTCACCTGGTCAAGGCCATCGTACTCGCGATACCATCGCGTCGATCCGCTCGCGTTCGACCCATCCTATTTCTAATCATGAAAATTAGCGAAATGTTTGCATCGAGTGTAATTAAGAAATGAAATTGTAGATATCTACGTATATATTTTATAATTACAGATTTCGCCTCGTCCTATTAATAATAACTCCTATTGGTCTCCTCTATCGGGCCTTTTTTTCCTATTTCCTTATAGACAACTATTTATGGAGATTGTATCTCCGATTGATTTCGCGCATTGGTTTCGCATTTCATAATCGACTCATTGATTATTCATGACATTTTATTTTAATATGTTTTGCAAAGTTTATTATGACGTAATATTAATGAAGAGAGAGAGAGAGAGAGAGAGAGAGAGAGAGAGAGAGAGAGAGAGAGAGAGCTAGAGAGCAAAATCAAAAGATTACTATTTTTAAATTACTTTTTTGACGAAATATGTACGAAATGTGAACGAGACAGTCCATGATAAGATGTACGTGATAAAGTCTTTTTTTTTCCTCCAAAGAACAGGAAGAGTACATGTATGTTGGACGGATTATGTATACGAGAGCCGCAGGCTGCGGAAACTAACCACGGTGTACTACTAATGAAAGCTACTCATTCTCTGTGCGTTTATGTGAATGATTCATCGTCGCGCGCGATTCTTCGTAGACTGTAGAGAAACGGACCTACATTCGGAACTAACATCCATCATCGTAAAATCAGCCAAAGAGATGCTATCTTATAAATATTTACGCTATCAATGTATCAATTGAACTTTAAGTACACCAGATGTGCTCGTGATGAAAAATTCCACGACTGGGGATAATCGGGAGATGAATTATTTCCTTGGAATCGCATTCAAATTTTCGTTGAATGCGAACTGCATGGCATGAGAGAATAACAACGAGCAACGAGCAACAAATGATACGCTCTTCTAATTCAAACAATTCTGTTATCTACGTTTCCTGCGTAAAACGCGAGCAATAATATAGAATAATATAGAAGATTTTTAACCCTCGTTTCGTTGATATATTACGGAAATGTATAATATACTGACACTTTTGTTGCGCGATAAATATTGAAGGGTGTTTTTATCGTGACCGATGAGTCAGGGAATTGTCCAGCGAATCGTTCTCGGTAACTGATCTACAAACGTCAAGATCTTTTCCTTGCTTTTCCTAAGAATCCTTCAATCCTGTGACCTATGAACGTATAATAAACCAACAAAAGAGACACGAAGTGTAAAATACGATGAAAATCACGTTTACACAAATTTTATCAATACAGAAAGTTTTGTAGAACTCGATGGGTAGGTATCTTATTTAATGGGAATCCTGTCGTACAGTTGCCGTGATCGCATCTCTGTCTCTACGCTCATAGCCAGTTATGCAAATTAGAGCAAGAAATCTTTCTGTACCTATACCTAATACGAACAGGGGAAATTTTTGTGAGAGGGAGACTAAAGTCCACCTTTCGCAGAATTTCTCGTTGTCGCGAACGTATTATCGTTTCATCTTCTCGCGAGTACCTATGGCAAGTATGGCAAGTATGGCGCTCGATTGTCCTTATCACATCATTAACATGCAGGCTCGCCCTCGCGAGAATCGCTGGCGCTGCTATAATAAATCATTCCTATGCGAATATCGTTCACTTAATTATATGCACATGCAATGCATCGTATTTCCCTTTCCCGTTTGATTCACATGCGACACGATGCGACCGTCCGAAAGGTCAGATAAATCTACGACGCATCTCGATGTTTTTAAATGTTTTTGCACTATGGCATCTTCCTATTAGAGGAGACAGACGATTCTTTAATTCCACTGTGTTTAATTCACGCGGTGTTTAAACGTCGACGCGACTATACGCGTCGCGTCGTATCCGCGTAATCTCCGATCGTGAAGTGAATCATTCGAGACTTGACGAATCAAACGTGAACTTTTCTCGAGATGAGAACTCGTTTTAATTGGTAAAAACGCCTTTAATCTTCGCGCCCGCGGAATATACAATTCCAAAGAGTCCAAAACTGTTTGTGAGAAAACGAAAGCAACAGGGATTTCTGACAACGAGTCACAAACTGTCACCGCACGCCGCACGGAGAGCAACGGACAAGTTTCTACGAGTGATACGTGTGATTCGAGTGATTACGAGACTTGAATCTCTGAATAAACACACAAGCGTCCGCGTCCCTCTGATTCTCTCGCCCGAACCAACGCGGGTGTACCTACACAGTACCTAACACGCTGCTTGGAAGGATGCGCGAATGTGTAGTAACGTATTTCGAAAAAGTGTGCTGAGTGTGCAATGTGCATGCATGCAGGCTAATCGCATTTTCGTATATGTATTTTCGTGTACGTTCCTTCGACCGATGCGATATTATCACGAAAGCACGAAAGCACGAAAGCCTCTGCACTCTGCGCCGCGGCCGGTTACTCGCGCCTCGCAGATTTAAACACGGTCGGATGATGGAAGCCGAAAACGAAATGACTTAATTTCTATATCTGTAGCTAGGAAATCAATGTTTATCACTAGATATAGGTATTCAATTCAATGTATAAAACGCGCGCGCGCAATCTGCCGTAAATTTCACAAGAAATTCCAAGATGAAAAGCTATTCCGTTTATTGTTAGAAATTGAAGAAAGAAACGTGGTTCAAACGTTAAAATATAATTATCATCTTGTAGAAGCGACACTTTGGCAAGCGCCACGCCACGCCACGCCCGCGCCGCGCCGCGCCGGTCTACGCGGTAGATTCCTGTGGGCTTTCGAATTAAATTAAGTCGCCGTAATGTGTTTCGTTTCTTCCACTAAATTGCACTAAATCGATCATCGATGTTGACAGAAGCATTGAACGTAAAGCAGCTATATCGAGAAAAATGTGGCGCGGTCGATTTCGCGATGGCTTCATACGACTTTGTCGCAATTATCGTGGCTAGGTTTCAATTGCACGCTTCGTTTCACGAAAACTGTCGCAACCGTGAGCGCTCGGTTCGCATGGCGGCGCATTCCACGCTATATTTATTTACGGATTTGTATGCCGTTTGTTTTGCATAAGATTCATGCAAGTTCTTTTCTTACGCTTTTATTACGCCGCAAAGAGTCGCGTAACTCTTTCTTATGTTTTTATCATTTTGTGGCAACTTTGTAATTAAACGCGCGCAAATATTTTCGTTCCCAGTCGTTAAAACGGTCCTCGCAGAAGCGAAACGTATTCTGTTTGTAGGTAAAACGATATATTCATTGTATATACCCGGTGGTTATTTCGTAGTCTGCACGGTGTTTGATGGTGATGATGAACGCGTATTAATTAACACGTGATGCGGCGAGGCGAGGCGTGGCGCGGCGCGGCGTCAGTAGAATGGTAGCACAATGCATTGTGTATTGTGTGGCGATAGACGCGATATACATTATTGTTATACGCATGTCACTAATTCCATAAAAGGAAAAAGTCGGGAGGAAAGCGCAGAGAGCGTGGCTCTGGTGCAAAGTTCCAGACGCTTTATTAATTATCGGTCGCTTCCCCGTACGTACGTGTCGATTATGGATTATGACTCGCGTAAACATGTCGCCCAACTAAGTATATAATATTTGCGTTCTAGTTACTCTCAGAAATACATGACTTTTGCTGAAATTGACAATCGCGCAATTATTTATTTGAAAACTTTGTAGAATTCGTCGTTTTATCAGAGTCGAGTACTGACAATGAGTAGGACAGCGAGGCGAGAACCGTTCCTTCTCTTTACTCACAAAGAAACGGTTCACGCGCATTCCTATTTCCTATATTATATGAAGTATGCACTTGCGGAAGAAGACGCATTCGAATATCTTTACCGATGTACCGCAGACAGCCTGAGAAAGTTACCTTGTTATCTTTTATTTCAAGTTATTAAGCTACCCCCGGCCTTCTTTTATTGCCACGCGTTTCTTTGCCAATTGCTCGATGCGCTGCATCGAGGGTTGCGCGACATATTAACTTTGTTGGAGATTATTGACGAAAATGAAGGAAAGAAACAATAGCTGTTTCGCACGCGTAATCTCCAGAAAAAGAGTCCAAAAGACATTGTCTCGAGAGACGCATCTGCATCGACGCGGAATAAAGCGTGTAGCGGACTCTTTTGTCCACCGGCCTTTACGATCCCTCGCATGCACATTACTGGTGTCACGAGAAAAAACCTGGCACTACGTATTTATACATTATAGCGCATATATTATGTATACTTCATCTGCCAAGACAAGAGCAGACGGAGACGGCCGCGGCGGTCGGTGCTGACCATGGATAGGTTCACTGATCCCATCGTCTTCGAAGCATACGCTCTTTCATCGCAGCGCAGCTTTGAGATGCGAAATATGCTCGCGACTGGCTCGCGTCGAGAAAAAGTGTGAGAGAGAGCGAGAGAGAGAGAGAAGACGGGGAAATGAGAAGAAAAGGGCAACTTGAAGCCTCTCGTATACTCGAGAGAGAACATAGCCATGATGTGAAAGCAAAAGAGGGACATGTGTTACATCCGAGTCCGCTCCGTCCGCGTCGGCTGCTGAATATCAATGCCTGAAACGATTCCCAGAAGTAAAATAAGCCAACTCCGCCGCGTCCTGGACCTCGTGAAAGAGTTAAATTGTTTAAACAGTATCAGTTTAATTAACATCTCGATCAAACATATTCCTTTAGAACTATAGTGTGATTATAATTCTTACTCGAATCGTTCTTGCTACTTGATAAACAAAAATCAAGAATTAAATTAAACTTGCTATAATTTCTACAAATGAATAATGATAGAACAAGCTGTCGCGTTCGGCGAAACATCATTCACTGATTTAGAAAATAGAAGCCTGTATAGAGTGTATAGGTAGACAAAGTCAATTCGACTTTCGTCATTCGACTGTATAAGTCTGTATATTATAACGAGACAAGCAACCGCAACCGCACATGCACGTGCTTTCGTGACAATATCGGTTGAAAGAACGCGCGATCGCGTGCACACGAAATAAAATATACATACATAATATGCACATGAGAATGCGATTAGCCATATGCCTTTTCGAAATACCACATATTATACCTACCGCATCTTTGTAAGCACGGCAGTGCTAATCCGTTGATCCGGGTGAGAGAGAATCCAAGTGGGGCTTACGTTTAATTCAGATGTCTCGGAATAATAATTATTATCGATGGAAATTCGTTCGTCACTCTCTCTCTCTCTCTCTCTCTCTCTCTCTCTCTCTCTCTCTCTCTCTCTCTCTGTACGACCAAACTGCCAACTCGTGAATCAGAAATGTTGATTCCATTCTGCATTGTCAGTGTCTTCAACTACCTACTTGGAATTGTGCATTCACCCGAGATGAAAGAAAGCGTATTGCCGATTAATGTAAATTTCCGTCTGGAGGAAAGTATAATACATATAATTCTTCAAAGCCTAATCTTTGAATGATTCATCTCACGATTGGAGATTACACGAATACATACGACATACGTGATATTAGGTACTTGTCACTCTTGTTAGAGTATCACGATGCGACATGCGACATACGACATGCGACATACGCGCGCGCCATGCGCCAACGACAATCGGTGCGAGTATCGTCATTACAAACGTCTAGCAGCTCCTCATCGAGGCAAATAACGACTGTCAGGGTCACTGAAGAGATATATTAATTGCAGACATCTCTCATCGATAAGTTGCTCTTTGGATATGGGGAAAGTGTGCACGAGTGCACTCGCTCGCGCGCGTTTCTGTTTGCGGTAGGACTACGAGAGAAGGACTACCTCCTACCTCCTCTTGTGCGCGTTTTCGAGGACAAAAAAGACCTTGAAAAGTCCTCCGCGACTAGAGTCACCGACATTCCCGCGGGAGTCATTCCATTATATTTAAATTAGATGACTATGCACACCCTACATCAAAACCCGTGTCGTGTGGCTAATTCACACTTTGCACATAGACCCGCACTTGTTTATCATGCAAATACAATATACATATGGTGTTTCATCACCGTATTATATTGTAATATCTTATTAATTTTTATGTATTCTCCAAATTAATTAGATTAAAAAATTCTGCTGCAAAAACGGCGATATTTTAACAATTTTCGACTTACGAGCAATTATCGGAATTACGGCCAATAGTATATCGCGCATAAAAATCACGTACTCATCTCAAATCCGTACTTGTGCTTACAGTAGTGAGCTTGTGAATGCCGATCTGTCATTTATTAGAGAGAGTGTGATTTTCACACCTCGATTTATCCTTTGGTCCCTTATGTACAATATGTATACGGTTTTTTTCGCGCAATTTAATGCTGCAAAGTCAGGGAAAGAATAACGCTTGAAAGTTGAACAGTTTTCGCTGAAAGTTATTTATTATCACACATATCGAAACGTACATAAAACGAAGCGTAAAATGCAGAACATATAATTATAATAATAATAATTATTATAATAATAAACAATAACAACAACAATATAATAATAATGATGATAACGATAACGATAATGATAATGATGATGATAGTAATAATAATTAATTGAATAAATTTGTACGCATTAAACGGTTACTAAAATTAATCGTATTAAACGTAGAACGTACATATTTTTAATTAAAATTTAATCATGCAATTAATTAATTAGATCGATAACTTAATATTTAAAAAATTTAGTTATAATTAATGTGTATAACTTATTTTTTTCTTATTGCGAATATCACACTTTGCTCTAAAAGATAAATTGTAGATAATTTCTTCTTTAAATCATTTATAGATAATAATTCGATGTGATAAAAGGATATTGTAACTGTACTTGTCGTTATATATCTATACATAAAATTTAGTAATATATATATATATAATATATATATATATATATATATATATACATATATTACTAAAGTATTCTTTCTAAAGAATGACAAAATGTAAATGAAAAAATTAAGGTAGAACGCGTCTAATTCCACTATGGAAATTATTATAAATGAATAATCGTATATATATAACCTGATATATTTATATACATAAGACATATGCCTTAGAACCAAATATTGATTTGTTATAACTACGAGCGAGACAAGTCGTTATCGGACTCGCAACGAACTCACAGCAAAGTCCGATCGAGCGCACCAGATCGCACACATTTAGAACATTAAATTATATTTTTATTATATTCATAAAAATTAAAATGTACACACCTTATTGTTCAAGTGATACTTTTATCAGCTTCTATATGCATGTATTGCGGTATGTATTGCGCGGTATTTAACAATATAGATCATATAGATACTCTCAAGACGAAACGCGAGCTTACGAAATAAATATGCGACTTTTTCACAAACGGGAGGATTTCGGAAAAAGAGGTGGTACGGTGTTTAGTTTACTTCACTGGGGATATTAATATTATTGACTGCTTATAAAATAATACTATTACGCAATAATCATCCCTTGATTTGACTTGACACAGTTCTATTCTTCGTTAATAATAATTAGCTCTTGGCCTACGAGATCGAAAAGCACATTCTTGTTTTCGGGGCAAAGGATGCGGCAACGGTAATCGCTCGAATAGCAAAATGCGGCTTACTGCAGCTACAAAAAAAAGGTGAATAGCTTTCATTTGAATTAGAAGAAAAGTTACATGGAATATATTCGCAAGTTATATTTTCTTTATCTTACTTTTGCTTTTTTTTTTCTCTCGAGTGCCGCTAAAGCAGACATGCCCTTAGCGCGTACGCGTGTGACTGAATGTGCATGTATATCTATGCTCCTATAAGTACCTGACACTTGACACGTAAGAATAATGTCGCGCGGATGATATCTTATGATACTGTCCTCTGTCCTCTAATCGAATTGCAAGATTTATGGAAAAAAACATTTCGAAACGAACTAGTTGTACACTTTGATCCGAGCACGAAGGAATTAAAGAAAATCTATGAAAGATTCCATCTCTTATTATACAGGGTGTTCCAACGAAAAGTGTCCACCCCCTATATTTCGGAAACGGCTCAAAATTATGAAAAATCGCGAAATACGTGTTCAATCATTTCGAGGAGCAACTCATTTAAGGGGATTGGGCGAGTTGTCTCCCCAATGGGGCCCCAGGAGGACCCAACTCGAAAATTTTAAATAAAACCCCCTATATTGTAGTATATCGTTTGAAAGGGCATAAAATAAGAAAATTTTTTGCTCAAACTAGTCAAAAATGGGCTTTTTCGAACTTTGACCCTAAATAACTCCCGAACGGATCAACGTATCGACCTCTGGTTTGCGCAAAAATTTTTCTTATTTTATGCCCTTTCAAACGATATACTACAATATAGCGGGTTCCATGTGAAAATTTTGAGTTGGGGCCCCCTGGGGCACCCCCTTGGAGGGACAACTCCCTCAACCCCCTTAAATGAGTTGCCACTCGAAATGATCGAATACGTATTTCGCGATTTTTCATAATTTTGAGCCGTTTCCGAAATACAAGGAATGGAAACTTTTCGTTGGAACACCCTGTATAATTCTCATTGTCAGATTAAGACGTTCGAATAAAACATTCATATGTAAATGTTTATTGATTTCATTGCGCGAGACAAATTTTGTTATCTCGTAAAAATATAATTTATAGTTTTGATTGTGACATTGTGAGTCACACACACACACACACCGCGTGACTCACATACTTTGCCAGAAAATATCACGAAAATACCGAGAACAATTTAAAAAGATATAAATTTCTGTAGCACATGTCAGATCGGATAGCTCGTGATCACAGAATGTTCCATGCAAACATTCAGAGAAGTAAACACTAATTGTAAGTATTGTGCCAGAATACATACTAGCACCAGTGCACATCGAGGTACTTACTAGTCGAATCGCTATCTATATATTCTAAATATTGAAATTTAGATCGTGCTGAATCAACAATACGACTCGAATTACTATGCGCAATGTCGAAATAAAAATAACTGTCACTTAAGCGCCTTCCCAAACCTTATGCATGTATGGTACACGGCACCTGGTCGACTCGCTCACAGCTTCGCTCACAACTGTACGTTCGTACATGTAATAATCGCGTTTATTTGACAATCATGTAAGAATCTTGTAAGAATTATTTGATTCGAGGTACATTGAGATATGTTTAATAAACATATCAGAATTAATTGTGAATTATTTTCTCGCGTGTGCCTTTCGCGAGATACTTTTATACCGATGGCATGTGAGACGTCGAAAAAGACGGGAAATTATTGTTGCGCTATTTATCAAGTACCTATACAGTATAGAGTACAGGTAGATCTTTATACGATTATACTTATATATACGATTGTGATACTCGAGAACGATCATTCCGTCACATGTATCGCGTTAATACCTTCGAAACATTCGATATTCCATTTAATCGATATCACTTTTCGTATTGTACAACACAATGCAGACTAATTAATTGTTTAAGGTGTTTTATAGAGCAGTTCTAATTTGTACGTTATGCAATATAAGTTGTAAGAGATCCTTACCTAGCGATTAATCGAGAGTCAGTCAAAATAATAAAATGATGCAAAATGATCATTTACGGCATTTACGCGGAAGGCTGCGGGAGAGCCTGTTAAGAAGAAATAGGTAATAAGCATATCCGTAAGCACACATTCGGAATGTGTGATTAGATTTTAATGAGTTATATGAGTCATTGTTATACGAATCATTGACAGTCAACATTCTACAAGTTATTTTTGTATAGTTTGGGGCTTTATATAACACCCCATCCAAATGCATATATTCGGTGAATACAAACCGGCTAGATACCTTTTTTTTTGTCATTAATCACACGATGCAAAAATAGGCTTTCCTATTTCCGGTTATATCTACAACCAGATCAAACGACATGGCGCATCCTATCGATCTACAGAGAATTTCCGAAATCCTTATTATCTAGTATCGACTGTGTATCATTCGTTATTTCCCGCAGAAGCTTTACACTTACAGCGTATATCGACTGAATCGCCGATCGACTGAAACTATCTACGTCGCATCTTTCACCGGATGATTTCGCACTTTGATTTTACGCATCGCTCTTATGCCGTAAGAATCCTTTTTCTCCCGTTGCGCAAAAACATTTGGCGAAGTAGACGGAAACAGAATCGATTCGAGGATTCGCAGGTTTTGAGTGTCCAAGTAAGGTATCCGTTTGATTCGTGCGACACACCATACGCATACTAGTACAAGGCTGATTGATTCCTCGTTTCGATTGATCAGAGCTACGTCAACGTCAAGAAAAAAGAAAAAAGGGGAAAGAAAGAAACCGTCTACGCGGCGGATATATCTGTCGTGGACATCTAACGAATCTCCTCGTGTCATTCGACCCGACGAATGACTCGAACAATTCGTCCTTCTTCAAGAATTAGACCTTCTCGAAGGAGAAGAGCTCGCCGCGGAGCCGCGGAGGTTTACAAAGTATTAGCGTATAGATTCGAATCGGGATGGACGTATCAAACGGATACAATACGAATGTGTTGTTTCTAGCGAGTGAACGGCTTAAGTTTTCAACGGATGAAAATGACAGAGCCGTCGTTGACATCGCGCGGGTTGACATTCCTATTTAATCACATCAAGTTAAACGCGTGAAAGCTTTCGTGAACCTAGCCGTGTGTATAGTGTATAGTGTATATGTATAGCGTCGCGTCGTGATAAATACAATATCTACTTAACGTGGCTAGAATAAATGAGGAGGCGAGACAAAGCACGTGCTCACTTTGCTAATTTTTCTTACATTATTGTGTTCTTACTTATTGTTATAGTACTCACTCACTCACTCACTCTCTCTCTCTCTCTCTCTCTCTCTCTCTCTCTCTCTCCTCTCTCTCTCTCTCTCTCTCTCTTCTCTCTCTCTCTCTCTCTCTCTCTGTGTCGATAAACGTACGAGGACGAATACGAGGGTTTTGACACTTTTTCTTCGTATGCATACTTTGTCTGCTATTTTCCTCTCTTTTTTCTTTTTTTTCTACTTTTATACATTACATTAAAATATATATAACCACCAAAATCTCGAGGCTTACGTTGTACATATACTACACGTGCAAGTTTTACATCAGCGTGACCGTTCGAACGATCTTGCGCGACGATGGTTTAGAAGAGTTCCGAATTCAATATTATACGTACCTACTCTCGCACTTTTTCGTTTAATTGACGACAATGAAGTGTAGCCGCTGACAAACGCGGTCGACAAGACACTTTGGAGGAATGGATCGCTTTAGCGACAAAGATAGAATAACCAAGAGTGTTGCGTAGAATATTATGAGAAATCGTAGCCGTATCATCGCACTTATATAAGCGCGACACGTGTGAGATATTAACGTTTTTGGCCGAAAAAATGTTGCGAGACTAATGCGAGAAAAGCTTCTTCTTCTTCCTCTTCTTTTCTTTTAAACCAAATTTTTTAAATAAAATTACATTACTGCATAAATTGTATACACATCTCAACATCGTTGATATTATTTCTTTTGTTATAAAAATAGTCCTCCTCGATCGTCTTGTCGATGCGATCCTTAAATTTGTTCGATACGCGCGGTGCTTTTATGTGTATACTTCATATACAGGGTGATTCATTTTAATCGCCCCAGGCAAATATCTCTGAAATTAAGCGAAATACGAAAAAAAGGTTTAGATGTAGTTTCAAGGTTTCGAGGGGGAAAGAAGATTCCGTTGTAGGTGGTGCCAATTTTGAGAAAATTGACAATATCAATTTCTTTTAAATGGAATTTGATTTTTTCTCTCAACAAAATGCGAGTAATGGTGCCCCATTTAACTCGTCAGGCGCCTGTGGCATCGTCTCGTGGACTTCTTTCGCCCTCGAAACCCTGAAACTACGTCTAAACCTTTTTTTTCGTATTCTTTTTAATTTCAGAGAGATTTGCCTAGTGCGATTAAAATAAATCACCCTGTATACTTTATATACTTTTTGCTCACGTGTCACAGAAAAGAGCAATCGAAACGAAAATGCTCTCGAGCTGTACCCTTCGTTAAAGGCGCGACTGCGTCGTTGTTGCTCGGTAAAAAATTTTATATATATAAGTACATATATATACAATATAAACGTATATAAATATATATAATTATACATTGTATATCAAATATGTCCATACATGTTTTTTTTCTCTTGTATAATCTCTGTTTGTATATACAGGAAAAATAATAAAGAAAAGAATCTAAAACTAAAAAGATTATTTTCGCATTGCATTTTTTATAAAAAGTGAAGTTTGAGGTAGTGAGAAAAATTTGCCCATATATAATCATATATATATTATAACAACTGTTACATTTATATATGCACGATTGATTATAGATGGGCAAATTTTTCTCACTACCTCAAACTTCACTTTATAAAGAATGCAATGCAAAAATGATCATTTTAATTATTTTTAGATTCTTCTTTTTATTATTTTTCCTATAGGTATATACGAACAGAGATTATGCAAAAGAAAAAAAACATGTATATTTGATATACATATAATTATATGTATATTTATATATGTCTTTATATGAAAAATTTTTTACCGGGTGATTGCGCCGACGAACAGGTTTGCGTAATTAATCGCACGGCAACCATTCGAGGGACGTTTTGGTTTCGCAGTTTCGACTTGGGATTTTAATGGAGTCGCGTATAATATTCGATGCTCGTGGATACTTCGACACGAGGATAAAAATGAGGGAGCAGCGTGAACAGCAAAATATCGGTTGATTTCACAGCCATAGTGTTAGGAGACTCGGTTTATATCATGGACCCTCCCGTCCGCGCGACCCTTTGGAACTTGGACCGTAAGCGCGAGCGATCATGTTATTCGCAGCGATTAGCGATCGCGGATAATGTTAAACTCGGAAGTCTTCTAGAGACATTCATATTCGTAAAACCGATTGGTCGAAAATATACTCTAGAATCATTTAGGGTACAAAGTATATAGCATGAACGATTATCTTTAGACAATTGTAACGGTAAAAATGGACATTGTCTTATTGCGGGATGGAATAGGCTGCGTAAGCTCTCTCCCTCCCCCCCCCCCCCCTCTCTCTCTCTCTCTCTCTCAATGTTAAATGTTCCGCTGCAGCTTCTCGAACATTGTTTTTCCCCCGACAACATAAGGAAACAATACTTAAACATCGATCACTTATAAGGCTGCGTGCGGTTTAAAAAGAAAATCTTTGTTCCGAGATTATGATCGTCGGTGCTCTCTCCGTTACGTTTCCTTCTCTCTATTTCTATTTAATTTATATATATATTTTCTCTCGTGTTGTCTTTCTGCGTGTTTGTGTTGTAGAAAAGAATAACATTGTACTCTCTCGGGATGTAATCGCCTTACAATTAAGGGAAATTCGGAAAAACACTATTCAAGAATTGATTGATAATGTATCAAAGTACACATTGGAAATCGTGTATGTTTTTTTCGGTTACTTCTTGAGTCACTTTCTCTATGTGTCTGACACTTTCCGCGCGTCCGTAAAGTAAGAAGAGCAAGAGTAAATCATGCTTTACGGATCGATGATACATACATAGTTCTTAATGCATTGAAAGGAATGCAAGTGTCGATTGCGTTATACCAAGAACCGAAGATGCATATATAATAATCAATAATTGCAGAATTTATTAATGTTATGCCGGGCAGGCATGTAGTATCACTGTGACACGTGGACTCTTAATTTGTGTTTCTTCCTTGACAATCTCGATTACTAAAAATGGACAGATGCCGCAAGTTGCAAGGTTTCCTTCTCGCAGAGGTAATTGTTATTTACGTACATAAAACCGGGGAGATGTCTGCCACGATAAGGAAACATTGCGCCGCAGCGATTACTATTATTATTATTATTATTATTATTATATTCCATAAATATTACACATACAGTAATATACTCATTATTGGTAATATAAGTATTGTTCTAATTGGACAGGAGCTGTTTTCACAATTTGGGCGAATGTGTACGAGTTATCTTAAATGTTAATTGCTTACTTTTTGTTTCTTTCCTTATTCCTTTACGACACAATCTATACTTGGTGAAGTAAGAGAAAAATATAGTAGTTTTCGCCGTTTGATTTCACGCAAGATGTAATTACGTATGTAATGGCTTTTGAAGTGAAGCTAAGTTTAATACTCCAGGTGAAAAAAATATCCGTTAACAAGCAAATCACGTTACAGGATACGAAATGTATATCATTTGTCCGCTTTAACATCCATGCTGTGCGTGAATAAAGTGATATAACTGGGTAATCCAAGTGTCTATCAAAAAGCTGGATGAATATAACGTTACGCAACTGATACGATGGAACAAGCTCGTTTATTTAGTTTCTACTACTTAAGTCTACGAACTTAATATTGCAACTCTATTAGATATTGTATTTTTGGACTTGCAATTTGTCTCTTAAAACAATTAACAACGGCATTTAAGAACCAGTTTGTAATCTCCAAAAATGCAATACGTAGTTAGAATGCAGTATATAAATTAAGGCGTGTCATGTTCACATGATGGGATAACGGTGACAAGAGATGTATTATTATAATAAAAAGGAACTTAACGAATCGCGCTAAAAAAATACAATATATGAAACAATTGTATACATATAAAATCTTTAAATAATCTGCATAACGCGGTAAAATATATGTATGCAAAATGTTTTTTGACATTTGTCCTTTTTCATTGGGCACTTTTCCGGCCTATAAATTACCATATGGTAATTTTGGAAAGTGTATCGTCCAATGATTTGTAAAAACGCCAAGATTAAATTCGGTATATTATTATCGCGTCTATTGTATCGACACGGACCGATTTCATAAATACAAAATATCATTACGTGGAATATGTACATCAAATTGTAGTTTTCGTATATTTTCAGATTGACATATCGAGAGTAAGAGGAAAGATGTCCTGCAAACTTTTGATTAGTTTAGAATGTACAATTAAATCGAAAATTATATTCCCTTCCTCTGGCATAAAACATAAATGGGTTCGTAATACGTGGTCGTTAAAGTAAACTTGTGGAATGCTCTTAAGTCAATAAGTGTCGCAACTGACTTTCGATACATGGCGACATGTATTATGCACGGGCCAATTATGCTACTCCCCTCCCCGTACCCCCTACTTCACTACCTCATAGCCAAGTAGCGAAGTGGATACACGTTGCTCATAGGACATGACAAGTTGAAAATATCCCATGCTTCGTGTGTAGTACACATTAATGTGTGATTTAATATTTCAAATATTACTTTATAGTAATTTCAATAATCAATATAGCTGCCCTAATGTCTAAAGGACTGAAACATTGCTGCTACATGTATCATATATGGGCATGTAGCATTTAGGATATTTATGTCGTGACTTTTATTAACACGAAGTAATGGTGAAGCAGTGTGTGATCCGTTTACTTGCCGCGTGGAAAAGAACGTGTACCTGTAGTGGAGAGGCCTTCCCCTCGACTGCGACTTCGGTGCAAGGAATGTAATCCTTCGCCTGAAAAAGGTAATATTGTTCCAATAAACATAATTTTAACGGCAACGTATTCCAATCGACGCAATAAGATAATTAATCGGGGCGAAATTACCTTTACTAATACTCCTGCGCATTGATGTGGATGGTGCTGGTATGGATTCTTGCTTCGTATAGCTTCTAAGTGCTCTTCCTCGTCTGTCTTGAATTAGCTTGTCCATTTTAACGAATATACCACATTTGGATCGACATGTAAAATACCTATGGCCATTGACAGCACCATCGTTCTTGCCTATAACAATCAAGTATGGACAGATTTAAAATCTACTTGGAAAGTCTAGATAAAGTTTGGGGGGGGGGGGGGGGAGAGAGAGGAGAGAGAGAGAGAGAGAGAGAGAGGGGGGGGGGGGGGATTTTCGTACCAGTCGGAGCATCAAGTTCAACTCCTATCCAGGTTCCCGATGCAAACTCTGTTGGACCGACGTATGCTATAACTCCGGAATAACTATAAGGACGAACCAAAACTGATTCACCAACAACGATCCAGTCTGGTAGGGGAGTTTCCACTCGAGTTAAATCGTGCCTTGAACCAAACGCTGAACTTTTATCGCTAACGTCATCCGCTGCAAAAGAAATTTAAAGTGCTGTACAAAAATGAAGAATTACATGGTGTATAATCTCTTAAAAAATAAACGCGTCGCGTCGAAAAATATGCGAGGAATTTCCAAGACTAATTGCTTGAGTTAGCAGTACCGTCGATTCTCTCCGAAGAGCTATTGTCGCTATTTTCATACGGCATGTTAGGTTGTAGCGTTTGCTCCAAGTGTACCGCAGCCTTACTCTCAGAAAGTTGTGGACGGACCATAGGAAACGAAGCTCTGTGCTGCGAACTGATAGGCCTTCCTGTACCGTTAGAAGTCTTTCTTCTTCGCACGACCTGATTAAGTAAACATGAATCTTTTATCAACTGCTTGCATAGCCTAGAGGAAATTATTTTTGCGTTTTCGCGATTTTTCGTGTAACAGTCCCTCTTTTCCTCTCTTTTTCTCGCATTTTGCATTTCTGCAAAATATATAATACTCACTTTACCAGGTGGCAGTTTAGTATGTACGATCGAAGTCCCCTCCAAGGGACTATCGTCTCCCGAATTGGACGTCTGACTGATTTCCATCTCGTTCTTTCTATCACTGAGAATCTGATCGTGTGTACTTTTTCGTTGAGTCTCGACATGAAACATGTTGCTATTGGTTTCGCTTTCACTCTTTGTAGAAGAAACTGGACTATCGATATCGGTATCCATGTGCGTTCCCATTTCTTCCAGATTTTTTCTAGTGTGTTCTGTAAGAAGAACAACTATTATATATTTGCAACAGAATAATATCGATATCTAAAACGACTGTTTCGTAGCATCTCGTGACTAACCCTCCGTGCAAGCGCTTTGCGAGATGTTTAAGTTGTCCAACGCGGAGTTTACTTCGCTCAAGTACTCCTCCGGCGTTTCCTCCACGAGGGAACTGTCCATTTTCTCGGGTTTCTTGCTATCGAGAAGATTACGATATTCGAGATCTGGAGTCTCATCCACGCTGATGGACTTGATAGAAATGGAATCTTCCGATGTCAGGTTTGTCGTGGAAACAGCCTGAGAACCGTACCCGCTGCTACTCATACTTGGCGTGTTGATCTTCGTCGATTGTAGTTCGACCAGAGAATCCAACGTGCGTGAGGAAGTTAGCGGCTTTACCGGTTTCGGTGGAGCCTGAGCATAAATGTGTGCGTTATATTATACAACTTTGATTCGATAGCGCGATTACAATTGCACATTATTACAAAGTGGCTGACTCTGTTGCAGTCGCATCAACGAGGTGACGCAATATACTATAATTCAAGTATCGCAATTTATAAACGCATTGTGCAACATTTATTGTGTTTCAATTTTGTATTTTATTGTTAGATAAAATTAGATAAAATTTCTTTAGATGTTTTTAACTCAGAATATACGTTACCTGATATGCCTCGTATTCAGAATAATCGGCGTCGCTTTTCTCCTCGTCATCGTCATTGATAGGAGTAGATGCTTGGTTCCCCACATTTGACGTTTCCTCATGTAATGTGGTCATACGAGGACCCAATTTACTGCTGACCATGTTCGGAGACGCTACGATCAACACAATTAGATTGATAATAGATGATTGAGGGTAAAAAATTTTATATTATGGCATATATAAAGTATCAGGGCCGATCTGGCCATTCTAATAACTTTATCCTATCATTAATTTTGCAAAATAGCTATTTTTGTTCGCAATCCTTAATTTAACAGATATTATATTGGACGCTGATGGGTTTATTACAGAAACGTTGTATATCAAAAGGTGCCAGGTCGGTTCTGACGTACACTTACAAATGTAAAGGATCATGCTCTTCCTAAAAATAACAAAAAAATCTTACATATCCCACGCTTATTTGTTATATAACATCATTAATTTGCCAATTATATATGTATTTGTGTATAAATATACATTTTTAAGCCCGGCGGAGCATTAATAGTTTCGGATAATTTAGATCAAGTAATCCGGAGACAATAAAAGCGTAGAATATATAATCTTAAATAAAGAAATAAATCATGATGATCGGGATAACTGTAAGTAGAACCAAAAAATTAACATTCAACATACATATATATATATACTACATACATACTGCGCTTTAAGCACAGTGACAATTCAATGGCGATTATGATCACAAACCATATAAAATAAAATACACTTAAAATAAAACAAAACCCAAATACTACTTCAATATACTACACTAGTTTCTAATGGTTGAAACAAGGAAACCAAACTATACAAATACGTTGACCGAATTCATCCTTTCAAACTATATTTATATTAAGTACGCTAGAATTCTCCTTCAATTGTTGTCATTCCAATCTAACTTGCTCTCAATGTTCAGACTTAAAGTTGAGTTAAAGAATAAAGTTTGAAAGGACGATCAACGACGAGTGTCACCTACACTTGGCAGAGGTAGATTGTTGAAGACGTGTCAATGAGTTGAGATTCAGGTTCAGATTCAGGAAAGTTGGTCTCGCTGAAAGGAAATAGATGCACTGATTATACTTCTTTTCCCTTCACTCGACTAGTCAACGCTACTTTCCCCATAATGGCGAGCTTCATATGAGCTGTTATGAACTTATAATATACTGACAAATCATGCCTGCAGGCCACAGACACTAGATGGTGAGACAAATAGACAAATAACGTATATTATCTAACGCGCATTCTAATACGAAAGTTTCATTATGTGTGTATGTCATGTCACAATAAAGAATACCATTAATTGAAACATCAATGTTTATGACACAGCATTTCGTGTGAATCTCACTTTTCATTTTTTTTTTTTTTTGCACCATGCGTGCAAAACTATATCCATATTCCATTTCGGTAACAATTTTAATAACTCGCCATTCCATTTACGAATTTAAAATGCACATGTTCGAAATATGTTATGTATATTGTATGTCGCTATCTTTATGATAAGTGAACGATAAATACAAATTAATAATACATGATAAACACTACATAATTCAATTATATACACAATGAATTTAAGATCACGTTTACAGAGATGGTTTAAAGTCGAAGATAATAATATACTTTGTTATATTAATATTGTAACAAATTATACATATTGTTTGAAATTAAAATATATTGCTATTGTTATATTGTTAATATTGTAAACTATAATATAATTTTATCATATTGCTGCTGTACTATGTTTAAACTTTAAACCATACAATGCCATACATAATTAATCTTTTATCTATTAATCTTTATACTTTGTCATATTTTTGTGTGTGTCCACCATTATTTTCATATTTATAGAAATGTATCCTTGACTTTAAACCGAGTCTCATTTCGTAAGAAAATAACGGAGAGATGGCTTATATTTGTTGTGTTATTGTGTAATTTCTTTCAAAAATACAAAATATTGACTTTTTACCTATTCGCCCTCTCCTCCCCATTCCCCTATATTTGTTGCTTACGTACAGGAGGTTTATTCTGTCTCTTTATATCAATCTTTAATTAATAATTGATTATTTGCGCTACGTAAACAATTAAACATAGTAATGGAAATTCAGATATTTAGACTATAATTACATATATTATATACACATTATGTTTGAACACAGAGAGAATAATCCTCACTTAACGTGTATTTTATAGTTAATAAAATTTATATATATAGTTAATAGAAAATATTTATATATACATATGTGTTACAATAAATTTTCTACACTCCATCTAGAGTATCGCTCAATGGCACATTCACAAATATATACAATATGTATAATAAAGATTGGAACATTGCAGTAATTTCCACGTATATGATGCAATAGTTCAATCTTTTTTCATTACTTTACATGTTTTAATTAATTTGTTAAATGCAAACAAATATACATATGTATATGTATCAGCATACATTTAACAAATTATTACGAATTGTATAGAAATCATCTTGATTGATCTTAAACATTTATAAGACGCAAAGTTTTAAGAATCATACGAATCTTGGTACGAATTATGAAAATAGATATATGGTAGTGTGAAAATGATTTCTATGCGATGAGTTTGGTATAAACGAAAACGGTACAACGACACAAGGCGTGTGTGTGTGCGTGCGTGTGCGCGTCGTGTGTCATACGCCTATATGTGTACTACGCGACACTCGATTTCGCATAAAACACACACCCACACATACACACACAATTGGTGGTCACTGGAATTGTTTCACACGTTAATCGTGAACTATATACATATATATATATATACATATAATATACAGGGTGTTCCGCAACTACCGCATTTCCTCTTAAGGACGTATGCTTGAGCTAATTTAGAGACAAAAATTCTAATACGAAAATGTCGAGGCTGCTACAGTGTTTGAACGGGAAACGTTTAAAGTTCACTAATGTGCTTGTCGAAATTTTACTCACTCAGGGACGTCGCATGTCAAAACGTCTCTTCCACACTTTACTCAACTCGATAGAAATATTTGAAATTATTATTCACTTTATTTCTTTGTACACTGTTCGCAAGACCGACGAATATCGGGATGACAATTTGGCAGCCTCGACATTTTCGTATTAGAATTTTTATCTCTAAATTAGCTCGAGAATACGTCCTTAAGAGGAAATGCGGTAGTTGTGGAACACCCAGTGTATACATATATATGTATATATGTATATATGTATATAATACCTACATATAAAATAAGATAAATAAGAAAAGCAAACAGTTCAATGAACAAACTTGCTAATATGCTAGGCACACAAGAAATGCATTCTATATGCATGCAAACTAAACAAACATACTGAAATATAACGTTTACGTAATGAAATTGCATTCGAATTAAATCAAAAAAGATTAGCAGATTCGAAGACTGCTCGACATGGCGACGCCAAAACTTCTTCGGAGCCAACTGAACCAACTGATTGTGAATAAATGACGCTTACGAGAGAACATATATTAATTGTCAAAACGCATTCCCGTTCTGTCAACATTACTATCGCGAATAACGTCTCTGATGTACTAAGGCAAACTTTGAAACAAAAAGACAGACAGACTCAACCACTCACGAGACATATGTACTAATTGTCATTGCCTGTGTGGCATCAATTAAATATCAAATCAAGACTCCATTTTACCTGAGTTGAGAATGGAGCCTTGCGTGGGCCGAAATAGTTGTAGAAGTAGTAGACGTAGTGTTAAACAGAGGAACAGATTAGTTGCATACATTAATCAGTCGATATTCATTAATTTTGCTGTAGGGTTCGTTATTTAAAGTTTGTTAGTGTTTCATTTTTATGTAATAAGTGGTAGAGCGAGGTACTTAAATGTAGCTGCTAACACTAGGGCAAATCTGAGAAAGTAGATTTTACCATGCTCAACTCTCTTCGTTATCAAGTGATAACAAAGTTGAAATTATTTAGATCGATAGGATCCAATCTCTATACGATCTCTATTAGCGGGGAACACGTTTGCGATAAAATTGCCATTAGATTAAGTTGAACATAGCTTGGTGACATACCAATATGACAGAGAAAAGCTCTCTGGAATTGTAATAATATAAGATTCCACACACAAATGTAGTATACTATAATTACTACTAATGAAATTGAAATTTTAAAATATTCACAACAGACGAGATTGTCAGTTATCTTAGATGAACGGTACCCCTTTTTAGTGTCATTAATCTTTCATACACTTTCGGCACAATTCATTTGTATGCGTTTAGTAAACACTTGTCTCACAACTTGATACTTTACAATCAATCAGCCAAGAGAACAGAAATCGTAGACACATATAAAGGGCACATACTAGTGATGAATGATATGAATTTCAATTAAAAAGAGAGATGGACAGAACGCATTTTTATTATCCAAAATCAACAGGTTCTATACCAAACGAAGAGTAACAGCGGAGCTTGGGACGATCAAAACTAGGGTGGAATGTAAAGTGATCGTCATAGCCAAAGTGAAATATCGAACACTGCATAAGCCACATTTCAGAAACAAAATGTTGATTTTTAAATGATTAAATCTCGATGAAGCAGATTAAGGCAGTGGAGAAAAAGTGTGGCTCTAACTAAAATAAAAACTTAATCTAAAGACTAAAGTCCCTAAACACGATGCTATTAAATTTAATAAAGCCATTAATTCAAGAGTTTAATGGTGATTTAAGCGAACTAAATATTGCATTCAATATACGACGAGTTTGCATATAAATAGTCGAAATCCAAAATAAAATTTGGTAAAAACCTATCGATTTTCTATCAGGCGTAGACCATTTCTAAATCCAGCAGAGATTATTTTCACAAAAATCACTTTTCCTCAAAATATCTCTCTTATTATATTAAATGTAGCATAACTTGAAAATATATCTCATGCTTGACATGAAATGGATTACTATGAATGATTATGAATGATTGCATGAATGAACATATGTCTATATGAATGAAGGGAGCTTGTGTGTCACGCTACTTGTATGACTTTTTACTTTCTATGATTTCATAATCTTGTCTTACGAGCGTAACATTTTACAAATCACGAAACAATATTTTATCTTCCTGCTTGACAACAACAGTACGTTTAACAATTAAAAAAATATATATATATATATATGTGTGTATATATATATATATGATGTATGTATGTATATATGTACAACACACGTACATATACACGTATATATACACATAAAATTAAGAAATCATAGAATACATGTCTGTAACTAAATGTTATTTGTACATTAATATTTTTAATAGAGAGAATATGCTTACCGATTCCAAATGACTTTGGCGGTGCAGATATAAAGTTTTCGTCACTTCTTGCGTGACCTGTCGATGCACGTCGCGGATGCGGAAGACCATTTTCCATATTGAGATCTGTCACGCTTTCCGACCGAGTAACATTCAACGAATCCATTGACATATCGAATCTCATAATCTGTAAAAATCCAAGAAACTCTTTCTATTTGAAAAATCAGACACATTTCATCGAATGAAAAATGCATTAAGAATTATGTGCGTAATAATGACGAAAGAAAAAAAAAAAACTTTTCAAATTGAAACAAGACTTCAAATAAAGTTTTGATAGAGGAGTTACTTGATATCCCGGTAATAAAAAGAAAAAGAAGGCTTTCACAGACGCAATAATATTAATACAGGAAAAAGTTGGTAGAGAAAAACAAGTTATATGTAAAATTAATTGAAAAGCACTTTACTGTCAAAAATGCCGAAGCCTAGTACCTGAGAAAAGTTCGGAACACTTGCAGTCTTGCGCATCAATGGTTGTCCCTGTGCTTGTAACAATTCTTTTATAGCGACGCTTTGTCGTAATCGATCCAATGTTAATATACTTTCGACGGCGGATACACCGCGAGTATATTTTTCTATAGAGATAATACGAAAGATTAATATGCGAAATGATGCACTTTGAAATGCAAAATAGTCGCGAATCTTAATCAATAATTTACCTATGTAAGTTTCTCCGTCGCATAAACTATTATCTTCCCCGCTAGCAGCAATCTGTGCCAAGCTCTCGCGATCTTCTAGCTCTTCGCTCGCCTTTGGTATGTTCGAAACTACCTCATAAGTAACGCCGGTTTGCGACAAGCAGTCAGTTCGAACGATTCTCTTGAAAATTCTATCTGTAATGCTCTGCCTCTTGTATATGTTTAAAGCTAATCTTTTACGCAGCACAAGATCCATTGGTGCTGGATGCGACAGGCGAACGGTAGTCTTCAAGATTAGAAAGACTCTTTCGTTCGCTAAAAACAAGCATGGTGCACGTTACAAATAAATCGCTATTTGCTTGGTGAAATGTAAAGAATAATTACCATCGGTCACTCTATTGAGATGTACGTTGTCGTGTATACTAGAATCCCAAGCGGCAATGGCACATACGTCTTTTTCTAAATGTCGAATAATAGGCAGATTATAGAATTTGTTTCCATGTTCCTTAGGTAGAATCGAGTTTAATCCTGTCACCGACACTTCTTCTCCCGACTGATGCGTTGAGAGATCATCGGCTGTATAATATTTGGTCAAAGTAAACGCGCGTTAATTAATCAAACAAAACGCACATTGATAACAATGATAACATACTGACAACAGTTTTTTTACAATACCATTGAGATCAAGAAATAATACGGGAATATGTGGCTCCATTCCTGCAGGAGGAGTCCAGTCGGCAGGAGCACCGGGAATACCTGAACCCGCCGCGGGAACCAGAACGGCGTTCCGTTCCTCCGTAAGACTGACCCACTGATCTACGAGACTTTGTTCTCGCTCCATGTCTTGTTCCGTTTTGTCTATAAAGGTAAGAAAGCGGATGTAGAAATGTACAGAAAAGACAAAGTGACAACAATTATTAAATAGAACATTAATAGACAAAAGTGCCGCTGAGACAATTTCATTATATTACCTTGTTTATTGATAAGCTTCTGAATTTGTTGATCAAGGTATTGTCGTCTTCTCATTAGAGCATCACTCCACTTGTCTCTCAATATACTCAAGTCCTCATCTTGATAACTATCTAACGGAATTTGCAATCGGTTTCGTACTGATACACTCCCAACGGCTATGTTTAATATCGATTGGCAGATGATCGGTAAGGTTCCGGAATTTTGTACTGGTTTCACTCGAACTTGTATGCGACGTTGTTGGCCTTGCCGAAGTTGATAAATACCACCTTAAAAAAAAAAGATGCAATTACTCAAAAATAGATTAAACGCGTGATGTCTTTCGAGAGACAGTATATTACAATCATCCTCACCTGTACATGTGTCTTGCTTCACTGCAACTTCAACAGGCGAGTATTCACCCTGCTCATTGAGTTCTTGTATCTCTACCCATAATTCAATCTTTCGCGTTAATTCGGACCATCGGTCAGCGAGCGATCTAGCTTTCGCCAATTGTTGCTGTTCCACTTCCCATCCAGGTTTACTACGTGAGAAACCTGCGCTGCGGTGGCCCCATACTTCTATACTCAATGCTCCTTCTAGCAAGTAAGAAACCACAATAAGCAAATGTGAATAATATAATGTAACACAAGAGATACTATCAAGTATCACTACTCTCGTTAAAAAAATAACGCACGGATAAAAGCACAATAAATTCCTACCAGCGGCATGTTCCATAAATTCCTCCGTAATGGGTACGGTAAAATCTCTTGTATCATCGAACTTAAATGCTAAGGAATCCCTCTGTCCAGCGATGCAATTCGAGTTGGGTAGCTCCGCGTTTACCATAGGCGGAACTACTATCGGTTCTGGGTGATTCCAAAACATGTATTGACAAAACACAAAATGACTTAACGAGAGTGGTAATCCGGTGGCTTGCTTTATCGTTACACGACAGGTAATGTGGCTAGATCCACCGGAATAATCCTCCATTTCGGAGGACGTCGAGTCCGCGGAAGACTCCGAAGCAGCTTCGCAAATTCGATCTTGAGGAAATTGCCCGGATATGCGACTTATTTCGACCTGCAGTCGACCAGCGACTTCTCCTTGCTGACTAATAATCGGAGTGTGATAATCTAACCGTACATCGTGGAATAACACTTCTAAGAAAATATTTGCAACTCCGATAAGATTGTGATTTTCTTGGGATTCGTAAAACGGATCTAGTGTTTTTCCTGGTACTTCGTCCTGTAAGAAAATAATTTCGTGAGAAAGTAATTTCGCTGTTCAAAGCAAGTATTTGAAAGATAAAAAATATATACCCTAATCGCAGGTAATCGTTGACAATTGTGAGGATCTTTTCTTTCTTCGTACATGTCTCGCATATCGACTAATTTGTTTTCTAACTTTTCCATAGACCAAACTTGACTTCCCATATTCGTCCTCTTCACTAAAATTGCAGGCTCACTGACAAACGCGCCCCGCTGAAAGAATACACTCTACATATCGAAGAGTGTGAAGAAATAAAAAGAAAAAAAAATACATAAATTAACAAAGAATAAAATGTAAAACATAAAAGAAAAAGAAAAATCAGGATAAATATGTATAGTATACCGTTAAGTTAATATTAATTATAAAGATGCAAATAAATAAAAGTAAATCAATAAAAAAAACGCGATACATACAATAAGTGACTAATTATACATTACACGATTATTATAAATCAGATGATTTGTAAACTGACAAGTTTAAAAATTCTATGTAAAATATGAAAAAGGCATGATGTTAAAATAGTATACAATCCTTCATTATTTTACCTTCCTATTCGGACTTAGATTATTCGGAGGAATTTGCAGGGTGACGCTAAATTTCGTCTGTTTGCCCATCTCCTCAGCTAGGACATTAGCTTCTTGTACCAATGCATTAGCCTTTAGGATATCCGTCTTCAATTGACCCAAACTGCGCTTGAACATCTCGTCTCGTTCCTGAGCCCACTTTTCAACTCGCATCTGCGTCGTTGGTGTGCAAGCCGGGAGCTTTCCACTTTGGCTACCTCTCAGAGGATCGTAAGGTACGTAAGGTGAATACGGCGTAGAGGGTGATAGTATATTGCGTAATTGTTGAAACTGTCGTTCATACTCCTGCCTTTGCTTCTCGAGTGCAACCTTTAAAACATGTGCGTAATTAGTGCGAAAGTATTACATATTACGAAAATGTGTTAAGACGACGCAAAACGTATACCTGCTTATCTTCTTCGTGCTGTTTCTCCAATCTCGCTATAGCTCTCTGAATCGGATCGTTCGAAAGTTCGTTAAGCATGAGCTCTTCTCTTGCAAAGTTGTAGTCAATGTTTTGTGCGGGAGTTTGCGGCTCGCTGTTGATTGCTGCCGACAGAGAGAGCAATGATTCAGGCGGTACACAGATGTGTATTACTCTCAATTGCGTTGCGAAATTGATACATTTTATCTTGAAATTGAAATCAATATAATCAAATCAAGTCAAATCAAATCGTACCTGTAGCACTTCTTGGACAGTTGACTCTGAAGAAATGATGATTTCCCCAAACGATTCTATCACCATGCTGTAGCAGAGTCTTGTTTACAACTTGCGTACCATTGACAAAACATCGAGCACCATTTAACGGTGTCATGTACAGGCCTGATTCTTCTATCGTAATAACGCAGTGTTCCGGTAGAATACCCAAGCCGTGCAATTGAATATCCTGTTCTCTTTTGGCTGAACGACCGCCTACGAGGGTCCTTTCCTGAAATACAGAGATATGCGACACAGAGATAGGTGATGCGAATGAGACTTGGCCCTGTGCCTTGGAGAGACACGGCCTACGTATGGCGTACCTTGAGGTAATAAACCAATAATTCGTTCAAGCTTGGATCATCGTTCAAATTAACCAGGTAGTATTTGCTCTTCTCTACTTGAATACCAGACGCTTGTACGCTTATTCCCATTTTTTCCAGAGCATGCTGCCTCTCGTGTTGCAATCTCTCGGTTTTCACTAGCTTCTCTTCCCACGTCTGTGACATTTCCTTCATTAATCGTTCCGATTCTGATAGTTTTTCCGTAATGTCTGTGCGTTGTTGGCCGACAATCGATCCCTATCGAAATCAATCGAAATCAAATTTTAGCGTATAACACGAGTAGGTAGCTCTAAACTAGATAGGTAACACAATGAGGAAGGTTCTCTTACTGTGGCATGTAACAACATTTCCTTTAAGGTTTCAACCTCTTGTCTGAGTTCGCGAATAATTCTAGCATTCGGATCCTCGTTAACTATAGCATGATTGACTATCCTCTTTGCTCTGTCAGCATACCGGAGAGTCGACAGCGTTTCCTCGTAATTGTCGGCAGCCGGTGATATTGTGGCTACCATGACAGTTTTGCTATTGCCACCAAGATTATCCTAAAAGTTTCCAAGGATATATCGGATCGGATAATTGACATGAGAGCATGTCCTAAAGCACCCTGTCAGACGTGAAAAAGCTGTAATGTACCTTCAAGAGCCACGTAAGAACGGAATCTCTGTAGGGCACAAAATTGTCCTTCTTCTTGTTGCTGCCGGAATTTTGATCCGCCAACTTTGAAATGACTAGACCCAACGTCGTTAAAGACCTGTTATATAAAAACGCTTATTACGCGTTTTCCATGTCTACGCTAACGGAGGACAATTTCTACGAGTCTTAAAAGATATTTACTTGTTAATATTGCTTCCTTCTTTAAGCCTATCACCCACTGCTCCAGTTTTCACAGCCCTTTCGCTCCCAGCTAAATCCACCAAACTCATCCGCGAAACCTTTTCTCCGCTGACTCCGCTCTTCGAGTCTGTTAGAGTCTGCGTGAGAATCACCGAGAATACGGCATGCGAACGGGAGCTCTCGGAATTCATATTTGTCGCCGCGACTGTTCGTGATTTGTTGCCCTCCGCCATGAGGTTGTCGATGTCCTATATATATAGAATTGAACGTTTTGTCAATAAATATGGATTGTTCGGATGTGATCCGATAAATGATTTCTCGAATTTTTGCACAGATGTGGAAATTGTTGATAGCGAGAGAAAGGAGGGACGGGGTTACCTGGAAAGAAGTAACCGCCAGTTGGCTCAGCCCGTCCACGTAGGGCCCCAAGACATTGTGCTCTCGGACTTTGAGCGATTGCTTGTTTGGTTTCGGATCCAGAAGATCGTGCACTTTTTCATTATAAATCTCCATATATGAGACCTCGACCTTGTACGTGAGCTCGAAACTTTGTTGCTTCGCTATCATGTCAAAGAGATTGTCGCACAACCGTGGTATTATCCCTTTGTTGTCGCCACTGCCCATCATCGTGTAAGACTTCCCGGAGCCTGTAAGCCACGCATGCGAAAGACAACATTAAATCCTGTTTGCTTTACTTTAAAACTTTAAATGATTTTAAGCTTCTCAGTATTTACAATATTTACCCGTTTAAAAATGAGTCTTTAAACCTTATCCGGATGATATTTGAAGAATTCTGCGTGCGTGCGTGTGTGTGTGCGTGTGTGTGTGTGTGTGTGCGCGCGCGTGTGTGTCGCGTCAAAAACTTTCTATACTTTCTCTCTTTTCTCGCATTTTTCTTTTTGCTAATATTCTATAAACATGATATTTGCAATGTGCATATACGCGTTTACGTTTTATCGTAAAAATTAAAGTGTTTAGTGGGACGTTCCTTCCAAGTTTGATGGCATATTAAGCGGTTTGATATAAGTAAATAATCCATCATACACAAGTGCGCGAAAAAATAATTCAAAGAATTAAAGAAACAACGGATTAGATTCGATCGGTTGGATATACGAATCTCTCACAACAGTGCTCGTGAGAGATGCAAAGACATTAAGAAAAATGCGCGATCTCATCTCTTTGCACCGTTTCATCCTCTTGGTTTCGTGTACGCTTGTATAATATGTATTATATGTATCATATGTATCATATGTATATCATATGTAGATCGGCGCGGAGAGAGAGCTTATTGTTGACGGCATTATTGTTGTCAGCGGTGTCTCGTTATGCCTCTCGTGGGTCAATGTCTTGCCCCGCAGAGAAAATCAACCGTAGCCGCTTTGCGCGACGCGGCGGTGACGCGGTGACGAGCGAACCGATTAATCGCGTTACTTGCCGCATTACGCATCCGTTGATGCTGCGCTCATTAACTATCCCATCCTTTCTAACACGTAACACGTTAACCAAAGTAATCGTTACAAAGTGTAACTGTTGCAATTGGTGTCATACCGGTTTGTCCGTAGGCGAATATACAGGCGTTGTAACCCTGAAACGCATTGTCCAAAATATCACGACCCAGGGCGTCGAAAACGATATCTTGACTCGCAAAATTGTCCGCTCCAGGATCCAGGGAATAAAAGCAGTGATCGAAAGCGAAAGTCTTCGGCTTGTTCCTACAACATCGATAGAAAATAATCATCGTATATATACCTAGATGGCTAGATAGAATCGATAAGAGTAAATCACCCAGTAAATGGGCAAGTTACAAGTCGAAATTGTACGCGTCTGTATGTCAGGAATGTAATGTTTATCAATCTGAACGTGAACGGTTCTCTCGTCTCGAAAAATCTCATCATAGACAGCGGCACATATTACCTAGTATTACCTACTGTCCTGGGTTCCGATTTTATCGGCTACGTTTCAATCTTTCGATTTGATTGTGAGTTGACTATAATAGCGAAATCTTAAAAACGGAAAGAAGAAGACGTAACATTCAACGTAAGATTACAACAACGTAAGTTATCGAAAAGTGAAAGAAATATCTATACATATCTAGATACCTATTTGCGAAAATACATACGTTACGTTATAGTTTATACACTTACACTTGTAATATTATATTGTTTATTCTAATAAATATGCATCGAGGAGAGATCGTTCCAAACACTTACCAACGTGTACGTGGGATGTCCGAACTATAGGATGAGTCAGACATGCACAATGAATGTGCGACGATGTACCGATTCGAGACGAGACAGAAATTTAAGACACACGTATGTAGGTACATAAATGTACGATGCGGAATAACGTTTCTTTCCGATAGTATAAGTATAATATTAGTGTAGTCTTGTAGGTACAATATAAATATCATAAACACATTATTTTATCGCGCGAAATGTCGCACGGAGGAGAAAATGTGACAAACAAAAATTAATTTACGCTATATAATACGAAAATGAATACAAGGACAAGGAAGCATGCGCATACAGTTAGATGCGTCCTCGAGTGATTTCGCGCTATGATATATCGTACATCGTACACTTCGATATTAACTGGATGCGCGCATTGTAGAATTTTTACGTTAGATACCACGTGCGCGTTCGTAGCGTAACGATGAAATCGTTGGAACCGTTGAAACCGCGCGACTGCGACTGCGACTGCGACTGCGACTGCGACTGCGACTGCGACGCGGCAGCAAAATTAAAAGAGCCGTTCGTTGTAGGTACATACTGATGTCTGATAATAAGTTGCTGACAAATCCAATCCAATTCAATTCAATCCGTTGCTACACGCGCGTATACATATAATGAAGAGATAGCGATCATTTTGATTCTCGATTAAGGGGTTATAACTCTTCTGGAGGCCGAAAAGGAGCGAATTTTTGAGAATTTTTTTTGAAAAATCATAAGCATATATTTGTACAGAAGTTTGGTATTTGAAAAAGTACCATTTGAAGAACATTCAGTATTCTTTTCGTATAAAAATATTTATTAAAAAAAAAGTTGCAGCCAATGTCTGGAAAGCACTTTTTTGAAAGTACTTTTGCGGTGAGCACTGCCGTTCGGAACCAGGTTATCCAAAATAAAAAAACCAAAAAGATTTTGTTAGTATATTAGTTTATCCTGTGGTTAATCGATGGAATTTCCAAAACATTAAGTTAAAACAAAATGGCGAGTGTTTAAGTGTTTAAAGTTAGTCTTGATTTTTGCGAAAAAAAACGAATATTTTTCGTTCATCAAATTGAAAATATACATCGGAAAAAAAATCCTTCGATTAAATACTAGATTTTTATATCTAAAAAAAGCACAAAAAATTTCAGAAAGATTGATCAGTAGTTTTTGAGATATCTTGCTCACCGACTTTGTAACGTCATCCCGGACATCGGCTGCAACTTTTTTATAAATAAATATTTTTATACGAAAAAAATACTAAATGTTCTTCAAATGTTACTTTTTCAAATACCAAACTTCTGTACAAATATATGCTTATGATTTTTCAGAAAAAATTCTCAAAAATTCGCTCTTTTTCGGCCTCCAGAAGAGCTATAACCCCTTAATTCAAACGGAAAAAATTTCCCTGGGCGCAGCGCGGCGCGGGCGCAGCCAGCGGGAATTTGCGCTCGTTTCGCGCTTCTTATTCGACTTATTCTTTTATAGTTACGGGGAAACGCATTATCTATGTATATTCCATTTGGTGTCGCGACGCTTCGGCGTCGTCTCGGTAGTCTCGGTACTAGCAATAAGACGGAAAGGCATACGGAATCGCAGATCGCAGCCATACAGTTACGTGCCTTGGAAAAAATGTCAAAAGGCAATATAATCAGGGTCACGAGTCACGAATACCTTGGCGCGCAGCGTGCGCGCACGCGAGCCGCAGTAGTCAAGTCAAAGACTTTGACTTTCATCGATCGTATTTACGTAGCTCCATTTTCACTCAACGACGATCGATAGATGACGATATTCCGTCTCTACGCAGCGCTCGAGTATTACAGGTAAAGTATAGTAAGGCGAGGGCGAGGGTACCTAATATATCCTATATCCATATACCGCATGGCATGGCATAATACTCGGGTTATCGCACGTCGCACGTTACCAAACAATGCAAAAGCGAGGGCAAACGCGCCATTGCGCGTCAGTGAAACAATGTGAAAATAATGGCTCCAATGTTCCATATAGGTACATATGTAGTATGTATTCGATATAACGAACGCTCGCGATCTGCAATGTAAAAATCACGGAAAGTCTTCTCTACTGCGCGTACGCAGGCAATTTTAAGAAATTTAAGCCTATCTCTCTATACGAGGATCCTTTTTATTATATACAGTCGACGTGAATAAAGGTATAGAACTATAGAGCAAAATGAAATACCTCGTTGCACACATATCAGATATCACAATAAAGTGGCATCTCGTAAATTTGATTGTAAATTTCGAACATCCTAGCTTCTTCTATCATCAAATAGAGTGTATTAGAGTCGCATATGTATTATTAGAGGCATATTAAAGCAGAATCGACAGTAAATGAAAGTGCAAGCGAGAAAATGACACGCAAGAAAATACGGCGAATTACTCTTTACGTATAGATACAGGTAAGATATATACATATATCGACCCCATTTCTATTAATTTTCTAGTGAAATAAAGGACCGGGATTAGACCTAGATCAAGTTCAATCCTCCGCACCCTTGCGGATATTAACCGGGATTGCCATAAAGCCATAAACGTCTGCGCCGCGGCGATCGATTGTCGACGAAAAGTAAGATATTTACAATAAATAGAAAAAGGCTCTCAAAAATAAATCATTAAATAAAACGAGGCAATTAGAGCCGGGCGCAGTAATTAGTGCGCAATATATTAGTTAGAATCGTAATACATTAATACGAAAATTTATAAGAACGAACGTTTTAGCCCCTTTTTTGGGCCATCTTCAGCGTAGTCACAAACCGCGAGTTACATTAATCCCTATCATAGTCAAAAATAAAAAGTTACGGTCCTTAAACGTTGATCATGATAGTCTCTCGTAGAGAAATGCAGTCGATTGCATGCTCCGAAGCACACCAGGCATCTTCAAACATTTTAACTCCCAGGTTGGAAGGCCAGGAAGAATAAAGAGAGAATTATGTCCTTTGTGTGTGTCCATAAGGAGCGTGTAAATTTGAAAGTACCTGTGCACGCATTTAGAGCAATACTTGAATACTATACCTATGTAATTGTCGTGTATCATTTAAATGTGGTCATGAGAAACAATTGTCTCGTTTTATTTAATAAGATATTTACGCGTTATCTCGCAAGATACACTTTTAATTTTAAACACGGTACGACGCTTGATCTCTTTCTCGTCTATTCGCGGCAGTCTCGAGAAAGAAATTTCGTAAGATTGCTCGATCGTTAAAGAGTACGCTGCATTCTCAACTTCGCGGCGTTTAATGTCTCTTTACTTCCGTATTTATACGTATCGACGCGACGTGCCATTAACGTTCGCTTGTAATCGGCATCTCTTTTCGCGAATGACGTAGCCATGAAATTAAAAAGATATAGGCAAACCGGGCACGAGAAGAGAAAGTAAAAATGATGGAAGATGATGAAGAATAAAAATGAAGAAAAATCTAGATGGGGCTCGCGTATGAAGAAAAAAAATATACTCGAATCGTGTTGTTCTTTGTTAGCGAATTCAACCCGAAGTTAGCGATCATTACCCGTTGCGAGAGAACCGTCCTCGTCCTCGATGCCCGGTCTTACATTAGTCGGCCGGGATGGGGATGCATTCAGCGTAAAGTTATTCAGCCGTTTTCCAAGCTGAAAGACTTTCTCGCTTTCCTACGGACCAGAGAAACGAAAATAACTTGGTCTAATCGCGCGGTAGAGTTTAGAATTCGCCCAAACGCTTGGCATTCTCGATGCATTTGCAACTTTAGTATCGCGTCGCGTCGCGATACTACTTTTGATCTGATACGATTAGAGTTGTAACAATATACTAGAAACTAGATACATGTTGCATCGATTTGTATCGGACAATGGCTTTTATCCAATTGATTCATGTATGTATATGTATGTACATAGCTACGGACGTTTCCAATATACGATTCGTATAATCGTAATTTTGTTTCGTAGGGAATGCCTACATTGCCTAACGTCGAAGTAAATCGATTTCAATTATGTCGATATACAATGTACGGTACAAAGACCGTAATCGAACGAGCAAAGCCTTGTAAAACTGGACGAAGACGTATCCTCTTTTTGTTTCGTCGCATTCACTAATGTATAAAAGTAGATCGAGCGTGACCGATCTAACGAAAAGCTCGCACGACGATTTCCCATTTTTTATTCGCGATAATTAGCATGCATCCGCGAACACACCTGTGTAACTGTGGTCGACAACCCGTTGCGCAACAACCAAGGTAACGCGTATATAGATTTCCTGACCTATATTCCCACCGCGTATCATCGCATAGCAGCCACTGGAGTCTTTACGGCCACTGGAAATTAATCAAGCCTTAATTCCATTAGGTTTAAATTTCCAGAAAATTGCATTGACATTTATATAAGCGCGATAAAAGCGTTTTTCGCCGGTGCAAGGGCTCGAATGTATACAATTAGTCAACGGTGAAAAGCTGGCTTTATTCTGATGTCAGTTGAATATTTTTGCTATTATTTGCCGCAATGCAACGGTGCGTTCGACGGCGCATGTTCAACTGCGCTGCGCGACTCGCCTATACATATACGATAGATACGTCTAGACACGCTCGCTGATATTTGGCAATAGAATTCGAGAACCGAGCAAAATCAAGCGTCAAGTATATGCGCAAAACTTGTAATTATTCGGTGTACGGACACCGGCAGGTATGGTGTCTCACGGCGTGCGCGCGCGCGCGACGGCTAGGTATACATAAACGCTGCGCGCCGCGAGACACCATTCATGCCGGTCTTTGTACACGCGTACAACGTATATATACCTATACCGTGTATCGTTTCATCCGAACCGACTATTGGTTAATTGGTTATTACTTATTGTTAGCGTTTAGCGTAAGGCCGGCTCCAGACGATGCGTTCACTCGCCAAACATTCGTCAAATGTAAATGCGTCAAATATTTTTAAATTAGGTATTATTAATTAAACTGTTATTAATTATTATATTATATTAATTATTATATTAATTACAATATTATTATTCACTAATTAATTAATTAAACAAATAATTTACAAATATTTGGCAAATGTTTGGCGAGTGAACGCATCGTCTGGAGCTATGGCTTTACGGCCTTTACGCTAGCAAGCTGGTCACGCATGAGATGCAGGACGTGTGTCGATCGTCGATACAAGTTGATCTCTTCGAGAGAAAATAGGAAAAAAAAAAACAACGGAAAAGAAGAGCGCGTAACACTAACAAGGTGATCATGATCATCGTTTTTTCGAATAACTGCGCAGTGGAAAAACTGAGCATATCACGCGATTGCGATTTATGCCAGTTCATTGCTAATTGCGCGGTATTGTCTATTGAGGTGCTGTAAACGCGAATTATTTCGAAAATAATTATGTTAAAATATATATTTAGAAAAACTGGAGAAAAACTGAAAAATTGGAAACTGTACCGCGGAGCATAGAATATCATATTACGACAAATTAATAACGAGAGATGTCATTAATAATATAAATTGCTGATCCTGCGGTCCAATTATTTTATTCATACATTTTAATCAATATGTATATGTATAGTGTCTCGATAACGAATTGCTAAACTTCTTTCCTATTTCAATGTTACTCATGATAATTAAGAAGTACCTGCATTTATATCTGCATTTTTAAAAAGCTCCATTAGGAAAACAAAGTGTGAGAGTAAGATATCGTCAAAAGAATCGGCAGAACAAAAAAAAAGATAGTGGGTGCTTTAGTGACGCAAGTCGACACTATCTAAACTAAACGTCGTTCTATCTTTCTTGACATTCAATGAGTAACAAAGACTGAACGACACTTGTGTCGACTTGTGACTCACAATCAGTAAATGGAAAGCATGCACCCATGAACATTAATTGTCTCATTGTCAATATGTAGTATGTATGAATTGTGTGTCATAAATAACTGAATCGGCGCGTTATAGATTTATCAATTTATTATATACTAGAGCAATATAATTTCTATAATTTTCTGCGCTATTTTGTATCGTTGATATTTCTATAATATTTAAGTCACGAGATGTCACGTTTATTATAATATTATAGATATTATGTTAATTTTATGCATAGAGTCTATGCTTCGAAATAGCATAGTTGAAGAAGGAGTTTCTTATACAAGGCTATAGTCCTATATCCACATATAAAAGCTCCAAATGGATAGATACGCAAGGACGAAAGACGAGGCGAAGAGCTTCGTGCGATAGTGATTCCATTGTTCATGCACATTGACGTTGACGAAGAAATCTTTAATGTCGCTCTCAAATAACCAATTTACTTTATATGTCGTATAAGTAGGACGTCGCGAATGTACGATGACCTTGCTATTAGAATCCGCACTTGATAGTCTTGATACTTCTATCGACTTCTATCGATGATATAAGACATATCATTAATATAGAGAATTTAATTGTGGAAGAAAAGAAATGGAGACGAACGAGAACGCAGGTATGGACGAAATTAAGATGATAGCGGATTATATGTGAAAGGAAAAAGAGGAAAGTGTGTGATAGAGAAGCTGCATAAGCACGTCGAGATATACTATTACTTTTCTAGTTACTATTATATACATATAAACGAGTAAAGCTTGCTCTACTTTTCGAGATATATGCATGTATACAATATATCTCCATTTCTCGCAGTACTTGACACGCGTGTAAAGTGCGCGAAGCAAACTCGCTAGTCTTCTCTCGAATGTATGGCACGAGCCTGTCCTCGGTTCTCGGGATGGGGACTGATCGATCACGTCTCGCGCCTCGTAGGTATCTCTCTCAACATGTTAATGAGTCATATCCTACGTCTGAAATAATTGGGGTAGCCGATACTCGGAAAGTAACGATCACTTGCGTAAAACAGTGCGCTCTCTTTTCTTTTGAAATTTCCTTTCGTGTAAACTTTGTATAAACTTGCGAATCTGTTTTCGATACTTAATTGGATCAAGCTTAATTCAAACTCGAGAAATTAATTTAATTTGATTTATATTAATTAACAAACACTTATAGACAAGGAATGTGTACGTAGAATGCAACGAATAGATAGAGAGAATTAAAAAAACAATAAACAAGTTAACGATCATTATGATCGAGGGCAAATGCTCAAGCAGGGAGTAAGGTATAAGGAGACCGATCTGCCCCTTGGCTATCCGCAAAAACCTGGCCTAGTTTTGGCATTTAGTTGAGTGTCAAATGTTACCACTCGCAGCGCTTGTGCTCTCTCATCGGTGGGTCACATGACGATCTGTTTCAACATGGCGATGACAGTCATGTGCCGACCACGTGCGTTTATCAGGGAGTAGGCGTTTATTTACATCAGGGAGTAAGGTATATATAAGGAGACAGATCTCCAGATTTACGTAATATTCGTATTTATTGGAAGTGGTGAAGAGTACCTACACGAATTGAAATGTCTTGTTTTGTGCCGGGGTGCACACACACACAAACCTGGCTATCGTTCACAAAGAATAAAATACCAAAAATTTGGAATGAAAAACCCAAGCCTATTCAGAGCTCGCACCATAAGTAAAACGCATATTAAATATCAAATAATATATTATATGTTTTATATGTATTATCAGATCGTATTTAACAAAAAAATCTATTATTGCTCTGTAATTGTACTTTGTTATACTTCAATGTAGTAAAATTCCAATTTTTTTAGTTTGAAATATCGTGTACGTTAATCACTGATAATTATCAGTGATTAATAATAATTATAATTATTATTTCTGTCGCACGGTATTCATCAACATCTGTCGACAGCTGACTTGACGTATCGCGTACATTTTGTTGTTAGTCGCCTAGCCGCTAGCGAGGGCATCGTTTATCGGTTTATGCGACATAACTTTTCTCCAAAATCGCCATAACTTTTCTCCAAAATCAAGCCAAGTTTCATAGTATGGAGATCGGTCTCCTTATATCTTACTCCCTGTGCTCAAGACAGCTCGTGAGAAGAATCAAGACGGATGAAAGCATCGAAAACCGTTGGCACGAATCCATGCGTGTTTATCGCAAGGACTTCCAGCTATGTGACAAACGAATCGCAGACGTGTTTCACTACGGCTCCCGAGAGTCTCCGTCGCCGAGTAATAAAAGCGGCATTATTGGTATGATACGGTCATTATCGCGCACATCCTAACTCCTAACAGTATACAGTCGCGTATGAGGTGTGATAAAATACACGACAATTTAAGGATATAAAAAAGAAAGGGTATAAGAAAGATGTTGAATTGAATCGTAACTTTCGACGCAGGTAATAAATACTTTTTATTATTACTATTTTTCATCGTTCAGAAAATGAAGATTCAGATTCACTAATGATTCAACCAATCAAATGACACAACTTCCTAAATACCTATAATGCATAAAAAGTTAGTAATTAACAGGATAGGATTATTTAAGATATATGGCTGAAAAAAAATAAATATTTGTTATCACGATGACTCAATAATCTGATAATATTTACGTCGTGATAACTGAAGATATAATTGAAACTTATTATAGAGAACTCGGTTGTGTTCGGTTCTACGGGGATCGTACGTTCGTAAGTTGATGTGAGAAACGGAGGAGAAGATAATCTCATCGCGTAAAAAAAAAAAACCAACGCCGTTCTTTCGGCATTGAAGGATGCAACGGATACATAGGGTGATGACTCACAAAGAAATAATACCTTATACATCTGATTGCACAGGTTCATCCCGTAGTTAAAAATTTTTTCGAATAACACGATATACGCCTTATTTGCAAAAGATTTATTTCAGAAATAACAATACATTAAAACTACGTAATTATACTACGTAGAAATACTACGATACGATGCCCTTTTCGCTCGTAAATTTCGCGCGCGCGCGCACACTTTTTCATGTCGATAGTTATACTGGTATAATTATAATACAGGAGTGGTCACTCACGACGAATCGTTTAACCCTTAATGGTCACACCTCCGGAAAATCCCGTAATGGTCACACGGGGTGAAATAGACCCCAGCGTGTTTGCACGTGTATAAAAAATTGTAGGTGACCTTTAAAAAAAAAAAAAAAAAATATCCTGTTGTACTTTAAGTCTTCCTTAAAAAGACTGTATAGGTTTGATTTCCAAAAAATTAATTTAACATATGTAAAAAAATAGCCCATTTCCATTGGTTTACTGGGTCGTTTTCGAAGTCAAGAAAACGCTGGGGTCTATTGGACCCAGTGTGACCATTAAGGGTTAAATAAAACCTATAGTAAACTCCATTGCGTGCGTTGTTGATATATATGCGTGATGGTAACTCGATAATTTCAATATAACCGAAGACACTCGTAAGTAACTCGTGAAAAATCGTTGAAAACGTGAATCTATTGCAATTAAACGAACCTTATCATTTGCCAAATGTATGTACGTACATACATAGAAAATCAAGTATTGGAAGATTTTTTTCAACAGAATTATTCACACATGTATGTGTGCATGTATTTCTCTCCACCACCCATCTTTCTCCTCTCCCTGTTCGCATAAGCCCGCGTAAACTCATAAATAAATTTTGCATTCTTCATTGATATCTCATTTCTACGTTTCGCTTCCACGTTTCAATCGGCAATATCGGCATGCGAAAGTGACACGACTGATACATATGTGGACGAGTAGAACAGAATAGAATAGAATCTTATCGATAATATCGATATATACGCGCGCGATTAAGATCGTCTGCGTGTATGTGTATACGCGGGCCTATCCGATACGATAGGTACCTATATATTCTATACTATTATACATACATATAAACGCCGCGCCGCGACCTTTCATCGATTCAGCGGCACGTGCGTAATTCACGTAGGTATATGTATAACGCCGTTACACATCACCTGAGAGAAGCAGAGAAGGAATAAAAATCCGCGTATAGAGAATAAAAGCCGCGAGTTTTCCCTACATAAGACGATATCGCTATCGCTATCGCCATTGCCATCGCGAATCATCGTGTCGTAAAAATAGCGTGACATTTCATCGATCGTGATGTACCTACATACTCGTAAAAACGACGCGACTGTGCCAACATGAAACAACGCGAAAATAGGTTTGCAAAATTCGATTTGAATTTCGATCCTTCGTTCGACCATCCTCTACGTGAGGGGCTCGACAAGTCGGTACATTTCTACATTTTCTACCCGAAGATACCAAGCACACACACACGCGCACACACACACATACACAGCAGCAGCAGCAGACCGACTCGACGTGACCGTGACGCGCAAATTAATCTCCCTCCAATCTCCATATCGCGAATATGCAGACAGCATATTATCATTACATATACATATGTCGTATACACTTTATATCTCAATGCGTATGTATATGTCGAGGTATATGTACAATGTACATTGATCCGAGTTTACATATCATGAAAATACCAAGTACGTGAAATAGTTGCATAAAAAATATCTGTTGTGAACAAATTAAATTAAGAACTGCAGATACGCAGCAATTTTGATTTATTTTACGCCATGCCATTCAAGCTGTCGTATCCAATCGCCCGCGCGCCGCGGAGACGACAATGTTATCTGCGAAACGCGATAAGAATATGTGCTTTAATTATCTGGCGCGAACACGCTTTCGAGACATACGTGTTGTCAATTGGTGCGCGGCGTTAGCGCTTTTCAATGGCGATATAAAAAGTCCTTTTCCGTCAAATACTTTCTTTAAAATACAATATCGTTATACGCTACTCGTTCAATCGGATAAATTTCGCTTTGACACACTCGCTGTCCGTCAGAAATAAAATGTCATACAGAAATCAACGCCTGTAGCTTAGCTGTATAGAATTTTGCGCTGCATTTTGTCATCATAGTGACAGAATGCCCTATGATGACAGTAAATCTGAAAACGTGACCAAGTCGAGAGCAAAAGTATAAGCGGAAAGATCGAAAATTGCTCACCGATCGATCTTGTCCATCGTAGTGGGATGATGCAAGATAGTTTGTTGCCCCGTCATCTCGACGACGCATTGCGTACAGAGTTCCAGCTCTGTAATGAGAGAAAATTTTCATCAATCGGGATAAATAATTCAGGTCGCTGTTAAGTGTTAACGCAAAAATAACTTCCTTGCGTGATCTGTGAGCTCTATATCCATGCAGATTGTACCTTGGATTAAATCAACACGGTTTAAATATATTTCCTCATTCTTTTAACACTTTGAGTGGCAAGCTGATATCGACATTGAACTTGATAAATCTAATATATTATTTTAATATTTTACTGCTTTTTTAATGTCTTAATAAAATTATATTATTTCCTTAATGTCTTAATTTAGTAAAATTATTCTTAATCGGATAAATCGGTAAAGACCCCCGACTGACTCACTCACAAATAGATGTGACGGGACGGGGTCTTTGCGGAAATTTACACGTCACCCAGACATGCCTGACACATGGCACTCAAAGCAAAGTGTTAATCATCGGTGTAAAATACATGTATTCTCAGACCTGCACGAGAACTCTTTTAGAATAACTAAAACTATTTAGAATCGATCGGCATCTCACCTTCGTTCCCATAAAGTCGACTTCTTCGTGCGATAAAAATAATTAAAAAATTAAAAATTAATAAAAACTAAAAAACAATATTTATCGCAAACATTCTTTCTAGAAGAGTCATGTAGAATGTGTGTGTGTGTGTGTGTGTGTGTGTGTGTCATGTAGAATTGTAAATCTATTAAAATCTAGCAATGAATGTCAAGAGAATTCTTGTGGGATAAAGTGAGACGTTAATTGCGTGAACCTGCATGGCGTCTCATTGTCAGTTTATCCTGAAGCATTTTTTGTGCTTTAATTACTTTAATTAATTACTACAACTATTTGTCTAACACTCTATACGTAGGTATAGAAAACTATACAACTATTTAAACTATACAACTATTTAAAGTAAAGTCAGTTTCTCTCGATTATACTTGATGAGTTTCCAAAATGAGTATCCACAGCTTCACACACATTTTTCAATGTTAAAAAATTGTTAAAATTTTTGATCGAATTGATCAAGGTTTTATTAAACGCGACAACAGAAACACAGCAGGAACTTGCGCAACTTTGAATCAACTCATAACTGTAGAACGTGTCGCGTCGCATAGGTATAGGTATACATAACGATACCCGACGAGTGCAATGAAACGATCGCTCAACAGTTTGGTCAAGTTTTGGTGATAAAATAAGGCTATTATAATTATTATAAATCATGATTATGCGTTGCGTCAAAACTGTCGTGCGGTCGTGCGGGTGCCACTTGATTAAAACTCGTTACACGTGAAAAAGACCCGAAGAAATGTGTGATCGGGAAAAGGCTGGATAAGCACAATGGATAATAAGCAAAAATTAATTTAAGGAATTGATGGAATTAATGATATGGTATCGATTACTTTCAGCGATGATCGTCAAAGGAGAAAGAGAAGGGTGAAAAAATAGCGGATGGTAGGTCTTTGCTACTACGTAATTGTAATTGTAATTTAATAGAAAGATAATTACCGAGCTTGACATCTTTGGTCAAAACTTTGGTAGCGTTTCTACAATTTTCCATCTACGGCAATCTATAACGGTTACTAAAATTCTATTGCTTTTTCTTCGATATTATAAAGAGATAAATAAAATAATAATAATAATAACTAACAAAAGTTGATCTAGCTCCACAGCTTCTTATTAACATAAATACAAAAGAATTGACGATTAAAGTTGATTTCTTTCGCTCTCGCGCGATTTGTTGCTCTCATTTTTCCAAAGAGAAAATATTAGAAACACCACGTATACTTATTGTACATAGGTAGGTATCTTAACCCTTTTCGGTCACACTTCCCGAGAATCCCGTAACGGTCACACTGGGTGAAATACACCCCAGCGTGTTTGCACGTGTATAAAAAATTGTAGGTGACCTTTCAAAAAAAAAAAAAAAAAAAAAAAAATTATCCTGTTGTAGTTTAAGTCTTCCTTAAAAAGACTGTATAGGTTTGATTTGCAAAAAAACTACCTGTAGATGACGGCAAAAGGCCCATTTCCACTGGTTTACTGGGTCGTTTTCGAAGTCAAAAAAACGCTGGGGTGTATTTTACCCAGTGTGACTGTTAAGGGTTAAACCTTCTCCTTCGGTACTCGAAGAAATCTTGAAATCTCCAATTGGGCAGATTCTTTTCTTGATATCATGTGCATGGTCAGTGCCGTCAGTGGTCACAGTAGGATAAACCCAACGCGCGCCAGTCTGAGAATTCGCGTGATCGTTTCAAGTAAAGTCATCGACACTATCTACAGTTGTTGAATGTGCATGTGCAGCCGATAGACCAAAGACACGAATGACGAACTCGATATCGCCAAAATGCAAAAAGTAAAAAAATCGCGGAATTGAAAAAATTATTATATGTGACGAGAATTTTATTTATTTAAATGTCTAGACCTTTTACTTTCGTGTATTCACCGACGTAAAAGTAATTTTTTTTACTACGAGCTGTTTCTCATTTAAGCTTGTTCTCAACGACAAACTCAACGCGCCGCGGCCGTTTGCGTTTATCTAATAACAGTTATTTACAATAATGGACATATCTTGTTCGTCCGGGTCCGATTGTTGGACAATAACTACAATAAGTATAGGAAAATGAGTTACGAGAAATATCGTAATATTTTCACAAGCTTTGCAAGTTATAAAGCTGAAATGTATAAAAATGATGAAAGCGCAGTACTCTCTTGAGTCTCTTGTTTCTGGTCAAAATAGTCTAATCGGGTCAGTTTACTCTAGACCTAGACCTAGAGACCGTTTCTCTCTGTGCACTTTCTCCGATAAATAAAGAATTTCTTGTGCCCGGTACTTGATGTCGTCTGCACCATTATACATTATATTATACATACATATCTTTCGCTAACGAGATAAATCATTTTGGCACGATATATCGAAGAACGTTCCGTCGAAGAATTAACAGGGCCAAGGCACTGTTTTATCAGATTAATCAGATTAAGTAATTGTGTGCGTTCGCGCGCAACTCTTTTGTCGTTTTGCGCTACCTTGATAATATTAAATATAAAATCGTTAAAGCGCGGCGCGGCGCGGCGCGGCCGCGGCGGTAGAAGTAGAAGGCAGGGAAATGACCGCGACGCGAACGGTAACTCTACGATCATACGATTTACGATCGGTTAAGAAAGGGGATGATGACTCATAAAAGTATAAGTAGAAAGCAAATGGCACGCGAGCTTCTTTGTATTATGTACGTCGTACGAGTACACATACGCCCAAGCGCGACGTAGCGTCACGTAGCCGGTAGCGCATTACATCGTTACATGCTGTAAGCGTGTAAGCGTGTAAGTTGTAACAAGTATACGAGTAGGTACTTATATCGAACGTCGCGCGTCGTCGCATCGCATCGTTTCAAGAAAGTCAAGAGAACGCGATGATAGAGAGTGCAATGCCATCCAAGGTCCAAAGCGGGTGCAAGTTTGATTATTGTAGATAGATATTAATTTTTTAAGATATATCTTTATTTTATATAATACTTGATTGAGATTGGATACCTCGCGAGTCGCGCGGCGCAGTTAATACATATATATACCTACGCGTACGAAAATCTATGACGCATTAAATTATTATTGTTCGTAATTGCACCTTACCTACCAGGAAATATAAGGACGTCGAATCGAAAGTGCAACGCATGCCCGACTTTCTAGAAATATCACGTACTATATTTTTTACGCGCATCATGCCGACAGCTCTCTAGTTTCGATGTTATTATTTTCAATTTCAACGTAAAAGTAGTTACATGTAGGTAACGACTAACGATAACGATAAGTTATTTATATACGTAACCGTAATCGCCGTACAATGCAGTACAATGTACAATCGGTAGGAATTAATCGTAGCCATCGTAGCCATCGTAGAAATTAAAGAATATCGTGAAAAAGGAGGAGACTTTTGGTGGATTGGGGAGGAGAGGCTTTGAAAAATTGGAAATTTTTGGATTCGTGGCTCGATAGATGACAAGAGGCGCAAGGCGCAAGGCGCAAGGCGCAAGGCGCAAGGCGCAAGAGCCAAGAGGAGCCGAGATATTGGGCAGAGAACGACGAATCGTTAAATAAAACAACGAAAACCATGCCTGGTTAGTGATTACTGATTAGTGATTACATTGCAGTGTGCACTGTGCAGTCAGCACTCAGCAGTGGCTACATCGCGCATAGCGCGGAATCACGTCGTGTGAATTAAATCTTACAAGCGCGAAAGTTTGCAGACGATTAACATGCGGAAATGGAAAGGGGAGGGAAAATTACGCAATCTTAAAGAGTAGGTAGAGAATCGCGTTACTCCGTTTTCGCTTTCGCTCCTGCACCTCGCCACGCGTTCGCTTCTTTAATTAAAGTCAGCGCTAAAACTCGACGTCAGGGCTAAAGCTAAAGCGCGCAGGTGACACGACGAGCATGATGACGCCAGAGCGCAGCGTATCAATTCAGCGTACGGACTACGGTCGCGGATGACCGTCAGCGTATTATACGTTATCGGTTATATACATATATATATATGTCATGTATACATATTATTCCGGATAATCCGATAATAATTAAGTAACGTGTGATACACATCATCAAGAGCCCGGCCGATAAACGCGCACGCGCGCGCGTAATTCAAAGAGCGAATCTGAATCGAACATGCGCGATGTCGCGGAAGCGCGAGGTATAATAGGTATGTAGTTTAACAAGAATTGGAAAATCTAAATCTCGTCAACGCGAGCAACGATGCGCGCCCCGTGGTCTCTCGCGCGTTTCCCGATCCTCGATCTTGCGCGGTCGGATTGTCGGAAAACAAATAACGAATCCTCGATCTCGAAGACATCCGCGAAGCGGGGGTCGCGGGATTACGTTACGCGTTTCCCCGATCCCGATCGAATCGATATTCCAAGGTCATCGGACTAATGTCACTCGAGCGCGAGCGTGGCGTTTTATACTCGGTCTACTCGGTTGCGCCGCGGCCCGGCCGTGCCGTGCGCGACAAAGCTCTCGCGCTTTGTCATGCACCTGACGCTCGACGCTCGACGCTCGACACCTCGCTCTGTCGTCGTCGTCGTCGTCGTCGTCGGCAGATTGCAGATTGCAGATTGCAGGGCCTTTCGCCTTTATTCTAATCGCCTTTATAAATCGTTCCAATCTAAAGACTAAAGATCCAACAATGAAAGGCATTCCGCATTTTTCACGCGCTCGAAATAATCGTGTCGCATGTCGCGGTCGGGACTCAGGACTGTCCGCTGGCGCTGTCGGGAGGATAAGACGCGTATACCTATATGCGCGTGGATTCAATGCAATTCACATCTCGAGCTCGAGAAACTTTGAAGCCATTCGGAATTCGGACCTTCGGACTCGACTAATCGGACTAACTCGTCTTGACGAGAGCCATTGCGACGTTGCGTGAACCTCCGTACTCCGTACTCCGTACTCCGTACTCCGTGGGCCGTGGTCGTTTGTTCGATGCAAAGATATCGCGTTTGGTCGTATGCTTAGCGGCCTTAGCGCTTGGTGAAAAAGATGCAGGCATTGAGGTATAAAACTCGTGTAAGATCGTCTGATCTAATCTTTTCTACGCGTGACAGTGCACGGCGCGGGCGCGGCGCAGAGCGATCTTCATCGCGGACGCGGATTGTCCGATTTGAATTTTGCCTTAAATTGTTAGTCACTAATTGTAAGTTGTAAGACGAAATGTGGAAGTCAGTCAGGTTTAGGGTTTAGTTTAGTCATTAGTGGCAAATGTATCGCGGACAAAGGATCGCGAGGAGCCCGGAAATCTCGTAAACATAAAGCATTATTTTGCGGCTTGGCTCGGCTCGACTCGGCTTGGCGACGCGGAGTGCGGACCGGACGATGGTCTTCGATCCTGCCTCGCGACAGTCGCGACAGTCGTGACTCGATACTCCGCTGGAGCGCGCGTCATCGTAATCGCCCGAGACTCGATAAAATAACGAGAGAGGGAGAGAGGGGTGGGAGGGATTTGGGGGGGAGAGAAAGAAAGAGAGAGAGAGAGAGAGAGAGAGAGAGAGAGAGGGATTTGGGGGGGGAGAGAAAGAGAGAGAGAGAGAGAGAGAGAAAAAGAGAGGCAACGCGGATTGAGCGGAAACCCTGTGCGCCTGTCATGACACGAGGCTCCGTAGGCTCCGTTAAGCTATCGGGCCATTCGGGCCCCGCGCCGCGCGATACAGAACCGAGGCCGAGGGTCAATTGCATTTTTTCGTGGAGCGTGCCGAGCGTGGAGCGTCTCTGGACCTCTCGGATCCAGATGAGATCGCGTAGCGCGAGACTAGGCGAGACGGAGCAAAGCTCCACTTGGTGGAGGCAAAGGCAAAGGCAAAGGCTAGACGAGGGGCAGGGGCAGGGGCAGGGGCAGGGGCAGGGGCAGGGGCATGCGATGTAACTCGCGGCGTCAAGAGCGTCAATACGAGAGACGAGATACGTACCTCTGCGATTAAACGGCCGGACCCGTACGGCAACTTTTATTTTATCCGTAGCCATGACTTTTGCACACACTTGCACCGGTACGCGCGCACTCGCTATCACACGATCGCGAAAAACCGTCCCGTCCGGTCCGGCGCGATTACGCCTGCATTTGATTACGTCTACTCTCGCACGATTCACACATTATTCTCCGCTACATTATTCTCAACCCATCCGGCGAACCTGTCATCTTTCGAACGACACTCAGACACTGCCAGTCTACCGTCTAGTGTCTACTGTCTACCCCGAGTCCCCGAGCCTCCCGTGCCCGTGACACACTTCGCCATATTGCTTAAAGGCTTTTAAAGCCCTGGCCCCTGGCTGCTGAGCAGTGAGCAGTGAGCACTGCTGAGTGCTGGCTATCGTCGCTATCGTCGCTATCGTCGCTATCGTCGCTATCGAGTATCGAGCTAAGTCGAGTCGAGTGACGAGTCCGCTCACCGCTGGCGGCGCTGGCGCTATCGAGTATCGAGGGATCGAGGTCATCGAGGCTATCGAAACTCGATACCATGCTAAGCTAACCACGCTCTCGCAGCTCTCTAGTGTCCCTAGAATACAGACAGATGGCTGCATTGTTTCGAAAAATAAAAAATTCGAAATGTAGAATGTAGGTTATGTCGGTCAACGTCAAACATGTAAATGTAAATACAGTTTTGGCGGTAATTGGTAATTCTCTGTTTCTCGTCAATCGTCAATCTTGAATTTTCAACTTGCAACTTGCAACTTGCAACTTGCAACTTGCAACTTGCAAGGAGTCACATTGCGGCATTGCGCTTGCGGTTAGCACGTGCTGCCAAAGACAAAAACCGAGACCGTGGCTCAAGAGCTTTAAAACATTTAGGCTTGCCGCCTGGAGTCTGGACAGGTATTTGGTGTTTGCACTTTGCAGCAACCAGCTGAACGGTGAACCAGCAAGTTGGAAAAATGATGGTGAAAATCGCAAAGATAATAAGCTGCTCCTCGGAACATCCACTGTATCCTGCCGCCAATCTTCTCCAACGTAATTCAGAAAATTGGAAAGCCACATGGCGATGTAGCAAACCAGGAGAGATGCTGGCACACGTCATCTTTCAGCTCGCCGAGCCTTCTTACGTTACGGGAGTTGATATTGGCAATTATCAGAGTTGCGTGGTGATTGTCACTGGATCCACTTCCGCGGAACCTGACAATTGGATAGTTATCGTCAACCATAAGTTTATGACCAACGACGAAGCTACAAACAACAAGTTTAAGGATCAAGTTCAATTATTTACTAAAAGGGAATTGAATCCAGACACCTTGAAGATCAAATTTGATCGAATCAAAGTTACCTGCATGCAATCGGCCAATTTAAAAGTATTGTTTGGATTATCCTATGTCATTTTAAGATCAGATCCCACCATCGATTTAGGCTTGGACGCATTTGGCAAATTTAAATTTAAACAACCTCATGTCGTCAAGACACCCATGGAAATGATGAAAGAAAAAATCCTTGGCCTTGGCCTTGGCAAAACAGAAAATACTAAGACAGTAGATTATAGGGAAGAATTACGCGAGCAAATAAAGAAAGATTCGATGGAGAATTTTGCTAAATGTCAAGAGCAGGGACCAAAACTTGCGAGGAGGCCGTTATTAGAAAAGCTGGAAGCTGGAGAAGCCGATCGAGTTTTTGGGAAAAATGATAAGACGCATCCACAACCCAATCCAAAAGATAAAGATAAGATACTTAAAATTAATAAAAGTCCCAATCCCAAAAATACCAAAAATACCAAAAATCCCCAAAATATATCAAACGAAAAAGTGGTGAGAACTCCTTTTGGAGATGTTGTACCTCCGCGAAACGTCGATACTAATAAAAATAATATAAAAGGTCCTACTCATTGTCAGAGTAGTTCTTCGACTTCGAGTTCGAAGAAACGCTCTTTGAGCGATTTGGAGGATTCGCCAAGTGCAAAACTTACAATCAGTGAAAAAAAGAAACAGAGGTGCTCCGAATGTTGCACAGACTCAACTATGCAAGATCAACTATGTGCAACTTGTCGACGATTGCCACAGCCATTGCCCATCAAAGACATCGAGAATGCTCCTTTGAAAACAAGCGACACCGTTCTTGTGAAACTGAAAAAACCGTTTAAAGAATTGTTCAACGACGTTACGTTCTCTCTCAGCGGATACGTTAATCCACAGAGAGACGAAATTAGAAGAAAGGCTCTTAGGATGGGTGCTAGATATATTCCTGATCCAAATACAACTAGTAAGAAATGCACGCATTTGATATGTGCTTTTAAAAATACCCCAAAATACCAACAATTCAAAAATCATACGAAAATTGTTTCTCACACTTTTATCGAGGAATCTTTTGATATAAAAAAGAGGTACATGTATAGATATGATATATGTAATTTATGAAAGTTTATTAGAGACTTTGAAAAATTATATTATTTGTAAAAAGAGAGTTTTTCACAAGTTATTATTATTTTATAGATTTTCTTGGAGGCGATACGCTTTGGACCAAACAGATAAGTTGCAGCCTGAGAGCGAAGAAGAAATTGATGGTGATCAATCGGAATCTGTATATGATATGGACACTGATGCCGATTCAGATTACTAATATTTCAGTTGAAACATTGATCGTATTAATATATTGATCTATATCGATTGGTCTCCTGATTTCCTTTATTAATTATTACTTATAATTTATATTATGACAACCGTTATAATTAGCATTTTCTTTAAATTCTTGACAAATAGGTATATAATATATTTTTTTACGTACATACATAGATGCACACATTTGACATTTGACATATTTGATACGACCAATTGTAATGCTATGAAATTGGATTTGGATATATAATGTCGAAATTGTTTTGACAATTGTGAATTATGTGTAATCGCGTAATGTCCTGGAGAGAAGAGATTGCATCGAAAATCGGAAGATGAAAAAACGGCAAGAGGTTCCATTGATAAGACAATAAGAGGTACACGTGTTTTCAACTTGATAAAGCTTTTAAACATTTACACATTTAGATTTAGATCCGGATGTCGAATGTACCTAGGTTTATAAAAGTTTAAAAGAATGCCACGTTTTAAAGAGAATAAAAAATTAATTTGTCAGCCATCTATTGTACTTACGGTAAAATTTATTGTATTTATGTACATATAATATTGCGAAGATCAAAGACAATTAAATTATCACACACATGTATCTCTATTCAACTTATTTTATTTTACGATCAAACACGCGTTTCACGTGTATACGTATATATACACATATATATATATATATATTTTCTACATTATATAAATATAATTTACATTGATCACAAGTTCATATAAATGTTTGCTTTGAAATCTTGTCGGAATTTTCGAATAAGCACGTGACACGTGACTCGCGTCACTCGCGTGAGTCGCACTCACATGGAAATGGAAAATGAAATTATGGAATTACATGGAAGTCATGGAAGTCATGGAACATGGAATAATGGTGGAAATGCTAAATTGCCAAGAATGCCAAGAGTAAAACGAGCGCGTTCGCAATAGTATCGTAGCTCCTCGTAGCATTGTAGCACAGCAAATGCGTGCATGAAAATCGATAGTATTTACATTCACCATTCACGCTATTCCTATTCACAAGTGAACAATGAAGGTGTAATGGCGTGCGCGTGCGCTTGAGAAATTTGCAAGCTAATCCTGAATCCACTGATCCACATCCACGATCCGCATTCCACCGGCGATCATCAGGATGACCGATGTAAATAGCGTGTTCGGCTTCGAGCTCTTCCAAAAACTCTATCATGATGCTATCCATAAGAAAGAAGACGTGATAATTTTATTTGTGCACTGGTGGTTGACAAAGTCTGGATTTAGATGCATTGGCATCGGAGATGAAGTAAGTTCTGACGTTCTGACGATAAGATAGACGTAGACCCATAGACGTCCCGGCCGCGACACGGTGCGTCACCCTGCGTCACCCTGCGTCACCCTGCGTCACCCAGCACCCTACGTCCTGCGATAATACCGAAATTCCATACATTTCACATTGATTTTACATTGCTTATTGTTAGCATCTTTCGTAATATTCTTTGACATTTCAAAATTCTAACCTATACATAAAGTTAGGTAAAATATTTTTTTTTATAATTACAAGTTTATTTCAGATATAATTTTCTTAGATTCGAAATTAAATATTTCAAAAGCGTTACCGAATATATTAGATTAGATTAGATTAAACGTATCAAGTGTAGCACATTCATTATTGTGTTTAAAGAGACTTTCGAACATAATGCAGATAATGTGTCGTACCTACTTGGTAATTATAATATTTCATCGTCAAAAATGACATTCAAGTTTACAATTGTTTAGACAGTGTTTGATGCATCAGAGAAAGGATCTGAATTACTTCCAACAGAATGGAATTTACGTCCCAATTATGTGTTACGTTATATAAGAGATGGAAAATTACATGTACTTCTCGGAGTCAAGTCGGATTCAGATCTACTATTGAACTTTATGGTAACTTACATGATGGCAGCAAAATTTCAAAGTTAACTATAATTAATAAAGTAACACACTAATTGCCTGAAATGTTATATTTAAAATGTCATTCTCTTATAGAGGCACCACGATAATTCTGTATTTAATATTCTGTTCCCTATTGAGGGAACTGTATCTGCGTTACATGGACCTTTAGAGATTATAATACCATCCTATCAAACAATGTTACATGATATACAAAAAGATTTTCCAAGTCCGACATGTTCTAAAGATGCAACGACTCAAACAGCCATACCAAATAACGGACGTTCCTCTGAAACAAACGAGGTTCAAGTACACAATGATCACCATCCATTGAGGATAATAAGACGCAGTAATCAGCCATCGAATCGGTAATTTAACACTAATTGAATTATTGTGTCCATATGACTTTTTATAAGTGAAAAAAATTCAGAATGCAGCATTTCGAGAGAACTCGATACCGTTAGATTATTTTCTGTTACTATACGTACAATAATATAGTATGTATGTATAAACATGTTGCTCTATATATATAAAATTACATATATAAAATTTTATTATATCCTACCTCACTCTGATGATGTACAAGGTATCTTTGCATTAAATGTCAATATAATTTATTATTAACATTTTTCAATCAATTATTAAATTTTTCTGCGTTGTTCCATAGTTCCATTTTAATGTCATTTAGAGAGTAGGTGTAGTTAACAATTGTTTATCTCTATCATATTAGACCTGAATATGATCCTGCAAGAGTAGGAGTTAGAGATCTCGATCCATTTGGAGAAGGCAGTGGTATGATATTCGATCCATTTAACACGAGACATCTAATTGGACGTTCACCGGGTGGCTTAGGAGTACCTGGAGTATTGCCGCCGTATGTTCTATGATTAGTGTGCTACTCTGAGTGTGAGATCTATTTTCTATTTTAAGAATCAATTTTAATTATTATATATATATATATTGTAGAGGTGCGATACCACCCGGTGCAAGATTCGATCCTTTCGGTCCACCAGAGTTGAATCCATCGAGACCACATCGTCGTAGACCCGACGACGACCATTTACCTCCTCCAGGATATAACGATATGTTTCAGTGATGTGTTACAAAAAAATTTAAACTTGATAAAAATGAAGGTAAAAAGTACGAGTGCAGACAATTTCTGAGTATGTTAAATGTCTATATAAAATATTATGCTCCTTCGCGCTAATATCTTCTACAATGTATTTTAACCCTTAATGGTCACACCTCCGGAAAATCCCGTAATGGTCACACGGGGTGAAATAGACCCCAGCGTGTTTGCACGTGTATAAAAAATTGTAGGTGACCTTTAAAAAAAAAAAAAAAATATCCTGTTGTACTTTAAGTCTTCCTTAAAAAGACTGTATAGGTTTGATTTCCAAAAAATTAATTTAACATATGTAAAAAAATAGCCCATTTCCATTGGTTTACTGGGTCGTTTTCGAAGTCAAGAAAACGCTGGGGTCTATTGGACCCAGTGTGACCATTAAGGGTTAACATATTGTAAAGAAATGTTTGTAAAGGACCATACGTGAAAGATACATATATCATACTTCTCTGGAGAGGGGAATAAAGTTAGAAAATTTATATAATACGCATCTCAGGATATAAGAATTATTATAAAAGGTTTCTCTTTTTTTTCCACAAAACAACTTTCATTCCTTTTTATTTTGTTACTGATGTTTACAATGTAACAAAACGATTTCTTGTTTAATTAAATTAAAGGGAATTTTGTAATGATAGATAGGAAGTTATATTCAGAAATTAAACTGTAATCTTTGCTTAAATTGCGCTAACTCGTTACTTTTATTTCTTGTTTAATCAATTTGTAGAGAGTGATTGTTCTTATTTTATTATGTCGGTTCAAAATAGAGGATTTTCTTTGCTATCTAAATTGTTTTTCCTTGAAATATTCACATTAGACATATGATTAAACACAAGAGATCTTTATCAATACATAAAATTATTGTATTATCTAGGTCCGCATCAAGTAGCTTATATTTAACAAAGATAATTTTAACTACAATTGCATTTGTTTTTCGAGTAACATTTTTGCAGCGGTTCGATTCATTTCTTCGAGAAATGAAACATTCCACACTGTGGAATGCGTACTATATCGTTTATAAGTAAGCGTTATTGCACAGCAGAACAATTTTTACATGTTATATTGTAATTGAACATTTTATTTCAAATAAAACAGCAACGCGTGCATAATTTTCTACAACTGTCAACATCACAGCTTCAATAACCACAATACTTCTGCTTCCGCGGTCTATACTTTTTTATGCACATAGAGAAAATTATATCACAGATATAAAAAGAAATATTTATAATATTTATATAATTATTTAGCGATTTAATTATATACCTTGAAGAAGTGAATCGATGCGCAAGAGTAATAATTAAAGAAACGAAAATTATACTGGTAACTTGTAAGATAACATCTATCTCGTTACGAATATATCGGCATGATTTTTTTCGAAAAAAATTGTATTAAAAATAGATGTTAAATTGCTTTAATTATCATAATTGAACTAGAATTAAACGGGTAAAATTAATGGTACTTTTGCATCTAAGGTTGGATTTCATTTGCTTTTATATATACATATATGTATGTATGTATATATATATATATATATATCTCCGAATATCCCTCGTCCCATCCTCTGGTAAAAAATATTGCAGTTTTTAATATTACAAAAAAGGAGATGTACCAGATTTTAATTTCGATTCGAGTCTGCGATTGTAGTGAATGTACCTCATTATCACTCGTTAAAGAATTTGTACGAGTAATTTTAAAGTTGTCTCTTGTCTATTTAGTAGCTAAGTAAGTAATCGATTACCAATCGATTGTGTTTAGTCATCGCTTGTTGTAAGAGGTAAATTTCCAATACACGATTAACAAACGTGTAATGATACGTAATCATTGTTATCACGTTCTGGTGCACGACAGTGCGGATCTCTCGGGTGTCTCACAGCAATTAAATTTGTTTGGTTGAGTGTAGCGATACTAGCAATACATAGAAACCAGACTTGATTGCCACGTAACCATTGTGCAATAGTTTCATTTCCGGAACGCACCCATTGTTGAGCAGGACAATCAGAAGCAAAGACAACATACGAATGCAAAGTAAAGTACATTCACATGAAATCAGCAGACACGCGTGAAATGTTCTAAGTATTATATTTGTTATTATTTTACGAGTGAATTTTTTTCTATCCTTTGAACACAGTTTAGTGTGGCGTACACAGCATCATTGACAATTTTATCAAGATAGGAGACGATGATGACTTTACATAATATGCTTGTGTATCAGATTGAAAAATCTACTTTGACTAAAAGTTAGATATGCAAAGATTTTGATAAAATTGTCACTGAGCTACGGTAATACGTGATATACAGCTCTGGAGTGATTTGCTTCACATTAGTTTCTCATTATCCATCATTCAAGTTAACGCAGATTCCAAGTCCAATAAGAGTTAAAAACATCCATCAGCGGTTCGGCATGCCATTGGAAATGCAACGCAATGTATTTCTCTTTTGTTCTTCAAATTAAAGAAATTTAATTTGAAATATCTTATAGCTCTAATGCTGCGATTCACGTTGTTATCTATCAAATATTTTTGCCAAAATGTAACAGTGTATAATCCAAGCATAAATTATTGCTACCTAATGTTTTGTTAATTAAAATTAATGTCCGTTGTAATTAACAGAATTCTGTACGTAATGTAATGGAAAAAAAAAGAAAAGAAAAAGAAGACAGTAGTTTAGTTTTAGTACATTACAATATCATATTTTGCAAGTGTGATGTGTTTAACATGCATACGTACTCTTTTAACGTAAAATTAATAATCTTTTATTATGTCTTGATTCGGTGTAGAAACAATTTTGATATTGAGCATCTCGGAACTTCATATTTTGCAGAGTTGCAGCTGATACATTGTATCGAAAACAGCTCTCTGGAAAGCGCGATTCTTCGAAAAGAATATATATACACGTGTTTTCGTTTTATTTCGAGAGCATGCTGCGAAAAATGTATATAAAATCTTCCTAAAGGATAGTATCATATTTGACATTCTCTCAAAACGGATTGCCTTGATATATTTTCTTTAAAAAGAAATAATTGTATATAGACGTTAATTCCGATTCGGATTCGTTTTTTACACATCTTGATATTTATATAAAGAAACGTATTTACTTCTTTGCAATAATCTTATTCCATCTTGAAATTTAATTTGCAATCGTTCAATGTGTAGATTTCAATTTTCTAGATTATATTTGCAAATTGTAAATATTCTCTTTCCTCCCTCCCCCCTCTCTCTCTCTCTCTCTCTCTCCCTTCCCCTCTCTCTCTCTCTCTCTCTCTCTCTCTCTCTTTCCCTCTCTCTCTCTCTCTCTCTCTGTGTGTATTTGTGTGTCGCACGCGCAACATAATTTACTATCGCAATGAAATAACAAATCGATAATGTACTGGATGTGTTACATTCATTACAATTGTAATTTTCCTACATTTTTCATTTCCCTAATTAGATAAATCATATTTTCCTTTCATTTATTACAATTGTTTATAAAGAATTTTGGTCTCGTATCGCGAAAAAGTGTGTGTATGTACCTATATATATATATACTTTTTCGTATGTAATACATATATATATATATTACATAACGTACGAGTTTGTACATGTGCGAATAATTCTCATGTCACGATTTACAAATCAGTAAGACTAAATGGCAATAATATAGTCAATCATTTTTTTAAAGATACTTATTACCATTTCAAGACTTAACTTTTGTTCTTCCATGGTCAATATTGATCAAGTATCAAAAATAACATAGTTTATTTTCGTAAAAGGAAATAGCAACGATTTTGAAGCGAATTCTCCCTTCGTTAATGGCTCCTCTCGGAATATAAAATTAGTATAATGCAAAATATGCCTCAAAATTGGTTGATACTTATTACCGTTGCATTTCCAGTGATAGACCATTCAGAACAGATTTGCTACAATATGCCACTTGTTGTCAGGCGCAAAATTCTACACATTTATACCAATCAGTATGAATTGGTGAATTTTTTTTTCATCTTCTCTTCTCCTTTTCTAAAAGTTCTTTGATCTATTGGATGCAGCAGGAATTTTTTTGTCCGTTCTTGAGCTTCAATCGAGACTTAGGACGATACTTTTCAAGAAAAGTTAACTGTTTCGCGTTTATGGCGCCTCGTCTTTTTCTAGAACAAAGAAAGAAAATTATTACACAATTTCCATTTTTCATTTCGTAGTGACGCGCATTCCACCTGCTTGAGCGATACAAAGATTACGGAGTACAAGATGACTTACTCTCTAATAAGGGCAACAGCATCTTCGAACTTGAGCCCAAGTTCAATGAGAGCTATCGCAACCAAGACTGGCGCTCTACCAAGACCCGCGACACAATGCACCGCCACACACGCGTCAGGTGATTCTCGGAATCGGTTCTTTAGCAACTCAAACCATTCATCCACCACCTAGAAGATATATATGAGTAACGAAAGAGATACAATTACATTTATTCAAGTTGGAGTTTTCCCACTTTTATCGCAACAACACACGAACAGTCGAAAAATAAAACCTTTACCTCGTTCGGTGGAAATGTACCATCGTCGAATACCAAATCTATCACATTGATCCCTTCTGATTTGAGTTCCTCTACTTTATACGTTGGTTCGCAGACTCTCACCACCTCCTTTACATTGTGCTTTTTCAGTTCCTATTAAAGAAACGTAATTATATGCAATTTAGATTATTAGACATAAAAATAAAGATTCTTGGACGATGCCAGTTTCGCTTGTACATATACTAACTTGAATAAAGGTATGGATGGTTTGATCATTGGGCCGATCAGTAATGAGGAACTTCATGTTTTTGTATTCAATCTCGGCGGGCGCCGGTCTGATATCCTTCACCCTCATGTTGCTCATTTCTTTCTTAACCACACAGAGATGGTTATATATATATATATATATATATATATATATATATATATATATATGTACTCCCTCTTATTGTTTTTAACTCTTAAGGATCTTGTACAACTTGTCTCTTAGAATCTCGTACGCGTGCCACACTACACGAAGCGACAAAGGCTGGATTTGACAACTTAGCCCATTAAATGTCAGTCTTATAAAGTTGTTTTTCATTTAACTAATAGATAATATTGTATTTTTTTTACAGAGGACAGAACTGTGGGTTTACATGTAGATTTTAGGAAGGGTCGCCGGGGTGCGAACTTGGCCGAAAAAGTAAGGGCTACGTTACATTAGGCGGTGTTGATATGCGCTTTATTCTTCCCACACGTGAGACTTTTTGACTATAATTCACGGAAGATTACCTGAAATCGGTATATAATTATAAACGGTAGATAACAATAAATGTGTACATTATTAACTCTTGTTCCGGAGCTTTTTGACGGCTTTCCTTGGGGGAGGGGAGGGGATGGGAGGGAGAATTTGTATGCTTACCTATTTGGCACTGGGTGCTCCCTGTGACAGGTGCGCTCAGTATCTACGATGCTTGCATCCACTAAGGTAAATTAATAATTTCTATTAAATTCTTCTATGTCTTGCGTGATGACTAGTTGATGATCTTTCTGGCTTCCCCGATGATAATTCTCTACTACTTAAATATCCTTCCTCCCTCCAAGGTGTTTCCAAGATCTTGCTCTCTTTGCTCTAACGATATCTAATAATTGTCAGGGAGTATGGGCGTGTCTCTCTATTTGTGTTGAGCCTGGCAGTATTCTGCGCTATCCAACTGAAACTCCATGTATGTGAGGATGCACTCACCAGGAAACTGCAACACAGCATGATCAAAAATGAATATCGCTACGTTCCTTTCTCGGCAGTTATGTAATAAAATGCTGATTTTTCAAGCAATCATTTTCATCGCGCGCTATTTTCATTATACTTGTACATAACAATAGCGAACTTTTGTGCGGCGCGGCGGACACGCGCTAGTAAGAAAGTTGCGCCTGATGCCAATTCTCGAGCGTCTTGCGACTTGGAGCACTATTCCGTCTTCGCACTTTCGTCTTTCTTTCTTTCTATCTCTATATTACATTCTCTATATAGTAAGGGAATTGTGCCTAAAACGACATACCTGGGCAAAACGACATAGTGCTAGTTTAGCGCTTTATATCGCTGCTAGAGGAGCGCTGGTACATTTAAACGTCGAAATCCATCATGTCTTTAATACCTGTTGCAAATTGGTAATGGGTGCACGCTTGTGAATGGAAATTTTGCCATCTAATCATTCTAATCGAAAACGCAAGTGTAAAAAATTATTTTGGCACACTTTTCTTTAACTCATTACTTTATTTCTTTGTTTAGTATCTAATATTTTTATGTTTCATTATTGAGTGTTCTTATATGAAGCCATGCTGTTGCACTTTTTATATTTTTCTAATACAATCTAACTTTTTATTTTATAGATAGAAAAATTCTACTAGTGACTGGGCAAAATGACATACTAATCATTTTAGGCCAGCAACCGTATGCAATATTGCTCTGATATCTCCAAATATAAAAAGTGCAACAGTATGGCTTCACAAGTATATGAAAATTCAATGATGAAACATAAAAAGATTAGATACCAAACAAAGAAATAAATCAATATTCTAAAGAAATCGCCATATACGGTCCGAGCTTGGATCTAACAATAAGACAGCTCAATATTATTATCTATTTGTATATTAAATACGAGTATTTTCCAACATATTAAACTGCGTGCCGATTATTTTCGGACTTAAAACACAGCTATTATTGGAATATTAGAAATTCCCTCTCCCTTCCCTAATTAAATCGATATCGATTTAATATTAAAATCACTGTAAAGAACTTATTGCGAAAAATATTATCCCAGCCAGGGTTCGAACCTGGAATCTCCCGTATTCCGTTCGGGCGTCTTTACCAATTCGACTACCGGGGCATGTGGTAATATTTATCGCAATAACCGAATAACAATAATTTGAACGTCTTTCTTCAGCGACGTGAATAAACATTAATACCTGTATGTTAATTAGGGAAGGGAGAGGGAATTTCTAATATTCCAATAATAGCTGTGTTTTAAGTCCGAAAGTAATCGGCACGCAGTTTAATATGTTGGAAAATACGCGTATTTAATATACATATAGATAATAATATTGAGCTGTCTTAGATCCAAGCTCGGACCGTACATGGCGATTTCTTTAGAATATTAATTTTTTTTATATCTTATCGGTCCTAACATACAAGTATCAAAGAAATAAAGTAATGAGCTAAAAAAATGTGCCAAAATAATTTTTTACACTTACGTTTTCGATTAGTTGGCAAAATTTCCATTCACAAGCGTGCACTCTCTACCAACTTGCAACAGGTATACTAAAGACACGATGGATTTCGATGTTTATTGTATTGTCGCTCATCTAGCAGCAATATTAAGCACCTAAACTAGCAATATGTCATTTTGCCCGATATATCAGGGCAAAATAAACAATTGTTTATATGTTGTTACATAACTAACGCAAATTTATAAAATTTTTTAAACAGAATAATAAATTTCTTTCGCCAGTGAAGAATAACAATTAAAGTAATTTAAATCGACCGTGACTGGCAATATATAACATCTTTCCGATATGAACATTGAAAAACTGTGAGCCAACTTGGTTTGTCGGATTCACACAGCACATTTTCGGATCAATCGTCAAGACATTATTAATTTCGACCATGGGTTTTGGTCAGTTGATGTAATTTCTAAATTAAATAGTTTAAATTTTTATTGCGAAAAAATATCACCCCACCCTGGCTGGGGTGATATTTTTTCGCAATAAAAATTTAAACTATTTAATTTAGAAATTACATCAACTGACCAAAACCCATGGTCGAAATTAATAATGTCTTGACGATTGATCCGAAAATGTGCTGTGTGAATCCGACAAACCAAGTTGGCTCACAGTTTTTCAATGTTCATATCGGAAAGATGTTATATATTGCCAGTCACGGTCGATTTAAATTACTTTAAAATTTTTTAAATATAATACCAAACTATGTATATCCTAAAGTGTTTCTAAACGAGTTACATAATTTTTAAGTATTACAGAATAAAATGACAGTTTAAAAAAAAAGTATGTCGTTTTGGGCACAATTCCCCTATATAATAAGAAATAAGATATTCGTAAAAGTGATATTACGTAGGTATATACAATATACTATACAGTATACATGTATAGTAATAGTATCTCTTACTGAATTTAAGCAATTTTGCCTTGACTAACAATAAAATTAAAATTGACGAATGATAAGTTGATGAAAATCGTGCATTCGTGCGGGCTGAAGCTGAAGGGACAAGTTGCGGAAGAAACGTTTCGAGATATAACATTTTTAGATAGTAGTAGGGGAGCCCAATAGGGGATTTTGGGATTTACTCGAGCGCGACAGATTAACATATAGGGGGATACCTTGCACCCTGTTGAGTACCTCCACTATATATAAGCCCTTAATATAGGATCGCGCGTCTAGGGCAGCCGATCAGAATAGTAAAAAAAAATCGATCGTTAGAAATACTCGAGCGCGTCAGATTAAGGTAAGGTGGGTTAATAACATGCTGAAAAGTGTGCATTTCAATAATCTGACGATTTGAGCGTGACGTAAGGGAGTGGGAGGGTCACAAACTTGCAAAAAAAAAACGTCACCTTGACATTCTCGAGCGCGGTCGAATTTTTTTTTATTTTGAAGGAAATAATTCAAGAATAACGGAAAAAATATAATCTGCCGATTTCCACAAGCCGAAGTAGCACAAATCGTCAGAAAAGTTTAGTGCGTGCAGCTGCAGTGAAGCATGTATTCCCCACTCCGCGCCTCTATTTCCCTTTCACTTTTTAATGTTATTCCCTTTCTTTTTTTAATGTTATTTAATATAATTCTTAGAATAAAAAAAATTATTATTTTTAAAAAACATAAAATACATTTTATATAAAAAAATTGTTAAAATTGTTATAAAATACTTATAAGAACAATTTTTTAATGCTATAAATTCAGTTTTATGTTATTAATTATAAAAAAAAAAAAAAATTAATTTTTTTTTTTAATTCGTCAGATTAAGAAAATCCCTCCAAATAATCGTCAGATTATGGGTCAGCACGACTAGGACATCAAGCTGAATCACCTGTATAATAATCTGACGCGCTCGAGTATTTCAAAATGGCGATTTTTTTTTGCATTATCAAGAAGCCGCCATGAGCTTGCGTCATGTCCGAATCGTCAGTCTTTTGAATGGGAGCTTCTTTCGGGTTCACTTAACATCCCCTCTGAATATCTGACGCGCTCGAATAAATTTTTTTTTTTCCCGTTTTCAACCCTTCCGTACAGCCACCCCCACCATGCAAACCGGCAGATTAACATACCTCCAATATCAGAGACACGTGGGGCATATACACTATCAATATCTGACGCGCTCGAGTATTTTCATGTGACTATTTTTTTTTACATTTTTGAAAACCTGTAGACGCTTCCCCCACCGGTGAAAGGGTGTACATTATATAACCTTTTTTTCTTTCTACCATCTAATCTTCAAAATCCAATAGGTTTCTACGACGCTCGAGTAAATCCCCATTTAGCTATCTGGGCTCCCCTACTTAGATAGAGGACGCTAATGCTGTACGACCGCGACGTGTACGGTAGCATTTTAGATCGCAGTTTCTAGTTGTATGCCAAGCTTGCGTGTCGCATTCGACAGCGCGCGTAGTTGACCTCTCGATCTTTCGCCGAGACCGATTTGCGAAAGCTCCCTTTTGCGTAACGCTGCCGTCGCGATGTGCGACGGCAGCGACGTACATGAGCGTCGCTGATTGACGAGAAAGAGTATGACCGACCGACCGACCGACCTATACCGGCAACCAGGCATATGAACCAGAATAACCGAAATTGGCAGGTGAGGTTGTGAGGAGAAGCTCGAGCGAGAATCGAGAAGTGTGGGCTATCGTGAAACGCGCCGCCAAGGCCAAATCCATCACGATGGCGCATGGCGTTGCGCGTTGCGCGCTGACCGCCACGACTGTATTCTATTTCTTTAACATGATGCCATTGAATCTATGTATGTGCGCTTCGTGGGTGTATCTCTCACCCTCTCTCTCTCTCTCTCTCTCTCTCTCTCTCTCTCTCTCTGGAGTCTGGGCGTGTAGTTAGTAGTATAATACGTACGGCTACTCGGAAATTTCCGATTTCGATTCCGAGATCGAAAGAGTTACTGAAAAATCTGTACCGTACGCGGCAGCACTTGAATTACTCAACTGAAACTAGACATCTGATGGCTCGATTTGTAAAAAATTGGTCGCATATAAAGATCACAAAGAAACCATTAGATATACAACAACAACAACGACAAAAAAATCCACGGCATAAAAATACTCGAATCAGCCTACAAACCTACTTAGGCTATGGCGCGCGGCGCGCGCAAACCGTATACCGTACGACGTACGTTGTTAGAACAACGTTACGGTATGTGGAAACTCAATTTACACTTTATGTATTAGATGATATATCTCAACTGTGCACAACATTAACAATCTTCCGAGAATCCTCTCTAAACGGTACGTTTCCCTACTAATCTTATTTGGATTCTTCAGAAAAAATGAAAACTAAATATATACGCGCATTCGTTTACAGAAATCAGCTAATAATAGTATATTTCACCTTACTTTTCAGCATACAGTTCTCTATAATACATACATATAAGAACAGGAATATACATATAGCAAGGAATAAAGAAACTGCGGCAAAAGAAAATAAAAATATATCCAGACGTTATCGACAGAATTTATTCAAGTTGGATTTACGCGAAAGATGGTCGCGTGTTTTATAAAAATGGTGCGCAATTGGCATCGTATTGTATCATTGTATGAACATGCGATGTCGCCGCGATGGCGATGTACGCGCTAAGAAAACAAACCGACTGGTTCACTCGTATACAACGTGTCCAATTAATATAATCGATCGAGAGAAAAGAGAGTCAAATATCTTGAAAACTAAACTGAATCTAATATTTTTTTTGCAGTTTTATAATTCGATTAAAGTAATTTTTGCTTCGCCATCAAAGTTAAATCTCGTTAGAATTTTACATTTCCGTGTCTCTGCAAAGTCTCTAAACTAGAATTGCAAGATTTTACAAATACAGAATCACTATAACGTTACACTAGAACTTGCAAGATTTTGCAAATACAAGGTCACTGCAACGTGAAAGATTTATAGTGTTGTATAGAAAAATTGGCGCGATCGAAAGCACGTCGTGCTTGTATTCATCACCGGATTCGTCAGAGACTGTCGCAAGATCGACGACGCATTGGTTCTCGTGATACTTACTTAGTAAACAAAATTCTATTTGCGTGTAGTCTTACGTCGCGAACGCTGTCGGACGTCCGCGTCGGACAGACCCGACACTCCCGACAGACCGCAAATCGAAGTAAAGCAACGCGACGCGGACGCGACGTGCGAAGAACAAGGCGACAAAAATCGTTCGCTCTACCTCTATCGATAGAACGTATACTTAATGGAAGTTTCCATGGGAGAAAATAAATACGTTGAGTATTTATACGTTGAATATTTTTATCCTTAAATATTATCCGCTTGAATGTCAAACAAGTGCGACATTCGCAGATGGGCTATTCGCGATACATAGGTACAAGTACAAGTATACATATATATACGGTATATACTCCTGCACGCGAGGCGAGGCCAAACGAGACGAGACGAGACGAGACGAGACGAGACGAGACGAGACGAGACGAGACGAGACGAGACGAGGCGTGGCGTGGCGAGGGGAGAGAAATCGTGGGTCAAGAGTCAGGATTGAGAGACATAAGAATTTATCTGTCTCTCGATGTATTAAAAATTAAACGTTTCTATCGAAGGAAAATTTCGACATTCGGCCTAATCTCTATAGATACAAGACAATTTTGTAACGTTGTATATTCCACGAATAATTATAATGTGTAGCCGAGAGACATCCGTAAAACGGCAAAGGGGAAGATACATATATACCTACGCAAGATATATATATATATATATATATACATACCTATATCAATTTAGCGAATATCAATTTAAGTCTCAAAAGAACAGTATACTTTACAACGCTGCAACATGTTGCATAATTGTTGCAAACGATAAGTTATAACTCGTCCATGATTTCCCTTTGTCGCGAGAAAAACGAAAATCATGAATCATCTCGACGAAAGTCAAATAGGTATTACATTAATTATCGCGCCTTTACCACAATTGCTAGAAAGATTGTCGAGAAAGCATCGTACAAACGAATGAGCTTACCGACGACACGTAAAAAGAATTTTCACTACTAAGTATACTACTCACGACGCGACGCGACGCGACGCGACAGTCTTGAATGCAATTTTCTACTATTATTAATCGATCTTATTGTTATTGTTGTTGTTGTTATTGTTATTTAGGCGGAGGTCTTCTACGGTGACTGACCAAACCAACACACATCGATGTTTCCTCTCATCTGACAATGAGTAAAGCAGCGTTAAACTCACGTTTATCGTATAAGTGTATTTATTTCGAAAGCATGTGAAACTCGGCGATTCCATCATCAGCCTTCATTCTATTAACGTAAACTAAAGTCGCTTTCGACAGCCGCACTATGTCGCGTTTATCGCGTGATACTCGCCAACTTTCGAGTATCGATACCAAATAGTCCCGCTGTTTCTCCGAAAGAAGAAATTTGCGTCAATAAAACCGGAAATAAAATTTTCCTTGACCGCTGGACTAACAAAATCATTTCGCTATCGAGAAAGTGGTATCTCGTATCTCTTCGTTTGTACGCGTGAAAAAGCATGCTAGCAAACAGGTTTTCGCGTGACTTACTTAATTAAAATCTATTCCATCTATCTAGAGAATAGCGAACAGATAGAAGAAAGAAAATGACGAGTATGGAATATTCATGACGTATAAACGAGCGATGAAGAGAAGAATGTGCTTGATGATATTTATTTTAGGATTGTTCAAGTCACTCCCGTTTGTACGAAACGAAAACCAGTCACGCGTCCAAAGGCTTTCACGATTACGCGCTGGCGATTAGCAATTACGTTCGCGAAGCAATTCGTCCAACAATTTTACCTTACGGTTATTTGCACGTGATAAGAAGTCTGCAAGCCAACGAAGTCACGGAAGCGCTTCAAGATAATTAAGTTCTGAGTGTAAAACAATTGGCGTATTGTCACGCGCGGTCAGAACGGTTGTTAGCAATGTCAGCAATGTGACAAAATCACCGCACCATCACATTAACAAAGTCACATCTTAATGTCGCGCACATGTGCACTTTCGCGAAACGACTCCAAACTTACGACTAAGGATGCGAAATCGTATTCTTCCGTGTTGTCCATTTCCGTATTGTCTAGTTGTAAGTACGAGCTCTCTCTCTCTCTCTCTCTTCTCTCTCTCTCTCTCTCTCTCTCTCTCTCTCTCTCTCTCTCTCTCTCTCTCTCTCTTTCGACGAGTTTCCGTAATAATAAAACCTCGTCCGCGCTAGCGCGTTTATTATCTTACAATTAGACTTGGATTCGTGATCGGTCGGTGATCGAAAAATTTACATCCTTCCTAGCTAGAGGAGAACCAAGGAGAACTCTAGAACTCGCGCGCGCGGCAGCTGTACCGATTTCACGAGCGGAACGAGGCGAATCGCGAGATCGAAGTACCAGCGAGCGGTAAGGCCCAGCAAGCGCGCGGCTGCGGCTGATATCGTACGCCCGTCCGCGTCGTGGCAAGTCGTGTCGAGAATCTGGGCCAGCCACCAGCGTGGCGATCAAAATAGCACGGCGCGGTCGAGACAGCTTCCACCCTTCTCTTCATCGAGCACGAGCACTCGTCATCCTGACCCCCTCCACGCACGCACGCACGCACGCACGCACGCCCGCGCAAGCACCACATATGCCAATTGCCATATGGCATATATACTATATGCATTCCACGCGCAAAGTCGCTCGACTCTGTACTCACTACTCTCTCTGTAGTCTGACATCCGTTCTCGCAACAGTAACGTTTCGCCTTTTACCGCGTATGGTTGCCCGGTAGAAACTCAAATCGCATCGAGATCACGTAAATATCGCGTTTCTGACTTTTGCATCGGCGATATTATTTCATCCAAGAATTATCCCTATATACCGCTGAAATCTAGCACGACTACGCTCGATCCGATTTCCAAAGCGCTTGCCGCTTCGCGGTTGACGCCGCCTGACCCACCGTCCGCGCCTGATCGACCGACTTCGATATCGATCGATGATCGTTGATCGCGTGCCAAATGGCACGTAAGCATATCGGATCATTCTCAAGTCAATAGTCTACAAGGAGAGGAACGAATAAATCGCTAATCGTTAATTGATCGCGGCGCCGCGGCGATGCGGTTTCTGTAATCGCCGTAACCGTCCATTAATGGAATTAATAAAATAAAATCAAGCGATTCTCTCTCTCTGGTCGCGATACAGCGAACTGCGAACGTCGCGTCCGCGTCGCAAGGAAGCGAAACGGATCAGGAATCGAGAATCAGGAACCGTCCGACGATTGCGCGTTGTTGCATGGGATTGCATAAGATTGCATGGATTCTTTTGCCATGCACGCCACTACGCGCAAGCTCGATAACTCGGTACCGATCCGTGCCCGTGATCGAATTTCCTCGAACGCGAGGATGAAAAGTATGGAAACCGGTCGCCGGCCGCGCCGTGACTTACGCGCTACGCGATGAAGAGAAACCAAGATCGCTCGTCAAACTATGACGTCAAAACTCGTCGAGTCGTATAAACTATAAATTACTAGATCGCTTCATTGTCAGCAGCGTATAGCAATAGCGTATATGTATATGTGGCTGGACACGTGCGACTTGTCGACTCGGATGCAATTCGAAGCGCGCCGTTTCGGAGAACTCGCGCGGCACCGGCAGATCGATGAGAGTACGAAGAAGCGTCCAACGGAATTCGACGAGTTCCTCCGACACGCGTTAACATTGTCAACATCGTTGTCGATCTATACACCGCGAGATAACGCGTCCTGGTACCGTTTCCATAATCGAGACCACACGTCCTTCGGGCACAAAACGTTTTCTAAGAAACCCGAAACTCGACGGAAATTGTTCAACGCACGAGAGTTCGTTGGACGGACGCGGGCGGCGCGGCGCGGCGTTACGGATATAATTCGCCACGCGTGGATGCGTTTGCCCTTAAACCTTTAGTTTAATGATAAGTAAAGCAACGATACGATACGATACACTTTTTCTTTCAGCTGTGGGGTAGATACGCGATCGAAAAAAAAAATTTGGCGACGAGGGCAGTGACGTCACCAGGGATCAATACGGTGAGCATGGTCAGGAGGAGGCGTTATGACGTCGGCCTGTGATGTCACTGTCGTCACTCGCGTAGGAGACGCACGTAGTCGTACACGCGCAAATCTAACTAACGGGGAGCGGTCGTTATTAGGTATGCTCCGAGCTCAAAATGGAAGTAATGGGACTAGGGAGAGCCCCGCGCCGCGGCCGCGCGCGTATACCCTCAACCCTCAAACCCTTTCATCGACTTCCTTCCTTCCTAATACAGAGATACAATTATTACAATGATACTAACAAGAGATTCAACGATAGCGATATAAAAATCGAACGTAAGAATTAACGTAGCCCTTAATACTCGAGAGATATGCACGTATGTACATCTCTCTACGTTCTACGTTCTACGTTACAGATTGCCCTATGACCCTATGTACATCTGTTACGTCTATAATATGCCTCAGCTCCTGCGACTTTTGTCGTTTCTTCATTCCTTCTCGACGTTTCTGCCATTTGCATTACCAACTTTTTCAGACAAACCGCGACAATGAAGCAGCGGGCCGGGGCCGGGGTTGAATGAGCCGTAGGGCCGACCGCCGAGGGCGACGAACCGCGTGTATTAGGCAACGTTCAGAACGGCGCGGCGCGGCGGCGTTATCATCTGTAGCAACACTAGCAACTAGCAACATCTTCGTCTCTCTCTCTATCGACGTGTCCCTCTTATTTATAATTCCATTTCTTCGATATTTCCTTATTTACATTAAAGCGACAATTTCTCTTTAAAACCAAAGACCCAAGATAAGTAACGCGCACGAGTGATATAGCTTCACGAAAAGTAAATATCACTTAATCAAGTATCTTTGTACCGACGCGGACGATATCGCTCATTTCGAATACTCGGATAATACCCTCCGAAATAATCGTGTGTAACAGTCGTGAATTCGTTGTGATAACCTGATAACAGTGATAACTGACAATGAGAAATACGGAGGTGCACGGAGAGGCCATTTGAATTCACGCTGATCGATAGCATTAATAATTAATTTGCAACGGGGAGCTTTACTTGCAACGGGAGAATAGCAAAAGTTGCACACTTTGTTTAATACAGATTTGATCAATCCAATCAGCATTCACATGCACACGGCATAGTATTTGCGGAATAACTCATTTAAGGAGACGCTATTTTTTATTATCCGTGTCGCGAAAGGTGCGGTGCAGCGCGACGCGACGCAACGCGACGCGGATAACAAAAGCGGTCGCAACACGAGCAGTCTCTCAGGTGTAGATACGTTAAAATCGATATTTCAAGTAGGTCAGTAGGTTACCAGGCGAAGGATGATAAGAGACTACCTTGGACTGAGAATCGCCATCGCCACTGTCAATGATACGGAATGATACCCTGTTGCAAATGAGTAACGTATTAAGTACTTATTACCGGAAATCCTGCCACGCACATATGCGCGCACGTACACAAAAATATTCAGCGTATTTATAAATTAAAAAATTTTTTTAACTTTGACTAAAAATATTAACCCCTAAAAAAGCTAGGCGTATTTTCATATGAGCGATAAAGCGTGCATAAAAGAATTTCAGCAGCCCAATGAGAAAGGTCAGAAAGGAGGGATCGAGAAATAAAGAAGTAGAAAGAAGCCCCTCTTTTTTGCACGTCCGGATGCGAGCACCAACACCAACAGATTTGCGTAGCTCCCCTCTACAAAATCCCAGCTGGCCCCACTGGCACTATGGCAGTGGCCCCGTCCGCCGGCGCGGCGCGGCGCTGCGCCGTCCGCGATCCGCCCCGTAGACATTAGCGTTTAGCGATCGTTATCCAAGGTCAGTGACATCGGTCGTCCACCCTAGCGTTTCGTCTCGTCTGGCCGCTGGCGTCTCGAATATCTTTCTTTCTTTTTTTTCCTCCATCGGGCGACGCTCCTGCGCCTCCTGCTCCTGCGGCTAGCTGGCTACACATAGTAGGGATATACCTAACTTCGTCGTCCTTTGGAAACCAGCTCGGAACGGAGGATATTCGATCCGTTTAAAAACTCTCCGACATCCCCCTCGCCTGATACTCTATTTTTAAGCGGACGACCGACAGCCGACAGACGTCATTCGCGCGACGCAGCTCCGTCTGCTGTGCGTTTTTATGTTGGAAACTATCGCCAAGTTTTCCATTTTTATCCCGCGCGTTACGAGAAGCTCGATTTTAAAAACAAACGCGAACATGTACGTACACAATCGTTTATAAATTGAAATTAATGACATTTTCTCTTCACTGCGTCAAGTTAATCACGATCGATCAATTACGACTGGAAAATTTCGTGAAAATTTTGTTGGATCGTTACACTTGAGGGAAACGCTGAGTGAATTTTATAATAGCGTAAACTCGCGAGTCCGATTTGTTTGAATCAATGCGAGCTTACAATTAGAAACGTGCGCCGCGCCAATGACTCATTTCTCCACATACGTGTATGGTACTTACTTACTTTTACGGAACATTGGTACGTTTCGTCCAATTTTCCCAATTTGCCCAAATCCTTGCGTTTGTGATATTAACTTTCTCGGAAGTACACAAATTTAATGATTTAAAGTAGCAAAAGACTGCACGCGCCTAATCTTACGGAAGTACGTTCGATCACCCCGCGCCCGGGATCTTGTATAGTATAATAATAATATAATTTATAAAGGATACACGAGAGTGTAAGAGACGCGCGGAGGGTGGTCTATTTTTGACGGCGACGTTCTTTGTTTTGCTCCGCAAGTGTGTTTTGTCTCGTGTTGCGAGTTGCGACGAGCGAGCGAGGTAAGAGGCAAGGGATAAGAGGTAAAAGCGAAGTAAGAGCGAGGAGGTAAGAGAAAGGGGCGTCACAATCACATGCGCGTCTTTGTGTGTGCGCGAGATGCGTTCGTGTGCCGAGGGCAACTTAATCCGAGCTGAATAAGAAACTCCTTATCACCTGTCTACGAGCTCGAAGCTTAAAACACAATGTTACATAAATTGATTCCAATAAACGACACAGACGGGCTCGAGGACGCGGCGCGGCGCTGCGCGACGTCGGCGATTATTCGATCAGCGCAAATGCACCGAATTTTGCAAAAAGGCGTCTACTCGTGTTTCCGAATCCTATCCTTTGTTAGCGTATCCCCTCTTATGTCTCTGAGCGCCAGATTCGAGTTGGGTGCGTGCAATCTGTGTGCTGCGTGGAAAGTTGAAATTCTTGGAAACAGGAAACCAACCAAGACGAACGTTCCTCTTCTGCCGCGTTAAAGAGAGCTAAAGAGAGCAACGAAACGTCAACGAGAGCGCTCGATTCCGCACGTTCTTTGAAGATAAAATGTGACTCTTGGAACGTCTCGCTCGGCTTTTAAGGATGTATGTCCGTTCAGTCAAAATAGAGGGATCAAGCTGAAATTTACAGAGATTGTGCACTTATATATCCCAAAAACCTGTGTTAAATTTCAGATCGATTGTCTGACCCGTTTAAAAGATATTAATTTTTTAATTTTGTACGCGTTCTTATGGAGATTGACAGGTTATCAAACATGTGCATTCAGAATGTAAAGAAAAAAAGAGAGAATAAATCTCGGAAAAATTACGGTGTATAGAGGATACATTGACACAGGTTCACTATAAATTTCACGATGATTCACTGACTAGTTTCTGAGAAAAAAAATAAAAACTGCAGCACTCTCACAGATTTTGGCGTTTGACGCCAAAGACGCCTAAAGACGCGGCAACGTTGCACTGTGCACGACGGTAGCTATATATGTTTTTCGCCTTTTTTGCCAGCTTTTGACATTTCCAGCCGATGTTTATATGCGGCCTCTGATATCTATTTGCCTTTATATCTTAAAAATGGGTTGTTATTGCACTTCAACACTTTTTAATTAACCTCACTTTCTCACCTTGTCAATGTACTACATCGGTCAGGTCGGTCGAGCGTTCAGTGCAGCCAACAGTTAAAAGTAATATCAACAGTGTGGTATTGCTATGTCTTCTTGTGTTATTCGATCAATGTTTTTTCTCTTTATTTTCTCGTATTCGGGGTATTATTTTCATTTTATAATAATATTTTATACTATTGCGTGATATTTTTGATCATATTTAACCGTTACTTTTGATCTTTATCCACATTATACATGTATAATTTTTATTTCTAGCAGTTGGATTCAGGGAAGATTTCCAGCCAAAATATTATAGCCTCTATTAAGAATATTTACAAATACGCTGCTAATAATCATAAAAACTGGTTAAAATTACTTAAATCAGTAACATTAATGTCCTTGTTATGATATTAAATAGTAGTAAGCCGTTAAAGTATGCATACAACCGATATATATTGGATTTCTCAGATTACTATACTTTTGGCTGGGAAGGTATACGTAATACATCCTTAAGGGCATTTTGCGCGCGCACGTAAACGTTCCAAACGTTCCCGATAAACGACGACGAGACAAACAAATCTCGAGCAAGAATTGAAACGTTCCGTTACGTGAGCGACATTGCACGATTGAGGGGAACGAAGAGAAGTGTGAACGAAGACAAAAGTGGAACACCAAGACAGTCGTTGGCCTCTCTCCTCTCTCGTCTATCGGTCGGGTTCTCGCGCTCACTCGCTCAGTAGCGTGGTACGGCCCTGCGCCCGTCCGTCGTCGTCGTCTTACAGCTTACAGACTACAGAGTTAAGGTGGGTACAGACTTGAGCACGAATGCGAATGAGGCAAGCCGAGGCCGCATGAGCATGCAAGTGTGGACGTTGGTCCGAGGCGCGGCAAACTGCCTCGGATCGTTCGCCGCACAGCCTCGGCCCGAGCCGAGCGCTGTCGGTCGATCAAAGAAAATTCGCGCTCAGTTTGGACGTGTTCTACGCGTATTCGACAGTCAGTCGCGCACGAACGTCATTCACGAACAGAAGTGAATAAACTCTCGTTAGTAAGTACAGAAAATATTTATGTAAATTAATAATGCGTATAAATTTTTAAATAAATGTATTTTGTAGTAATGGAATGGGATCAAGAGACATGCGTACAACTTATAAATGAGTATAGAAATAAAGAAGTTCTATGGAATCCGCGAGATCCTACATATTACAACAAATTAAAGAAAGAAGATGCTTGGAAAGAACTATGTGAAAAATTTGGAAAAAGCACTGAGGAATTGAAAAAAAAGATTGATAGTTTAAAAGGTTCATATAGACGAGAGAAGACGCGAGCCAAATAAAATAAAATCTTCTTCCGACATTCTAAAGAAAATTTTTGAATTGGCCACTTTCTTTATCAGCCAACAAATCATTTAATAAAAAGATGTTGTTAATATTATTTATTCGTCTTCTATTTAAATATAATTGCGTTGACCACCAACGCCTTTGCTTTTTCGCCTTTTTCTTTTTTTTTAATAAATTATATATAACTATAAAACTGGCACAAGCCACTGCAATATTGTCTGCGTCTGCCATTTTCGTTCGCTTCGATTTACTCCGAACGACTAGAGCAGCATCGAACAGTTGCCTCGACTTGCTTCATGCGTCCTCGTGCGGAGTCTGTATTTTTGCAATCCGAGGCATTCGGTGCGGCCTCGGCTTGCCTCATTCGCATTCGTGCTCAAGTCTGTACCCACCTTACAGACTACAGAGTTAAAGGCTACAGACTCGTCCGCTGGTCCGCTGGTCCGCTCGTCCCTCGCCTCGCCTCGCCTCGCCACGCCAAGCCTCGCCTCCTCGAGCCACACGTATCGCTCGCAACTCGCAACTCGCAACCGGTCTAGTTGAGATAGTAATTCTATCCAACACGTGGCGCACGGCGCGGAGCGGCATGGCGCGGCCGCGGCGCGGCGGCGGGAAGAAAGAGGAACGTCTCGGAATAATCTTGCGGGAAACGTCTTGGTCACGGCTGCCGGGCTGCGTGAAGTGTGTAGGCCTGGATGGTCGGAGGTGGTCGGAGTCCTCTGAAAAGGTGACACCGACAGAAAAGAGCTGGGCGCTACTAATGCCTTATGCCCATGCCATGCCGCTCTGCTTCGACGTCGTCGAATTACCTACTTACTCGACGTATTGTTTGACTCCGCGCGTGCTCCTAGTATCCGATTCGTTTGGACGAAACAAAACGCTATTGAACCTTTCGACCTATATTCCGACGACCAACGCCAGCGGAGCTAGCGATTAGAGATAAAAGCCGACAAATACCTAGCGCCTGTTACGGGTTACGGGTTACCTGTTAATCGCGCCGATGCTTAATAAACGCGAAAATTAACGAAACTCTTGAAACGGGGTGTTGCTCGCTCTTATATCAACTTCTTTACGCGTGTAGTTTTTACGAATGATTGCAGGTATACAGAATATGATATTTAGAGGGGGGGGGGGGGGGGGGGACGCGCGCGCTAATAGCGCGCATGAGACGGAAGATATCACGTAAAGCTAATTACATTGGATGATATTCTCGCAATTATGTCACGCGCAATATGCCACTCCTAGCTTCCTGTCCAGAGTATTCACCATTATGTAACGTAATGCAATTTACATAACAGGAAACGAAACGCTAGTGCTAGATCCGACTTTGCGAATCGTAAACGTCGCTGCCGTGCTGCGCCGCCGCTGCTCTGCTTTATCTCAACTATATATAACGTTCTTAAATTCTATTCGCGCATAATTTTCGAGAACGTTTCATCAAGTTGGATGGAGGCTATATGGAGTCTCGTTTTCATTAAATCGTCAAAAAATTGCGATCATATAAGAATAATTCGCGCTTCGCGGGGCTGTTGGCGGCTTCACGGCATAGTTACGAATATGTATCACGGGAACTATCGCGCATTATCGTGTCCCAGGAATTCCATTCCAATTATATTTCAAACGTTCGGAAATAACTTGGCGATAATCGAATTAATCGACAAAGATCAGTCAAATACGTTATAAGTAAAATAGGTTAAAGGGAAAATTTAGTATTTGAACATTAAGTTTAAAATATGTATGCGTTTATGTGTGCAATAATATACGTACGCGTTATACGTACGCGTGTCTGCAGACGAACACGATCAACAATGGACGTTGAGGAACGAAAAACGAAGAGCATTTGGAAAACACTTGGCGATTGATCGATCGCCGACTTTCTGGAACTTGCTTCAATTTGAGAAGGACATCACCTTAATCCTTAATCGAATAAGAATCGGAATAATCGGAGCCCTGCTGAAAAGTATCGTCTCACAATCTATATCTAATATCTATAGTGTGCGACTGTGTGGCGTAATGAAGTTGTTTAAGCGATTTATACGATTTACGATTTTACGAGTTACAATCGAATTTAACCCTTAAATGACACACCTCAAAAAAATCACGTAAATGACACACTGGGGTATAAAAGACCCCAGCATGAAAAATGTCTCCTACTCATTGATTTTTTGATATTTAGTTATGAAAATTATTTTCAATGTTGTTCAAACCTTAGAAAAGAGAATAAAATGCTTATATTGTTAAAATTTCAATTTCAACAATATAAAAATTGTCACACATTATCGTTCGTATGGAGTGGGGTCCGTAGGACCCCACAGTAAGGGAGGGGTACTGCAGTACCCCACCGCTACTTTGAACCTCTCTAAACAGCTGCTGCCAGTAAACTGAGTACTGCTAAGTGTATACAAACGGGTAGTTCAATCACTCAACTATCATCAGAAGGAGCCATGAGCTCCATTTTTGGCGGGAACATTTAAAAATATATAATTGAAAAGGTCTGGGGTCCGCAGGACCCCATGTGTCATTTAAGGGTTAATATGTATTATGTATTACACAGTTGCGAAATGAGATAGGACGTAATTCGACGAGCCACGCAAATTAGACGCGCACGTGGTCAGTGGTCACGTAAGACGAGCACGACAGTCGGCTGAGAGATAACGAGCCTCTTTATTCGGAAAAGCTGAGCCGAGAGTTCTCCGAATCTGCGACAGCTCTGAGCTCAACAATATTCTAGACTCTAGAGCTAGAGTTCTAGTCGACCGCGACAGCGACAGAATGATATGTTGTGCGATTTATGTGTGTGCGATCTACACAATATCTGCATGGCATAATATACGCAAACTACCCGCGTTAATGTTTCGACCTTTTCGATAAAAATTCCAACTAGTTTGCTGTGTCTAGACACTCTAGACGATCAAGATTACATCACTGCTCACTGCCAATTGCAAGCGGTTCATATCAATGTTATTTATCCAGGGAGAAATTCTTTTGCGATGTAAAATATGTATGTTATGTTATACACGCATATGCATCATCTCAATGAGCACTTGAAAGATAAAAAAGTTAAATGCACAAGCCAGTAACGAAAAGAGAAAAATTAAGCAAAAACCAAATAATATAATTGAAGCAATTTTATTAGGATATATTTTCAAATATACCGAAGGATGCGTGCGTGGAACAAATGTATTGAATAAAAATAAACCTAAGCTAACATTTAGGTACTAAATTTTATGTAAAATATTTTGCCATGCAAGATACAATATAATCTTTCGTGAATATAAAATTTAAAAAGTTCCAAAACGTACTAGAATAATTAATTTAAAATATACGCGATAAATTTGATAAAATTTTTTCGTTATCTGATATTAACAAAAGTCTATGCCCCTCAAGCCTTCAATATATAATAATCCTGATACCCACAAAAGTAATACCTATACCGTTTGTCTCACGCTACATTTTAAAATTTTTATTTTTATGTTTAGAAATTTAAATATTGTCGAGACAGACATGCTACATTGCTACCAAGTACCAAGTAACGATAGCATGGAGAAAATTTTTCTAGACTAAACGCGAGTAGGGCGTTTATCGGTTACAATCCCTCCGGTCAAACGCGATCCAAGACTTGTTCACGTAGGTCGTAGTTGATAAGACGTCGCGTCGGTGATAATGATAATGATTGCGATTCGCACCTATTGGACCGATCACCGATCGGATCGACGCGAACGTAAAAATAAAACATGGCTCAAGTTTACGAACGATAATCGGCCCGCGCTGCCCCGCTCGGTTCGGTTGCGGTATGTGATATGTGGTATGCGGTATGCACTATTCACGCTCGTTTATTCCGCTGTAGACTAGAGTATTAGACGCTTCTTCGTGCTCCGCTCCGCTTCGAAACGGGATGGGACGATGGGAGTGATGGGACGCGACGCCCGCGCCGGACGCGTCGCGTCGCGTCGCGTCGCGCCACGCTGCGCCATGTCACGCCGCGCCGCGGCCGTTTTCCCATTTTTCCAAGAAATCCAGTCGAACGCGGGAGTATACAGGGTAATCGAGAATCGAGCGAAAAAATAGCGACCTAAACGAGGAGGGAGTTCCGAGTTCCGTCACTTCCGAGTAATCTACTAACTGCCAACTTTTATATACTCGAATTATGAGAGCGACAGACCTGAGACCAAGTTAGCAAGCCGATCGAGATTTTATATAGGTACATAGAAATTTGCATAGAAATAAGGCATACCACAAAATGAGAGCGTACGTAATACGTATCGATAGGATGATTTCAAGATTTCGATAGAGCGTTTAAGCGTTAGCGTACGTTGGTCCTCCAGGCCAATAATCTCACTTCACTTTCCAATCTTTCCGACACTGGCACTGTCTCGAGCTATTTATCTATATTCTATATCTATATTCTACATTCTATATACGTTGCATGCAGATTGCCGATTGCCGATCCTCATTCTAACCGCGTTCCACTCTTGAACGTAAAATGTCAAATGTGGAAATAAAAGAAACCGATTTTGCAAATTTATACGCATACCTATACATATAAGTAATGCTCCGAAACTCGCTCCGAAATTATAAAGCCGATGGCGCGGCGCGGCGCGGCGCGGCGGCCGCGGCGACGCGACGTAGGTATCCTCTCGAGACGATAGCGATAGGTCGTGGTCAAGAACAAGCGCGACGATTGCGAAATGTTCGCCAACATTGTTACGCGATGAGTCACCTGCACCGGTCAGCCGCTTGATACAATCGAGCGGATTAACTTTGCGATTCGGATGGCGCGAAACGAACGTCGAACGTCGAACGATCGTGGCTTCGTGGTCGGGGCGCCCGCGCCCGCGCCGGGCCGAGCTAGTGATGGAGCTTGGAGCTTTCACTCTGACTGACGTGAATGACGTGCGTCGCGTCGCGCCGTGCGGGCCGTGCCGTGCCGTGCCGCGTTGCGTCGCATCGGTTGGTGGCATCGTCGACGCGGTCGACGTCGATCGTCGATTATTATGTCGAGGCAACAAAGCGTGAGCAACAAATGCAACAATGTGACAAAGCGGCAAAGCGGCAAAGCGCGCTTATTGCGCCACACGCACACGTTTTAACGTTTCAACGTTATTCGACGTGGCTCTCTCCTTCCAAATACATATACCTACATAATACATGATTTTATCTCACTTTTTATATCCCGTACCCGTATCCGGTACATAAACATGAGCGTGCCGTGAAACAATAGCCCGGACTACCCGGACTGCCCGGACGCGTTGCGGCTAATTCGTCAATCGGAAACATGCGTTATATTCGTACGATCGCTATGACGCTATCACCAAAGTGATATCGGATCGGATTGGCTCCGACTCCGACGTTCGAGAAAGCGAGGTCGAACTGGTCGAAGGCGTTAGGCGAGCGAAGGCGAAGCGACGGAAATTTCAAAAGCGCGATCGATGTTTCGAGCGACCGCGACCGCGACGTCGATCGTCGAACGTCGAACGTCGCGGTCGAGTCGAGGTTGACTCGACGCCGACATCGACGTCGACGCGACCGCTCGTACGCGACGGATAATTCTTGCGTCCTTGCGTCCGCGGGTGGGTGGCATCCCGTTCGCGAAGCTGAAAAGGCGTCACTCGGATGACACGCTCGGGCGCGGGCGGCGCGATCGGACTTCGGAGTCGGAGGAGCTACGGGCTACCGGACGGGAAATACCCTCGCCACGCCGCGGTATCGTCGGAAAGCCATCGTCATCCACTCGCGCCACGCGCCACGCGCCACGCGCCACGCACTATGCACTACGCACTACGCGCCGAAGAAGCGTCGAGAACGTAATGACTTGAGACTCGATGGACGTACTGACGTAGACAGGACGTAATGACGGCGCGCGGCGGAGGCGGAGGCGGAGGCGGAGAGTGTGGAGACGAGACGCCACGCCAGCCCAGCGCCCAGCGGCCAGAGTTCGTCGGCCGCGCCGCGCCGCGCACGTCCATGAAGCGCGCACGCATACACGCGCGCGTAACGACGACGGTGAGCGGGGCGCGTACTTACGTCCCCGCGAGGCCGCGACTCGTATAAGCCGTGGCGTGGAATCCTGGAATCGTAAACGCGACGATCGACTTTTTATCCGTATGTATGTACATGGCATACATACACGCGGGCGCGTCGTTTCCGCCTCTCGGCCTCTCCACGCACCTCCACGCACCTACACGCGGCCTCGCCGAACGACGCGAACGACGCGGACGCGACAGGACGCGACGAGTCTCCGCGAGCAGTGATGAGTGAGCACTCACCTGAATCGCCATACACATTGAATATGGAAGCTACGGTAGGGCGTTCGTTAGCGAAAACGCGACTCCGTAAACGACAGGGTACACGCCAAACACACTCGTCACTCGTGCACGTCCACACGCTGGAGAAGCCCGTGAACAACTGACAGGAAATGGCGGAAATTGTGGAAACGGTGCACACTAGTGACTGCACTGCACACTGCACGGTGCGGTGCTCCGCTCCGTAGTCCGTTCCTCCGTTCCTCCGTTCACTCCGTTCGGCGCTTCACTCGCGATTGCGATGATTCAACGGTCCGCTCGCGGCTCGACATTCGACAACCATGGAAACGCGCCAAGTTCGAACGTTGCCGCGCCGCGACATGGAGCAGAGAATTCGATTATTGCCATCTTATATGTAATACACATAGAGAGACACAGAAAGACTATATATTACATTATAGTATGTAATGTAACATATAGCATATTATATATGTTACATTATACACATTACATACTGTGTATAATGTAAAATGTATTTTAGAAACGCGTGAGTTACATTACGTAGTACGTACATGTAGGTATATGTACAATTTGCTGTCATTGAAATCTCTCCCTGTAATAAAACCTCTTCCTAAAAATTATAATACCATATATTAATGTATATAATTATATATGTATATTGTATACCTAATATATACAATGTACATATATGTATATATTAATTCTCAAGGATGAGATATTCAAAAGATCAGACTCGGAAGTAACAGTTTTCAAAACATTTATTCATTGTAAATACACTGTTTGTGTCTTCCAAAAAAGGCTCATAGTGAGTCACGTAAAAGGCAATTTCGACCACCGTGATTAACAAACACAGGCATTATTTTGCATTCCAGACATTTGTTTCGTTTATGTAATTTAAATTTTAATAACTGAAAGTCTTGCTGAGATAAACACAACGCTGATCAAATTTTTAATATGAATCCTGAATGGTTTCGAAAATTATCATATCCTATCCAAGCTCTTGCGATTACAATTCAAACGTCATCTTATTGAAATCCCCTCTCTCTCTCCTTTCAGCAGTAGACTCAATTACCGCTATTTACAATTAATGTCGAAAAATTATAATCGTTTTTTGAATGAACAATGTCCCTACGAGTGAATTAGTTATTTATTCTTTCTATTTTTAAGGCATATCTCGCGACTCGAGATAATTCGATTCATATGTTCTCTAAAGTAGAAAAAATTATATAGATTTAAATTTATGTTTCTCTCTCGCAACGTTTACGTTTATTACCTAATATTTTGCGCCGTGCATGTGTCTTTATCGCTTTATTGTTTAACGCGAAAGCCACATTACTTTACTTAATAATCATTACCAATGATGATTTATCAAAGAGAAACATAAATGATAACGTTTATTCTCGTAATCTTTCCTTTTTTGCTTTTTTATTATTTCTGGGTCGCGCGATCGAACGTATATTGCTTTCACACATGTGACAGAATCAGTTATCAATATTCAGTTATTTGTATCGCTCGTTAATACTCGTATATAACATTATATATTCCGCTTATATTTTATGGTCCCTACAAAAAATACATTACATCTATAAGCATCTTATATTATTACGTAATAATCATATACCTATATATATATATATATATATAACAATTTTTTATTTAAACATATGTATTACGATCTCTAATGCATGAATTCTCGATCATTTTGTCCCGTTTTGCTTGCCTTGTCTTTTCTTTACGAATTCTCGTTCATTCGTTAGTTGGCTACAAACACACAAACACACAAACACACAAACACACTCACACCCGCGCAAATATATTTTTTTTCTTTAAAACAGTTTATTTTATTTACTGCAGCTCTGGAATGTAATATATGTAATAATTTTATTGAGCGTAACAACAATTGGATCGCACCGAGCAAACCGAGCGTTTCTGTAAAATTAAAAATATATAGTACTGTAAGAGCGAAAGTTATCGTTCCATATTAACAATGGTGGCGGAATAGTGATGCTAATAATATTCGTAGTACCTATCCATGATAGCAATAGTGATAACGATAACGATAGTGGTAATTATGATAGCAAGCGATAGTTGTAAAACTAATAATAATCTTGAGACTAAACAAAAGAATAATAGAAAAATAAAAAAAATGCAGCTAAAAATCCAGTAATCGTAGGTAAATTATATGGTTAATGTCGTGTCATTATCTAAACAAAAAACACAATGTGTATATAGGGGAAAAATTCTTACAAAAGTATTTAAGTAACATTGTTGAAAGTCCGTAAACATCAGCTACGCATAAATTATAGATAATACGCGTATCGATAAATCCTTTGAAATTGATTACGCGCTATTCATCTCCCTTTCCTCATTTCGCTAGTACGCGTAAAAGTTAGAAATATCGTCGTTTTATAATGGCAACCTCGCGAACGATATTACATTATGTAATACACGCGTTTCTCTTTCAAAGAGACTTTCTCAATATAAATCATTATTTATAGTACAATCGCTTGGAATAAGATCCGTCGTATGTTCGTCGTTATCTTTTCCTATCGGCATGTAAATTGAATTAAATTTGATTAACATGTGTATTTTCCCTCTATTCACAGCACTTGTTATTATTCCCTACGGTTTTCTTCAAAGGTTACCGTTCGGAAGAAGTTTATATCACAAAGTATAGGTATATGTATATACATATATGTATAATTATTTAGTTAATATATTAATATGCATTATACGGAGAGATCACACCGCTGTCTCAAAACTGGTGCGAACGGTCGACTTTGATGAAGCATACGTTAATCTCGAAATATCCCTCTAAAATATAGCGTATTGTGTATCATAATTTGAAAAATTGACATTGGCGAGCCAAACGGAGAGAATAATAAATTATGTGAAACTAACAATAAGACTATTCTTCTAGAAACATATGCAAATCTATTTAGTACCCATATCATTGAAGCTATAGAATATTGAATAGCTACAGACATGCAGGTATCCCAATTGACCAGCAAACGTATGCGCAAAAAGCAATTGTATATAAACTGTTCCTGTTTATTTATGCAGGCTCAGTACTCTCTCAAACATTTCATTGAATATTAATACAACTGCAATAAAACAAAGCTTACGTTTTCTCTATGGCCTCTATGTTAATCTCATTTAACAATATGTATCTCTGAAGTTTTTATTTTGAGTTAAATTAAAATTGCTCCTACCCTCTACACAGAATTTCATACCTGAGTAATTCTATATGTCTTTCATATCGAAAATGATTCTTCAAGATGCTTTCAGGTACAAAGCAAATAGACTTTTTATATAGAGTGAGCGGTTTGCATAAAGCCAAAACTTTGAGAAATAAAACAATATTAAAGTAAATTATCTGATTGATTTACTGAGAAACTGCAAATAAGAGTACCATTTCGTTGCTTGGAAGCATTGTTTGTATCATATAGGATATATATAGTGACTTACAAGTTTCCTGAAATATTACTTTCTAAGAATCTTCTACTGAAAGATCGTGGAATAGTTGACTAAATTGAAAACGAAAAATAAATGAAAGCGGGGGAGGGGGCAAGAGATCATTTGCGACTTATCGATGCGCAATCTTGCGCCTAGCTAAAGGAAAAATATAAAATACGAATCAATGCGTTGTTCAACGATATAGAGATTACTCACAATTTGTTACATTAATCTTTGTCATTTATAGACATCTTACTACACTAAATTGACTATTTGTTTCGAGAAACCTATCTCTTTTAGTTATAAAATAAATCATAACTTTTGCTCTGTACTAGTGATATTATATAGATCGTTAATTCTGATACTTAGTTTATATTTTTAAATATACATTTGTCTAGTCTTGTATTTCTTAAGGCAGGAATTTTTATATTTACAATTTCGTCGTTATGTTGGCCTTTTCTTGCAACAGGCTTACTTATCGCTATTCCATTCGGACGATAAAAATTTATCTATACGTTGCATATTCGCACGTATCTATCTTTCTTGCATGTATCTACTCTCATTAACGATATACGTAGTAACAGTATAAATCTAAATGTGCCTAAGTGATACAATCTCGGGTTGTACGTCTGAAATAAACTATACTTATGCATTACGTATCTACTTATTGACATATATATATGATTGCTGTAAAAATTTACGTTCTATTGATATTTCCTAAAAGTAATCAACTTAAGATAATTAAATTTGTGACAAGTTAACTTGAATAATAAATAACAGTTATGTATATACACATATGACCACTATGTATCATACATACGAAAAAGAAAAAGAATATAACTGAGTCCATGATTTTTATATTCTTTAGCATGTATAATATCATAGAAAACTATCATTTTCTTCCTGTAGATATTATAATGCATTTTCTTTTTTTTTTTTTTTTTTTTTTTTTTTAACAGAAGAGATAAACGATGTATGTACATGTGTGGATATGTGAGTCTGTAATATTCAGGTATAATCCATCAGCGAGCATATATAATTTGTCACAAATTTATATATCATCAATTTGATATATTTAATTCTACAGTGTCTAATATAAAATAAACATTAAACATTGCGGTTATGATTTTCTGTTATACCACTTGAAAGTTTGATCTCGACATCTGGCTCTTGCGAGGCAAGTGGCGCTTGCCTCGTATCGGAAACTGCAACTTCCGTATTTTTTGAATGATTTGTCGTCTCCACTGAATCTTGCGTTTGATTCGAAGACCCTGTTTCCTCGAGATTTGTTGACTTGGTAGGTTCTGTAGGCGACGAAATAGAGGATGGCGTTGCAATCTCGGAATTTGGCAGAGTCGCGTCGCCATCTCCTAAATTCTGATGTGGCTTCTCTTCGAACACTACAGAGCACATAGATGTACATACATATGACAGCATGCATTATCGTTGCATCAGCAATTAAGATATAAACATAATTATTTCAACTACTTACGTTTATCTAGACTGATAATTGACCCTACAAACTCATTGACAGTGAAAGATGGTGGTTGATCTTCCAATTGTCTTCTCCTTCTTACGAGCCACCAATCAATCAAAAATAACGCCAAAGCTAAAATTTTTATCCCAGCACATAGGCCAACGTATCTAAAATAGTCGAGCAACAAAATTATTCGCATAAAAGAGAAAAAAAGTGTTTTAAACATATCATATATGTTAAAGAAAGTTACCTGTATCTAAATTGTTCTATGTCATAGAGTAAACATCGACCTCCCTTTTCTCCACAGGTGCTCTTCCATAACAAACACGTGGAGTCAATCAAATTACCAAATAGTATTGGTGCTGGTATATAGCCAAATAGTCGAAAAATTACAAACTGCATGCCCAAAGCAAAAGATCTTTCTTCTTCAGAAACAGACCTATTTAATAGTTAATTTAGAATGTACTTCATACATAAATATACACGCACGCACGCATGTATCGCATAAAAATGTTTACTCACCGTAATACTATCATGAGCAAAGGCATTTGAGTCACGGCGACAATAAATGTCATAAAGAACAAAAGAATTAGAAATGGAAATATAGTTCTACATGGTGAAGTACAAGGACCTGCAGTTGCTACTGGCACGACGGTCACTTCTGCAAATTCCGCAGCAGCCGGTGGTAGCATAGTTAAATTGCCATGTATGCCTATAGTAAAAAATTGCACAAAATTTCGATACACTTTCCTTTAAGAGGTAATATTGAGAATATTACATCGATATATATATACATATACATAGATATATGTATATGTAACGAGACTTACATGCACAATTTGTAAAATTTGATTTGGAACTGAAGGCAGTGCAACCTGCGTGACATGGACTAAAATAAGTCAGACCATTATTTCCGCAAACCGGCTCGACATCCGTCATTCGGCATTCACAACCAAAGTTGCATGCGGCAGTGAGATTTACTTGAAAGGGTTCAGGACCCTTCGTACTACTGTTAAAGTATGGAATAGTGGTCCCAGCCATCTTTACGTTCTCGCAGCCGAGGAAGAATAACAGACCGTAACAAACCAGACAAATTATATTTGAGACGAGAACAAATTGTACTGCACCCTTCGGCCTTAGTTCTAAACGTTTGAGCATACATCCGCCAAAGAAAATCCCAATGCAGGCGCCTGGTATAGCGACAGAGCCAGTAAAGATGCTAGCTTGACTTTTTCCCAGGCTGAATTGCGTTTCGAGATACTTTGGTAGAAATACCACAAAACCAGACACAATCACCAATTCCATGCATGCTCCCAAACATGTTACAACGTAGACTGGATTGCAAACGAGTCTCCACATACTTCGAGGAATATCTGTTATAAGAAAAGTAAGATTAAAAATCCGTAATTCTATGCTGCCACATTATCTGTCACGTCACTATAGATTTAACAATACGCTATTTTGAGTATTGAGATAACAGAAAATTTTACCTTTAACATCCTTGCCATAACCGCTATCATCGATCGTGTCTTTCTTGGGTTCTTTCGATTGCTCCTTTTCTTTCTGTGTTATTGGTTTATTCTTTTCTATAATTCGTATCTTTTCCTTTTCACGTTGTAGAGTTTTAGGAAAACTGAAGAAGGGTATCGCTACTAAAATGAGAAGCAACCCACAAAGTAGGAATCCGCCCCACCACATACCAACCCACCTATGATCTCCGGGATCTATTTCAATTTAACGAATGAATTTGTTAATTTATACGAAATCAAAGAATTAAAAAAAGACGGATATATTGTATGTACGATAAAAAGTATTGAAAAATCTTTTTCTTACCGATACTTATAATTGTCCCAGAAAACGAGTCCATATGAAAGGACAAAAGATACGCCCCAAGAAGAAACCCTAAAACTGGTCCAAAGGCCGCCATACTATACATACACCCTGAAGAGATGAGGTAAGGATCATGAATTTCATTATTAGTCCATACAGTTTTATGTGGCATCTAATGTAACGAATAAAATGTATAAAGACGCACCAATATATAAAGACGCACTTTCTGGTCTCACGTGATCGTCTATGTAAGTAGTACCAAGAGTAAATAAAGGAGAGCCACCGCATCCTAGTAGTAACTGAGCAAGTACAAATAACATGACAGGTCCAGCTGTAGATGGAGATCCCTGTATACAATTATCACCTCTTAAATTGTTGTGTGGTGCTAAAGGAGGTGAGGATAACCCAGATGAAAGCCGACCTAGACAAATTTTTCAGCTGACAAATCGTAACTTTCTTCTTTTTTAACGCTTCTTTTATATAATATAATACTAGGATTTATTAAAAATTTCCGCAAGCTGAATTTCGCAAAAACGGCTGAAATGGTGGATACTTACCTAAACCCATATCTTGTTCGCGTAAGGATACTCCGCGGCAGATATTATCCGAACTGGAATGATTCGCAGTTGTCGTCAAGTTGGGTTCTGCTGTGAAATGTGGCACCATAAAGATCATTGATCCCAGTCCCATTATCACTGCACCTAAATGGTAAGATATACGATCCGGTAAAAAATAGACATTCAGTCAGCATCGGACGTGCGTAACATGAAAACCACGTACGAAAAACGATAGATTAGTCTTTAAATAAAACAAAGATGATACCTATCGCTATCCACACGGGTATGTGCCTGCGACTGCCGAGATAACTGACAAAAATGACAGTGATAACATTGCCGATCTCGTAAGAGCTTGCAATGAGGCCCGAAAGACTGGACGGGATCTCAAACCTCTTCTCTATGGTTGTTATCACAGAATTGATGTAACCTGAGCTAAGCGCTTGTTGCAACGTAACAAGGAACGACAGAAGAAATACAAATACCTGAAATTGTAACACGTGCATATATAACACGATAGTAGGTTTAATTTAATTTAAAATTTTTTATATTATTATACATTGCAATATCTAAAAAAATGCATATAAAAGAATACACTCGTAGTAAATAGATAGTTATATTTTAAGACGCGACATCTTTAATCTTTAGAATTTGCAATCTCACGTATGTACACGTACGTTTTCGTAATAACATTTTGCGTGTATGTAAATGTTTTAAACGCAGAAATGTTGCAACATCTATAAATATCAAGTGATGCGTACGCAACATATTTACACGAAACATTAAACAATCTATCAATCTATAGTCGAGTCTATCCCGTATAGTTTTAACAAATTTAAGGATGTATCGGAGGTACAATCTTAGACAAAAGTGCATGAAATTTGAAATACTTGAATATCTACGCCTAACGCATAGTAAATCTAGATGTAAGATACTCAAATGATAGTAGGAGTCTTATTTTTACTCCTAGAAAGGTATTTTTTACTTTACAAATGTTTTTTCCAGTATTATTTGCGATTTTTGTCATTTATGAGCCTAAACTTTTGGCAGTGAAAATGCCCTGATTTCAACTTTGTAACGTCAAATTATTTCAAAGCGAAAGACATTATTCAGCAGTGCTGATAAACAAATGTGACTTTAATAACGTCAAAAAAGATAAATATGTATCATATAAACGATAATTTTGAATATTATTTATTATAAACATTGTTATGCGACTCTCTCAAAAGAGACGTGACAGCGCTGTATGACTCGATTCACGTAGGTTGGCAGCCTTGCACAGTACCAAAACAGTGCGAGACTTGATGCGAGCTGCGAGGTGCGACGTACAAGGTTATGTCTGTTCGTTTACATTTTTACAATGTCAGACACGAAAAGTTATCGGTGGAAAGGCAAAATAGTAAAAAAAGCAGTTTATGAAAAAAGACTCGCTATCTCTTCACGAGTGCAACGGAGACAAAAAGTTAGCTAGAAGTAGCTTTACTTGCCCAGCTGATTGCGACGTTGCCGCACTTTCACGAGCCATCGAGATACATTCGTGCCGACAGCACAATTATCTCAAGTTATAATTTATTTCTTTAAAACGGTGTAGTGAAGACAATTGAAACTTGGCAAATATTTTGATCTATTCGTATACTAGATGTACAAAAAAATTCAAAATATTGGTAGCGCTCCTTCAACATTTTTTTAGCTGTTTTATCCGTCAAAATCGTCTCTTCCCATAAGAATACATGTAAAATCAGTGAAAATTAAAATCGTTATATCTCAGCAACCGTTTAGTGGATTCGTTTCTACTTTTTTGTAGCACATCAGAAAGACTAAAAGAACATTCTCACAAATTTTTATCCACTTGGTAGCGCTTTGAAAATACCTCCCATACATCCTTAACAGGATGGATTGTATGACCTTTCAAACACACGTGAATCACACAAGGCTTGCTTTGTACATCCGCGTTTACCGCGTTTGCTTGCTCACCGCTTAATGTGAGAATGTTTTCATATATCGCTCCCAAAAAAGAAAAAGAAAAAGAAAAAGAAAAAGAAAAAGAAAAAAAAAGAAAAAAAATTGTTCACATAGTATGTTACTCTTAAGTGATATTGTACATATACATATACACACATACCATACATGCATGTATTTATGCGCACCTTTATTCCGGCAAATCTTTGAATGAAGGCCGGTCTACAACTCAGAATCCCACAGTCCTTGGAGTCCGGATTAAAAGGTGGAGTTTGCGCTCTCTCCTTCTCCGTCCTGAATGCTCAAGGAGAACAAACAATGAATGACTGAACGTCTCAAAGTAAGAACAAAGCGAGAACAATGAGTAATTACGAGAGATAAAGATTGAGTTCGGAAAGAAAAGCAAAATCACGCGCGACGTATGAAAGAGGAAGATTATAATGCAGTCCATTTAAACGATGATATATATATATTGTATATATATATATATATATATCGCAGTGTGATCGCACTGACAATGAGAAAAAGAGTCCAGCTTTCTTTACATTTAATATATGTAGCTACAATTTCTTCGAAACAAGTCTACCGCGTGTATAGTGAGAAATATATGTATAACGATAATTACAAATGTTCATATAATATGTATAACAATAATATAAACTTTACCTGTCCACCATAGAAGCACTGGGATTTCTGCTGTGACATTTGATGATAAAATCTCTGAAAAATAATAAGAAGAAAAACAAAGCGTGAATACACTGATTATGAGCTGTATGGCGCGGTGTGTACAAATATCGGTTCGAATACTAACTGGTATAGTGTAAAGTTGGATTATCTGTAGAAAAATGAAGCAATGAAAGCGTTATCCTCTCCAAAATTATACAAAGTGACGAAAGTACGCTATCGCGCTTGCAGTTTTTTTCGTTTCATCAGGTATTGAATATGAAAGTATAAGTACATATAAGTATGCGGACGCTACGTCGACGTTCATACAGCGCGTGTACATTTTCGTACATTTCACACTTGTCCGACCAACATTTAAAAGCGAATGATGCGGAGTGACGAAAAGAATTAACGTTGAGATAATTAGAAAAGAAAGGTGGAGGCGAAGTCTAAATCTATTTGACGCATGGCACGGCAACAAAAATGTGTCATGGTCATCATTGCTCTCACTTTCTACCTCTACTAGCTGTTTGCGTTCTTTCGCGTCCTCGCGTGATTTAGTCGCGATTTTGTCACATTTGCGGCCATGCCGCAACATTTCAACGAGGCTTCATCGAGACAAATGCAAAAATACATCATGCACGAGCGAATTTGGCATTTCAGGCATTTGACACCGAAGCGCAAGGTAAAAAATAATCGATTTGACACGACCGACACGACACACGACACGACATACTCGCGGGACAGAAACGAGAACGATTTTCCGTTTGTGAATAATAACGTTAATGTTGAGTGAGTTATTTATCGAAGACATAATGGAGAGAAAAAGAAAAAGAAAAAGAAAAAGAAAAAGAAAAAGAAAAAGAAAAAGAAAAAGAAAAAGAAAAGAGAAGCCTCGTGCCCTGTATAAAAAGGAAGGCTGATGAAAAGTGAAAGCAATAATCGCAAAAAGTGTAAGGGTTGAAGAAGAGGTCGAGTACCCTTAGACCAGTATAGGAGTCTGATTGGCAGTCATCGTCCTGTTCTTTTCGAAATCTGGACGACGCGACACGCGACGCGACGCTTACCTATGATCCACAAGGCCAGAACTCGGATTTCTACTGTGACACCTTATGACGGTGTCATGGGTCAGTCTACCGGTGGCGGCGGCGGCGACGGCGGCGGCGGTCGCCTGCAGCGGATCCGCATTATCGTCGGTGCCAGTGCCAGCGCTTTCCGCGTATAGGCCCGTCATCGCGTACATACTTTCATTACGCCGGTGTCCGGCGTGGTACATGCTGCCGGACTCGGATCTCTTGTGACCGAAACCGCCGCTGCTCTCGTTCCTCTTGTGGCCACTCTCGGATCGTTTGTGGCCGAAGGCACTGGATATACTCTCGGCACGTTTGTGACCGCTCTCAGGTCGCTTGTAACCGACGAAATTACCCCCCGACTCGGTGCGTTTGTGCGCAAACATGCTCGAGCTGGAGCCGTTTCTCTTGTGCCCTGGTGCACTGGTGGACGCCATTTCTCTCTGTCATCTATTTCTATTTCTTCCTCTTCCTCTTCCTCTTCCTCTTCCTCTTCCTCTTCTTTCGACTCTTACGTTGCTTCGAATATTACGAGTTTGCCGGTGACATTGTTAGCTGTAACAGTAAGAGAAATTAATTGTTCATCATAATAATAAAAATTTTATTGGCGACGCGGACGTGTGCTGATGAATAGCTCTTGGGCAGCATCAGCATTCGCGTAAAATAGCTCTTGGCCAGCATCAGCATTCGTGTGATAACGATAGCGCGTGCAGTTGTCGCGCGTTGCTCCAAGCCTATTTAGTATTTACTCCTTTTTCTACTCGCACAATCAGACCGTCGCCGTCGACGTCACCGTCGATACGCTTTTGGAAGAAGGCTGGCAAAGAGGCACAAAGGCGGGGCAACAAAGGTGCAGATAACTCAACCGAGCTTTATAAAGATGTAAATGTCGAATTGATATCTCGAGATTTCAACAGTTCAACGAACCCACTTTCATAAAGGTCAGGGCCTATCTGTAAGTAACGTTCGGCGGCGCGGCGATGCGACGGTGCGAACGGTGCGAACGGTGCGAACGGTGCTTCTGCGTCAGGAAACTTGGTATCATCTTTATAGCGGAGATAACTAGAGAATAACTGTATTTGCTGTGACTACACGCGATACATTTATTGTATGTATAGTACATCGCGGACCAACTATAGAAGCGATCCAAGCGAGCCAAGTTTCACGGCATAAATTTCTACGTTTCCAGATAAACCGTTCGGAAATACTTTATACCACATGCAAGCTTTAAACATGGTGCTATTAACATGCAGTCTGCCTTACAAGTAGAATGAGCCCTGATGAGAAAAGAGAAAACAGATTCGATCTTTCACTTTTTTTATTAGATAATCCGTCATTCTCTCCACACATTACGTGCTCTTAAGCCTTACGATTATGTAAACTTGACGTGATTTGCTTCAGAGAAATTTAAGACAGTTTAACTGTCACTATACAAATAGCAAATAGCAAAGTTAATCTATGGTAAATTCGAATATGGTATTACGTATTATGCGCGTATTATGATGCACGAATATGATGTAAGTTTGCGAATAATTGATCAGACTTATAAATTTTCCGCCGTTTTTTTTTTCGCCGGACTTTACTTTGCATTTATAAGCTATATTATATGTCATTCTGTCATATGTCATTTCTCCGTTATCGCTCATGAAAAAATATATAAAAAAATAAGTTTCAATGCACATCTCTCGTCGCCGCGAGCAGTCAACTCTCATACTCTCGTATCCGAGGATATAATTAAAAAGTATTTTCCAAAAAATAACAAGATGTACGCGCGTGGAAATTGCGTGCCTTATGCCTTGCAATCGCGAGCGTGCATCGAGTAATATTCGACGATTAGATATAACTCGGTATATCGATTGTTCGACAATGTAATCACCGTGTCCTACTCCGCTCGTCGCCAAGTAAACGCCCGCTACTCTCTCCTGTTTTTTTTTTTTTTTAGATTATCGATTGCGCGCGTCCTTGATTTCCTGCCGTTGAAAAATTGAAAGGGGTACGGCCGGATAGTATAGATCGACAACGAATTCAAAGTCAGGGATACGACGATGATACGACAATTGCGCGATATCTATATCTACAGCTACACAATTATCGTAGGTCGCGACAGCGAATTGTTTATGCCATGGGTACAGGCTTGGTGATCGATCGATCGACAAAGCGAGGCAGGTATGTACATACAACATACAACATACAACTTTCAACGGGCATCTCCGTAACAAGAGTTAAATTTTTCGCAGATTGTCTAACCGAGTAGAAAAATGCAGAGCATCGAAAAACTGATTGGTTGAACCGAGCTAAAAAATTCAACGAGAAAAAATATGTGCGTGTGTTGACGCCATCCAGGACACCATCCAGCTTTATCAGAAACACGAATCTTTCATTCCACTTGTTTTCCCTCGCGAAAAAGAAGAAAGAACCCGTTTTGCCCAAGCGCGAACAAATCACAAATACCCCTACAATTATACGCAACGTATTTTCGCAGCTTTGTTCTCTCTCCCCTCTTCACCTTTCAGCAATTTTAATTTTTTCTCAGGTAATGTATACTTATAGCTGTTGAAGAATAAAACATTTGCGATCAATTTAAATTTTAAAGTGTAATAGAATGTATGTATTATAGCGTGTGTTTGTCATTCGTAGGAAAATAATTATCATGTAACAGATAAGGAGAAAATACGTTATTCGAAAACCATACCAAAATTAGCTAGAGGAAAAAAAAGTTCATTCAGATAACCGACCAATCGAATAAATAATTTATTATTCGAACAAGATTTTACTCATTTCTGCACTGATGATGATATCCATGTGACAATACGATCTAATCCAACACACGCGAGATATAAATATAGCACGTGTCATTCGTCATGCGCAAAAACAAGGCGTTTCGCCTCGGAAAAAGTTACGATGGGAGTCATTACTGATGATCAAAAATGAGCATGTAGAATAACTTTAATGCTTATCGTTAGTGTATTTACTTCAAGAGTGATCGTGTATGTGAAAACTCATTAAGTATTGAGAGTTCTGGCTTCATTTTTAATAGTTCTCTATAGATTTTTTACAAAAGTAGTTCTGGTCGTACTTGGTGAGTTTCCACAAAATGATACGCCAGTTTCACACACACACACACATCGAGTGATCAATCTTGGATCTTCCTTTGCGTCCGTTCGTTCAATGACACTCGAGATTCAACTGGAAAATCGATTGAATTCGAATCTCAACATGACAGTCATTACCAACTGTCTTAACGTTATATACTTATATAGGTAACGTTATACCACTCGACGGCCAGCGAATTAGTCATTAGGATCGTAAGCTCCGCGGCACACCGAATTGCGGAGCACTAGGATCGCCAGACACCAAGGAGCAATGAACTAGAGCATGTACCGCTAGACGACAGACAGAATCAGAATTTTCGATCATTCATTCATTCCGAACCGTTCCTTGAATCCGCTAGCAGCGTACGAAAACCAAACTAAAAGAATATCGATAATCTTTTAGTTTGATTTTCTGATAATTTGCGCGTTAGAGTAGATTTTTGCATCGTGAATGTAATACTGAAATTTGTGTGGAAACTGGAAACGTATCCGGTAAATTGCGGAGATTAGATATCGTTCACGCACAACATATCGAGACTCATAAGGGAAAATTTGTTCGCGATGAATCTTTGTTTAACTTTAACTAATCGAGAGAAAACAATGTTTTGCTAGTAATCGACAACGATAAATCCTTAACGCTTATTGTTAGATTAACAGCCATCCTCGCAGCCATCCCGTGTACGTGGCGTATGGCTCATTTCCGTTCGTCCAGAATAGTCCAGATGCATGGCACGAGTGCGGAAATGAATGTTGCGGTGCGCTTCGCTTCGCGCGCGAATCGATCGAATGGCAAGCTATCAGATATCAGACCAAGTCGACCCCATCCTCGTCGCCTCGGTGCGGTGATACGGCCTAAAGTCTAAACCAAACCCTAAACCGTCGAGGAATCCATCCATCCATCCATCCATCCATCCATCCATCCATCCATCCATCCATCCTCGCGCGCAGATCGAACGGTCCCTCGCGTGCTGGAAGGTCTTGGAGTTTCTCGCGCGAGCTCGGCCACTAGGTCACCCTTTCACCCTTTCACCCTTGCGTTTATATGAGATATGAGCTACCCGCAAGCCGCGTGATACTTTAACTTCTCACCGTTACGCGCGTTACTTTTTATCCATTTTTACGCAATGACGAATAGATAGAACAGATAGATTACTAATGTCACTTTAAACTTTTAAAGGACCTTAACTCTCACCGAGTATTTGGAAACGGAGTGAAATATATACTGTATCGCGTATGCTTATGCCTTATACCAATGGTGCTAATTACTTATACTATCGTGAACTCGCGTTGAAATTATACAAGAGACGTATCTCGAATTATCGGAATCCCGCTCCAATGAGCGATATACTCGTATACCGTATTGTAGATCGCGGCACGTAAAGCTCCGATTCACCGTTTCACCGTTGCACAATGCCATACATGCGCTTATAAGAATCGCACCGCCCACCTTCGTGACAGTGGATTATTTGTCGAATGCAAAAGCGAGAATCTAGACAGCTCAGACATAGCTGAATCTGACAATGAGTGTAGCGTGCCCTATATTTCAGGACTAATGAATTTCTTCTTTATGCGTTGGTCCATATTTTATATTCTATTTATGCTTAAAACTTACTGACATTTGTAGTTTGTACCTTATACCCATGAACAGAGCCCATCAGGGACTGAAAAGAGTATTTAACAGATAGGTAACAGGTATGAAAGATACATATAAGTAATACGGTGTATTCAGACTATTTTCAACTTTCACGTTGTGCAAAAAGAAAATGTTGACAAGTATCAATACAAACGAGAGCGACCGTACTGTCGCGCACTGTTGAAGTTTTGCCCCCCCCCCCCCCCCCCCCCATTACCCTCTCTCTCTCTCTCTCTTTCTCTCTGTCTATCTGCGCGGAGAGGGACCAGAGATACAATATAAATATGTACTGCAATGCAGAAAAATTTAATGCGACACTACGAGTTATATAAGTCAATGCTATAACGATGACTATAAACGCGTGTTCCTGCATGCTCTGTCTCATAAAAGTTTCATTTCGCTTTGAATAAAAATTTTTACTACTTTGTCGACTCTTATCACAATCAGCTTAGATCACTGAAACTTTATTATAGATGTTTTTAAAATTCGATAAACAAAACTTAATTATTCATGACTTTGAAGTTTTTTATTATTTGTTATCAATTTTCGTATACCTCACTGATAATAGCCAAGAACAGAGAACTGCCTTTTGAAGTAGCTCGGTAATATCCCTATTCTTTCTTTCATCTTGTCCGGCATTCGACGTGCTTTACTAAAAATTTTTACAACTGTATTGAGATTCTTGGCATAATTTAGTCAATTTAGATCGCTACAACTCCACGTTTTCTAAAGTGATTTAAAGAAACTTCAATGCCCTTGAATGGTATCCAAAGCGATCTGTATATATATAGCGCTGTTATAATTCCTGATCGTGATGTCCGATTGTGCCAGGCAAAACTACGCGTACCGGTCCGTCAATTTTACGCAAAATATATACAATATGTAATTGTATTTGCATGTATATGTTGTATGAAAAATACATATAAATATAATCACATAATTTGGTATATTTATAAAAATTAATTTCGAGACAGAAACAAAATGTCACGGCAACCAATAAAAACAAAAGTTGTTATTAATTTTGAATTGTTATTAATTCTTCTAGCGCCAATGCCGCCAATTAGATTCTTCGCATCTACCTCGCAGACAGGACTCAAATAAAGACAAATAAAGCCCACAACGCGTGGGTTCTCGTATAACGAGTTCACGTGTAGAGGCCCTCACGCTGAGAATAAGAGGGCACGAATCTAACGTACCCTACGCATCTATAATGAATGCGCGGAATTTGTTCACTTGTCGTATATTTCGCGTCACTGAGCGTGTTATTATGGAGTATGAAAGGAAATTATAATTGAAAGTGTTCGATAACCGATCGATCTTAGCTTCGTTCCTCGTCACATTAAAACAAGGAAATGCTCGTTTCGTGACGAGACTTCTTCATCCCAGCAATACCGTGTCCATAAAAACCGAATGGGATATCTTTCGTTGCATAGTTCGAAAGAATTTTTTATTAAACTTAGAGAGAGAGAGAGAGAGAGAGAGAGAGAGAGAGAGAGAGGGAGTAAGAGACGCGATGACTTTTGACACCAGAGATACGCGAGAAACGTGTGACATCGTCTATCATTCGTTTCGTATCAATCTTATATTACTGTCAAGCACTAGCGTTTCTTTTCTACTGCAGATTTTACCGCGATATATCTCGAAATCTTTTACTGCTTAAAATTCATTTAAACAGAACGATTTCTGTCACGACGTTGTCTATCTCGACGTTGTTTCAAGACGGTACTTTTCTTTATCCAGCTGGTGGCTGGTGGGAAACATGTTTAACAGATACGCCAAATTTTTCAATAGCCGCATTAAGAAACGCAACACAGTTGACGTTGACGCTCGTCTGCGAGAAATGCATTACGTAACTGTCACGATAACGAAACGACTATTTGAAATCAAGAAACGCACAGCGATACGCGACTTTCAATTTTAATGGTCGAGACTTTCGAAGACACGTTTCAAAACCAAGAGGGAATCGATATTCCCTTCTTTCGGAGCTACTAACTCCAACACGTATGACATTAATTTTTGCTAATCATCAAATACATTCGCGTATTTTACAAAAAGGAAAAAAAAATAGATATGTATAATTTATTTAATTTAAAAATAAAAATTTGCATCTTAAAATTAGTTGACTCCTTCTCCTTAGAAAGGTATGTAAGAATTTTTTATATTTCAAAGAATGTTGCAAAAAGATTATTTTATTCCTACGTGCGCGTAATCTCAATGGATGGCTGCGTAGGTCAACTATCTATCAGCTATCTTAATTGACATAATAATTAAAGCTAGGACAATCGGTGAGAGGTATACTTTGCATACAAAATCGGCATGGCATGATACATGATATGCGCGTGATTAATATTAATATTATTTCTTCACAGGGCTATTATTTTTAGCGTGTTTTCGATCGTCATTGAATTTTCCAGTTGATTAAGCCAAAAACACGCGCGCAACTGTCTTACTTATATTCCACAAAGGCTTGAAATTCTGATGATAATGAGATTGACACGTGACCATGAAACGACGACAAGGTTCATTTCATAAAATTATTGTGCAATACCCATAATGGTAAACGAATCTACAAGAAGGAGAAACAACAAAACAATTAATATTGTTGTAATATACGCATTATAATTTTACGTAAAATATTCTTTACTCGATATTACTTTCTTTTAATTAGAAAATAATATAAACTCTTAAAACATATATAAAAAAATAATTAAACTCTTCTTTTTATTTTTATCACAGTGGTAACTATAGATATTACAAATAAAAGCTGAAAGTTCATTTTTTATACATGATTTTTTGACAATATATATAATATACCTATATATATTTCTTTTTTAATTTGGAAAATCCAACTATCACAGAGATCATTCTCGTATTCTTCCTGCATTAAGATAATAGTTCTGACTTTTTAAATATGTACTACGTTCCCGTCCCGTACGCGAAAATGAACGAGTTATTTTGATATAATAAGGAAGAGAAAAACACGACCGGGCAGAACGCGCTGAACGCGTTTCAGCTGGAAGAAAAAAAAAGGGAAAAAAACTATAATTCAGTATCCTGGGAGATCAAACTGGAGATAAGCCGATAGGAAAAGTTGAGGCAGAATATATCACGCGTGACGCGTACTTACGCCCGGTCCGAGAGAACGAGATATATTATAAGTTGGCGGCTCGCGGAACAGCGGTGTTTCGTGATGGAGCGCGACACGAAGAACACAGAATTAAAAGGAGGGCGAGGATTTACCGATTTACGCGACGTAAAGATTCGACGATGTAAACGTTGCTAAGTAGCGTGGATTGCGTCGCGTGCCATTCTTGGGAATCTTGGGATTTCGGTAAGCGCGGTGCGGCGCGAGTTCGGAGTCGCGAGTTCGGAGTCGCGAGTGCTTGCGCGAGATAGGTGTCGGAGGTCGGAGTGGACTCGAAAAACGGGATCTCGCGTCACGTGGCGTCACGCGACCCGAATCCCGAATTCCGAATCCCAATCTCGCAGTCGCGGATAGGGTATATGGGGTCGATAGGGATTAGGGATAGGTTCGACCAAAGTCCGAACGAAAGGTTAGAAAGCAATTTCGTCGAGGACAGTCGAGGAATAGCGATAAGCGAAGCGTAGTCCTATTTAAGTATTTAAGTACGTGGGAAATACGGGTGAGAGACTCACGGTATTAAGGACAGTGGCGGGACACTCGTTCGTATCCAGGGCCAAGCCATTAAGCCAAGCCAAGCGCAAGCGAGAAATCCTCGTGGTGACCGTGACACGCGCCTTCTTCTCCAGACTCCAGACTCCTGCAGGCTCCAGGCTACATTGGGCAAACACGAACCACGAACGCACTTGGCACTCGCACTGCACTCACTACGGACTACTGGACTACTGGAGTTACTGGACTACGGGACCCGGGGACAGTTGCGATCGACGGACGACGGACGACGAACGACGGACGACGGACGACGGACCTTGGTGCAACTTGCCGCACGCTCGCGCGAGCCTTGGCGCTCGGCTCCGACAAGTCGGTGCAAATTCGTGGAAATCACATTGATAGCAGTTCAAAAACGTCAGCTCCCTTCGAGGATCGTAGACCAGCTGTGTTTTTGCCTGACGGCCTGACCATCGAGCAACTCGAGCATGCGCTATTACGCTGTGAGCAGTGTGAGCACTGTCCACTGAGCTGTGAGCGTGACCGCCGTGATGTGCATTGTGCTCTCCGCGCGGTGCCGCGTGGTGCCACCACTGTCCGCCTAGTGCCTTATAGTGCCGCCTGGTGCCACCTGATGTCGTCGTAGTTGGCGTCAGCTGTGACTTGTGAGCTGCTGTCAGTTCAGTCAGTTGTCAGTTTTCACTTGTCACTTGTCAGCTGTCATGGTCAGCGTGTGTCAGCGTCCTGCCTCCTGCGCCATGCGCCCTGCGCCCTGCGCCCTGCGCCCTGCGCCCTGCGCCCTGCGCCCTGCGCCCTGCGCCCGCGTCAGCAGTGTCAGGCGGTCAAGTGTCAACTGTCAGCAGTGACAGCAGTGTCAGCTGCGGCTGGCAGCTGGCTCGCCGGATGTTATAGTGTAGGCTCCGGTCCATTTGCGATGTTACAAGTGCTTCGAAGCGTGCGTTCTTTGTCTTCTTCTTTCTTCATTGAAATAATTAAAGGATAAGAAGAATTATGCTCCAAAGCATTTGTAGCGTCAAATTCAAATGGACCGCTCACCGCAGTCATAATCTCACTGGTCAGGAGTCAGGACTCAGGACCGACAATCATCTCGACTCTCGACTAAGCTTAATTTTTTATCACGTACAGTCACTCCGATCTTATCCTTACAATTAGCCTGATGAGGATGAGGATCGTCTCAAGTCTAGTACTCTGGTCACGAGTCACGAGCGCGCGATTTAAGTAACCATCAAAGTGACCGTACACTGTACAGGCCCGGGTCTCAAGATCTCGTGCATAAGACAATCTTGAATTGCCACGTGCCAGTTGTCACTTGGCCACACTTGGCCCACGTACTTGTCACCCCCTATTCCCTAAGAAAGAAACGATGAGCGACTAATTCTGATTTTAAGGTTTCTCATGTAGTTTACAATTTTAACGAATCAAGCTCAACGATACTTATAATTACAGCTAGATTGTAATTAGATTATATAAATTTAATCAAGTCTAGTCAAAGCAGTCAAAGCTTTGGAGAAATGTGAAATGTAAAATTGCGAGTAAGATAAATTCACGTTTAATCTCCAACGAAAGATGTATCCCTATCCTATCTTTCTCGATTGCACTTTATTGACGAATAAACGGAATAAAAATAAAAATAAAATTTGTAAATTTGTAATTTAAAAAATATCGGGCCTCTCCGGGATTTGAACCCGGGACCTCCTGCACCCAAAGCAGGAATCATACCCCTAGACCAAGAGGCCTGACGACCGTCTTGTATTAAGAAAGGTAGATCTGGACGTGCTATTGTGAGAACATATCAGAAAGAAACCTGATTAACCTGAGAGCGGCCATCCCTATGTTAAATTCTTTCTCACTTTCTGACTGGCGAGACGCATCTTCCTGTTCTCCGACCTCCGACGCTCTACCTCTACCTGCCTCTATCTGAGAAAGTGCAACAGTGCACTTTACAATCAACTACGTCCGCGTCGCTCGACGCTCGTTTCGCTCGGTAATGTTACCTGGGTTCGTGTCCGTACTGTTGGCACTGTGGTTCATGGTTCATGTCCGAACTACTCAGACCGTATGTATGTACAACAGTGGTTCAGGTGGTCGGTGACCGGTGACCGGTCCTCCCCCTCAGAAAAAATCAAAGAACAAAGGGATGGCCGCTTTCAGAGGTTTCTCTCTGCCAGTCTGCCACTAACCAGATCAAGAGGGATGACAATAGAAATATAGCTTTATGGAAAATATAGATAATAATACAAAATACACATAATAATACATACCACTAAACACTTTTACCCCCCTTAAGTAAATTATATCTATTACAGATTAGATTTTGATGACATATTTATTATTTAGAAAAGGTGCGTTTTCTACGCCAATTTTACATACACATATATCTATTAATTAAAAATAATTACATATGCGCGCGTAATATATTGTAAGAATTAAATAGAGTAAAAATTTGTTTTTCATAACAGCGAACGCTCGAATCAAGCAAGGCCCGGCACATGCATGTACACGTATAATGTATAGGTATAGAGTATATAGAATATTATAGGTAAAACGTGTAAAACAGGTGTTTATTTGGCGTAAATTTAAGTCTAATTATAACGTGAAAAAGCATGAGTGCCTGAGGTATTCGCGCCGATCGCTTTCTTTCAGGGTGGTTAGCGAGACATTTTTCCGATTCCGACGCGGTGCGAGGAGAAATAATTTTTGCGATGCGATGTTGCGATCATCGCTCGTTGCGTTGTTAGCGCCATTATTATAATAATGACTTTCCTCATCTCTCTTTCTCATTTCTCTCATCTCGGCTACCATTAGAAACGGCATAAATCTTTCGCTCGGTCTCTCGGCAGCGGCATCCCGCTTCTTCCGCCCTTCCGAAGAGCGAGAGCGTAATAATAAGCGTAGCCAGCGTAGCGTAGAGCGTAGGTCGCATTTACCTCGCGCGCGCTGTCCATTTGTCTGCAACAAGTGTTCCCTAATCGTCAATCGATATCAATATCACCATGCCCTGCAAACAGCAAAACCCTTCCAACGACGCAACGCGAACATGGAGTCCTTCGTTTTTTCTCGTCGATATGATCGTCTTATTTTACTTTTATTTAGGAAACTTATCGCGTTTGGGATACATATATATGTATATAGTTATAGAAAATTAATAATAATGATATAGAATTATAGCGGCGCGAGTAAAGCCGGCCACTCGCGACTCGCGACTCGCGACTCTGATGTCGTCGACCATGTTTGCCGCGTCATCGGTCTTCTTTTCCCCTCTGCCCTCTGCCCTCTTGCCACTATATATATACAGGGTGAATCTTAATAAATGCACCAACTTTTTACCATGGGAGATGGGTTACCGACTGCAACTGTAATCAACCGAAAGATCCATAGATGACACCTGGTTGGATCGACCGCTCCGATCGACATACAGGGAAGTCAAAAATTGTGCATCAAGTATAACGTGTATCGTATTCTATACATACACACTTTTCTAGTATATCCAACTCTCTTCCCATACAGCACAAAAACCTCTTAAAATATACATATTTAAAATATTTTTTAAAAAGTTTAAAATAATTTAAACTAATTCACAAAAATACTTTTTCAATGTTTCTATGTCCGTCAAATCATGTCAAAAGAATATTTTCAAAAATGTTTTAAAAGATTGCATACAAATATGTTCAATAATATTTGTAAAATCTTTTAGAAATATTGCTTCAAAAAATAAAATGTTTAAATTTCTAGAAGATTTGACAAATATTGTTAAATATATTTTTATGCAATCTTTTAAAAACATTTTTAAAAATATTTTTTTGACAATCTGGCGAACATAGAAACATTCTAAAAATATTTTTGTAAACTATTTAAAAAAATATTTTGTGCTGTATGGACTACGCGTTCTTTTTACACAATTGCTTTCTAATAACGAGATTTATTATTGCGCAACGTATGTACCGCATAAAAAAGATATAATTTGTTTCTGTGTATCTCTTTATACGATTTTGTAAAAATAATGATTTTTTAATAAAGTTACTTGGTAGCGATTTCTTTTCACGCTTACGCGGAACATTTCAGCGCGTAAAAAGAAAGTTGGATCTGAAGCGGCAAAAATATAAAAATGTTCTACCATTCTTATTAAAAAATGCGTAATTCTACTGCAAGAAATATTCTGCTGTATAGTACTTTATGGATATAAAAGAATAACTTAAAAAATTAAAAGTAATAACAGTGGACTTCCGCACCACGTGTGAGATACCACCAATTGCAATGGCGCGTTAGGTTTTTAAAAGTGGACCTTCGCCTGGAGCCATATTGTACCACATTTTAAGACTTTTTTCAGTATGTGTAAAGGCTCATACAGATATATTGAAGTCATTTTGCGTAAGAGCGCACGCAGATGAAAAATTGCATCAACGTGTGGCCGTGCGCAACATATCGCCAATTTATCATGTTTTCACTTTAGATGCTCGAAGTGTCCCCCCTCCATTCTTTCACAAAATATAGCTTTTTAAAATTGCACGACGCACCCGGCGCGCAAGACCCGTGACTTATTGCACGGTAAGCCCGTACAATTCAATCCTTTAGATCTTGAGCGCTAGCAGATCGCGTTGCGCAAACTTAATTACTGCTCAAAATAATCCTACAAGCATAAAAATTTAGTTCTTTAAGTTATTCTTTTATATCCATAAAGTACTATACAACAGAATATTTCTTGCAGTAGAATTAAGCATTTTTTAATAAGAATGGTAGAATATTTTTATATTTTTGCCGCTTCAGATCCAACTTTCTTTTTACGCGCTGAAATGTTCCGCGTAAGCGTGAAAAGAAATCGCTACCAAGTAACTTTATTAAAGAATCATTATTTTTACAAAATCGTATAAAAGAGATACACAGAAACAAATGATATCTCTTTTATGCGGTACATACGTTGCGCAACAATAAGAAATCTCGTTATTAGAAAGCAATTTTGTAAAAAGAACGCGTAGTCCACACAGCACAAAATATTTTTTAAAATAGTTGACAAAAATATTTTTAGAATGTTTCTATGTTCGCCAAATTGTCAAAAAATATTTTTAAAAATGTTTTTAAAAAATTGCATAAAAATATATTTAACAATATTTGTAAAATCTTCTAGAAATTTAAACATTTCATTTCTTGAAGCAATATTTCTAAAAGATTTTACAAATATTATTGAACATATTTGTATGCAATCTTTTAAAACATTTTTGAAAATATTCTTTTGACATGATTTGACGGACATAGAAACATTGAAAAAATATTTTTGTGAATTAGTTTAAATTATTTTAAACTTTTTAAAAATATTTTAAATATGTATATTTTAAGAGGTTTTGTGCTGTATGGGAAGAGAGTTGGATATACTAGAAAAGTGTGTATGTATAGAATACGATACACGTTACTTGATGCACAATTTTAGCGGCGCGAGTAAAGCCGGCCACTCGCGACTCGCGACTCGCGACTCTGATGTCGTCGACCATGTTTGCCGCGTCATCGGTCTTCTTTTCCCCTCTGCCCTCTGCCCTCTGCCCTCTTGCCACTATATATATATGTATATATATATATATATCTTCTCTCTGACGATGGAATTAAAATTCGTTAACAGTTGGATGTGTGTAATTATAGATGTAACACGCTGCGCTTCGTTCTGCACACATCAGCAATCGTCTTTTATCTGCATGTCGATTCGACGCGGCCGCGCGGCGCGGCGGCGCGATGATTTATTTTTCTCTCGCAGGCTGTTCCTCTTTACTCTTTAGACTTTAGATATATCGTTGTCGACGACGGTATTCTCTCTTTCTCTCTCTTTCTCCCTCATTGTTTTCTCACGCCTCTCTTTCCCTCGCTTTATCATTCTCTACGCTCTACGTCTTCGTTGGCCCAGTAGTATAACCCACGCAGTCCCAGCACCCGGCGCGGGCGGCGCGGCGCGTTGCAATCGATTTCAAAATCCGACGACGCACGCCCTGCGCGTTGCCCGTCGTCGTCGTCGTCGTCGTCGTCGCCTCGCCGCCTGTTGTACCACTTGTACCTCCTCCTCACCTCATCATCAGGTCTGCCCTGACTGCCCTCGGTTTCCAGTTTCCAGTCTGAGTCCTGAGTCAGTGGCATCGCTGCGGTGGAACCGGCAGCCGTTTACGGTTTACGGGGACATGGTCCAGGAGCTCGCAGTCAGGACCGCCAAGTGGTGACCGTTTATACATTTCTCGCGAAACAGAACAGTGCAGGCGACGGGAACGGTGTTTCTCGTGGTGACGCGTACGATGTGTCGCAGGCTGTGAAAAAGGCTACGTTGCGTCACGCCCAGGTGAGAACGGATCTACATTTATTTAATATGTGTTTCATCCCCTCTCTCTCTCTCTCTCTCTCTCTCTCTCTCTCTCTCTCTCTTTCGGTTTCTCTCTTTTTCGTATTTAATCTTGTAAGCTTGCAGGAAACTCCTACTCTTGTGTCTAAAGAATTTTTTATATTAATTTTCTTTAAGACATAATACGATTGTGCGTGTGTGTATAGTTAAAGGGACTCTATCAGAATAAGTAAAAATTGATTGGTCGACTTTTTGGTCGTCTTTGCCTACGTTGGCCTACGTGCTACCATATTGCGCATTCAGTGCTATTTTAAGAGGGTGAATGAGTTTTAGACTGGTGAATAGAAAGCATTCCTGCATTTGCTTTTCATTGCGTACATAAGTATTTATACCAAGAGAGATCTGCAAACTCAAGTATTTAAGAGCTAGATCATAGAATAATCGCGCATATCATCCAACTCACGTTTTGCTTCCGCGATATTTGAGAATAATAATCTGGAAGAGAATTGAAATCGGATGATGTGGTCGCACATAGGTTTCCTAAGAGGATATTAATTCGTCTCCGAACATGAGTGAACATACAGTACATTATAGTTATATTGTTATAACATGTTTAAATATTCGACTGATTAAATAATCGATAATCGCGGAAGAAAGACATATCTTCTCAAAGTAAGCAGATATCTGGAATCGAGATGTGTAGAACGAACATCTAAATAAGATGAAAACATAGTCACACACAGCAACATAAAATATTTGGAAATTTCTACTTTTAATAATTCTTCTACTTTCTTTGTTTTTTTCCCCTAAAAGTAACTCAAATTCGCACCACTTCTAATTGTAATCGAGTCATTGAGAGTGGCGTGAATTATGCTGTGTGTACTATAGTTCTTGTTGGATTTACATTCAATCGAGTGCGGGCACTGTACTCTAGGGCGATGCACTCAAGAAGGTACTTATATATACTATAGTCCTAGAAACTGATGTTGCTAACAGAAACTAGTCCAAGTGTATTTCCGTATTAAATAATCAATTTGTGAAATAGAACCTTACGTTACGACGCAATATTTACGCACAGAAGTAATGGCAATAACTTTTTAATCATTGAAAACTATAACAATTAAATTAACTATTAAAAGAAAGAAACTCACTGCGCAAAACAACGTAAATGATAAACGTAAAATGATATGGTGTAATGTAAATGCCTAAATGGTGTAATGCGTTACGCGTTACGCATATTATTTACTCGCGGGTTAAGAAGAATCCGCGCGATTATGGCGTTTGTCTTATTTTTCTACGGATGCGGGAGAAGCCTAGGGTAATCCGAAGGGTAAATTTAAATAGGTAGAAATTATAGACACGCAAATGGATAAAAGTGACATAAAGTAAATTCACAATTGTAGGAACATCTATGGGCCGTAAACGGTGGTGGCAAGGAGGCTTGGTGGAGCTGCTGGTGCTCTGTATCCTCCATTACGCCGTCGTTCTGGCTGACGGCGACGTCGGTGAGTACAAATATTATTGAATATTATTATCCTGCGAATGCGAAAATAATGGCATTTCCTTCTGATTTTGAGAATATACTCAATTGTCGACGCTCTCTCGAATACTTAATAATTAGTCAAGTTACGATAATTACTCTTTATGCGAATATATTACAATTACAAGATACAGAAGGAGATCGAGAGAAATATTATACATATACTATAGTGTTATAAAAATGTGTTTTTTGAACAACAACGAGAGGTCTGTTCTTTCTTATAAAAAATTTTAATCGCTCCGTTTCTATCTTTTTTAAAATGTTCTAATTTGGAATAGACAAATATCTCAATTTCAAGTTTGTTAACAGTTCCCGGCTATATACTTCCATTGAATCTCTTTTCAAGAGTGTGAAGATGCTTTGCTTCTCTTTGTAATTAATAAACGGATGAACTTTAAGTCTCTTTAGAGTCGATAAGCGTGTGGTTTTTAAAAAGACAGGAAATATAACGTTCTACACGTTGAAGCGTTCCACTCGATATACTTCACTGCGAACCATCTGTTATAGTTATAACATTCCGTGCAATCAACTAGAAACCCTTTGTACACGAAGCAGTAAATGCGACAATATGAAACAAAGGATGAGGGATATATTACGTAGATGTAACAGCACTCTGAGAAAATATAGACTTACAAATCAGCATGAGCTAATGAAATAGTTTCAACTCTGCACTCTGCTACTATTATATAATGATATAATAACTGCTTAATATATCAAACTTAGCAAATTTTTAAACAAAATTTGACGACTTATTTTATCTGTTTTTTGAAATAAAATAATAAATCTTTTTAAATTTTTAAGTTTTTTAAAATGTCTATAGCTTAAGATTTTCAAGCTTTTTAAATCTTAAATAAATTAAAAATAAATTTTTAATTTTGAAATATATTTTTTATAACTGATTAATAACTTAAAATAGATTAATATTTTTAGAATGTTTTCCAAATCAAATATAAGAAAATTTACTCAATTTTTATTATTCAATCTTTATTTAATCGATATTTTCGACGATGTTTGAGGGTTGACATTGAACATTGAAGTATCAATTAACATCGATTGCATGATACGCCCCAATATGGTTGACGCCCTATTAACTTAATTAACACGTGACATTATACTTCTGTAAGTATCATGATGTTTCGCCACATTTATAAAAAGGTGCACTTATTGTCCTTATTGATTAACAATACGTCCGTGTCGGAAGAAATATATAAGAAGAAGCGCGAGCAAATATCAGAGTTCTATTACTAGCCACGAAAGATATATATTCATTTATTTACATTTATTTTTAAGAATACAATATACAACCGTGATGATGAATGCGAAAAATACACATATAATAGTGTTACATAACGCCATATAATAAAAGGAAAATTTAATTAATTAAATGATGTGGATATAATGGAAGGGATTCGGTTATATCGTTATATTTTAAGGTTTTAGTCAAACTAATCTTAGTTTTTACATATGTATGTGTGGTGTATATAAAAAAGCTCCACAAGCATTCTAACTCGTAATATATCTACCAGCAATTGACGTCAATGGTGAGCTTTCGCGATACTATTATTCCCAGCGTACTTTTAGAAGAAGCCGAGATTAAGGTCGTCGATCTTCATTGATTTCCCGTTATCGTTCTCAGGATACTCTTCATGTGCGTGGCTTATATAAATTCACTCGCCACTTTCGTAACCCATAGGTACGCCTACATAAAGCTTACCATGAGCTAATTGTCTGTTGTGGCAGGATTATTGAAAGATTTTACATTATAAAAATGTACACCGCGTCAACAGTATCGTTACCGCGCTTCTTTTAATTGCGGTAACGATACTGATCCGATATATACGGATTAATGAAGTAACTGAGAGAAAAATAATAGGTATTTTGTTTTATTACGAAATATTTATAATTGTAAAGTTTGAGGAACTTTAAATAATTGTGAAGAAAATTTTGTCAAACAGAAATCAATTTCAAATTGAAATAAAAATGAACTCTAAAAACTTAAAAGAAAAACTAATACAAACTAATATCAATCGCATATGATGATGCGAGAATTATAAATTGTTAAAGGTATAAAAGAGAGAATTTCTGTTTGACTTTACAATATTTCGATTCTTTTATGTAAATTATCTTTAATCTACTAAATAGCTTTCGATAAAGGAACTAAATTAATATGCTAGATTTAATCTAATACTAAATAGATTCCCACAAACAAACTGAATTATTATGCTATAGGAAAAATCCGACGTAAAAAAATTAAATAAAAAAATTTATACATATATATCTTGTAAGTTATATGTATATGTATATAATATATATATATATATATATATATAAAGCAAAGAGCTCTTTTTCCCAGTTTCTTAATTTTCCAATAATGGTCTCTGTGTCTCACAATCTTAAATTTTTAGTTAAGAAAATCCGATCTGTAAATAACAGTATGTATATTAGGTTAAGAATGTAAAAATTTCAAAGATAATTATGGGAATCGTCGTTATCATTGATGTTCTTTAAATTCGGCAATATTTTGTCGTTACATACGCGCGCGCACGCACATATACAGAAAGAGAGAGAGAGAGAGAGAGAGTGATTGAGAGAGGGGATGGGGGAGGAAAGAAGGGAAGTGTTCGATTTTCGCCCACGACAACAACTTGACAGTTATCGAACCGTTCATCCCACGCAGCCACCGCATCGCCTTCGAGATCTCTCTATCGTACGCGCTACACTCGTAATGCCGCTACACTCTCTCACTCTCTCAGATCTATCGCGTAACCCTTCGCTTATCTATTTCGTGCTTTTTCCCCTTCTCTTTCACTCCGTTTCGTTCACTCTGTGACTCTAGACAATCCTTTCTTTTATCGAAGTGCATATATGTAATAACTAACTGCAACAACGAAAACTTCCTAACGAATAATTAAATCCTATTTTCGTATTCGGACACACACCAACGGAACAATAATTAATTACTATGCATAAAAATTGTTTCATACGTTTATTAACATGTGTAGATAATGATGACATACAGTTTTTTCTCCAATTCCGTAAGTGACTACTTTTGACCACTTTTTCGGGTCTCCCGGCCCACTGTGCGTTATGGCGATTATTTTAATTTAATTTGGTTTGATATGTACGGTCGAATAACTTTGATATTGTTACACATTATGTCTCATTTTATTTTGCTCTTTAATCGTTTAGGTTTTTATATGCTTTATATTCAATAAATTTATGTCCTCCCGTTAACGAATAAATAAATTATACGTATAATATCTTTCATCTTTTTTCAGTATTTTATGGTATTATATCTTGTTTTCTCTTATTCCAGATACACTTTTAGGTACCTTATTTAACCCTAGGTACCCTCTCCAGGGTCCAACGTACCCTATGCGTTTTTAAGTAGTATGCTGTAACTTTTTTATAATGCGATTTAAACTCATGGCATAAGGGGGTAAAAAAACTTGAGATATTTGTGGACACAATAGGTCTGGGGAGAGAATTTTTTGTACACTAGTATTGAGCTGAGATTGGCACGAAGTTGGAACAGGGTTCGTAGTACCCTGGTGTGGCTAAATTGTAATTTTTCGTCGTCCGGGGTACTTTTTTTTTACACTTTTAATTCTTTTTTTTCATTCACTTAACTGGGTACAGACGACCTCTTGTATGTTTACGTAATTTGGTTACAAACAGATTTTTCAAGTACTTGAGTTGATATAGGATGCGGGCGTCCAAACAAAGGACGCGCGCACAACGCGTCTGAACACATTTGTCTCGTGTACGATAAATATTTATTACTCAAAACCTTTTCTAACCATTTATTAAAATTTAATTAGTAGAATTTTACCCGTTACTATTAAACGCGCGATTCATCAACATTTTGAAATGTACAATTTTCGTCGTTTCAAATAAATATACTTTTTAGAGCAAACCACATCATACCATTTTTTTTTGTTAGTTCGAAGTGGCATTTAAAACAATCCACCGGTCGTTTTGTTTAAATTTTAATTTAAAAAATTTTACGATTTTTAATAAAAACCATCATATTTTAACTCTTTTTCGCGATATGATTTATTCTGCAGCTTATAATTTCTAAACAAATAATTTTTTCGCTTAATTTCTTTGCTATACGTCTTTTTCGGAATTCGGGGTATCGATTTCACTATAAATAAGCTTAAAAATATGCATTTAGTCGAGAGTTACAGGTCAGTAAAGTTTTAGGGTTCCACAGACCCTGGTATAGCGGGCATGGTAACCAAAAATAAGTGAGGGTACCTAGGGTTAAATTTTCTATAAAAACATGCCATAAGGTATAGTGACATATCAAGAAGACGAGTGCGTTCAATTGTGACTCGTGTTCATAAATGTACTCCGTATTTTTGCAGTCTATTGTAAGCTTCGCGCGTTCAAGTATACGCGTGTACCTATAATTAATTATATTAAATTGTACGATCATGCACAATTATTTCGCTTTTTAATCTTTTTTGCATTTTGTCCGACGTCAAGCCAATATAATCAATCACATTCTCAGTCGTACAAGGAATTCGATAATAAGTCACGTAATGAGAATATAATATTAATATCTACAAGACAAATAATTATTTATTTATGAAGGGAACGGAATATAATTTAAAACGCGAATTTAAAATAATAACAATCGGAACAGAGATTGGATGTGATTGAGAAGTTATATATTAAACATTGTAAAGAACTTTTATTAAAATTTAATTTCTCTTTTTCTTACGATCTTTAATCTTAACTTAAGAGTCTCATTCTTCTTTTCTTACAAAGTTGTCTTATAAGGAATGTCAAAGTTATATATGTAAGTTTCAGTGAAAAACGCGCATGATGAGGATGCGGATAGGATATATGTATGTATGTACATGTGACTTTATTTTGTATAGTGATGATACGCGAATATGTATAAGGCACTCCGTTTAGAATAATGCGTGATATGTTAAACGCATCAAAGATATTTCAAGCAATTTGTGCAATTAAGTTTAGCCTGTCTCAGACATTTTCAGCGCGTCGCGGAATATTTATTCCGTGTTTTACAAGCCGCAATATGACGCAGCAAGCCGGTCGATTGTTTCACAAGCAAACGCCTTCGGTTCGCGGGCAGGACGAAATCAGGTTGCACACCTGTGACAAAATATTTGCGCAATCTAGTAGAATGCATGCTTGAAATCTGCATTTGACGCGAATACTTGGAATTGTATGTATTATATGGATGCTGGCCGTGTGTGTTGTGTGTGTGTGTGTACATACGACAAAGCTAATTAATTATTACAGTTTGGAAGCACATACGCACACACATACATACACTCGATATCTGATATCTCTTCGATAGCTCTTGGCTGGTTCTGTTTTCAGGATGTCTATTCAGCGAGGATATATGCGATCCCCAGACGGAAAAGTGTTTTGACGGTAATAATTTTGCGTGATCCATTTTAATTAATTCTTGATTCTCTTTTATTTTGCATATGCAACGAGAAAATGGAAGCAAATAAAATATTAAAAGTAGCTTTTTGCATTAATAAGTAGTTTAATCGATATGTTAATTAATTATATTAATTAATAACAAAGCTGCAATGCATTATTAGCAGAATTCAATAGCAACTTTTTATACTTATATACATCTGTATTATTATTATTACATTATTTTTTCAGATCTGGCATTTGGAAAATGTATACCTCGGTACACAATTTTAGAGAATGACGATTTATATCGGTAAGTTAATGATAAAAAATCGTATCTTTAAAATTGGAGATATATATTTATGGCATCTTCCATGAATTATTCGCGCTGAAATGTCTACGCATCTCACAATCAAATGTCAACTGAGATATATACGAGCACAATACCTATATATGAACCAAGCGGAATTGAATCCTCTTTCCGATCGGTTAATTTTATCGCCGGGTCGTCAAACGGTCTCGCTACTCGTCTTTATCGTCTTTATTATCGTATACCTACGTAACGTTTTAGCGTGATCGACACATAAAGTGTGGCATAATCAATGCGTTATTGCGATGTAACTCTATTCTCTATCGCGCAGATATAATCTTGATATCGGCGAATTGGAGCTGCTACAATCGGTGAGACTGCAATTGATGAGACTGGAATCCAACGGATACAAATGGAAACATCCCTTTACACAATGTATTGTGCAAACCTTGTTGCATAATCTCCGATACGGGTACGTCGCTTTGTTAGAACTTGTAGTTATATAAGTCATAACAAATAAAATTTGCCAATAGAGATTTGTACCTATATATAAACCAATACAACAATTTTTCACAATTTTAATGTATAATTATAGATTTTCGAGACATCTTCTTTCCTCTTTTTCTCATCATGTACACTATGCACAATCAGTAAAAGAGAAACAAATCTGTATGCTACTATGTGCGCGCTTACCAATAATCATTTCTTCAAATCAATTTCTTAAAGAAAGAACAATAAAAAAAGGATTTTAAGTATTATATCATAAAAACTTGTTCGCCGAAATACTATTGTCCTGCGGTAGGATAAAGGTGGCACTATCCTTTGTATCTGACATGACGAAATTAATGGAAAATAGTTATAAATTCGCAAAATTTCTAATGATTACATTTCGGAAAATTATTACATATGTAATATGTATGTATCAGCCAATATCAGGTATTTCATAAAACGGAACTTGGAAACATTTTTCAGACAAAAAAATCTTCGTGATTTTCATCTCTGCGAGTATTTGAAGACACCACGTCTCGATGAACAAGGTGGACTTATTGACGAGGTTAGTATAAATTATAATTTAGCAGATATCAAGATATTTTTTCCTGGTAACGCCATTATTTCTTGAAAATATGTAACTGTTGAAATATTACTTCACAGTAATGAGTCGATTTTCTTTTTAGAGAGTTCCAGCGGTCGCCATACTAAGAATATCTGCGAACAATGAAAATCCTGAGGGTAATTTGGCCGATGTTCTATATCGTTCCACAGACATCGAAGACAAGTAAGCTTAGTGACACAAGCATATAAGTTTATGTATTAACATAAGTTTTATTAACATTACAATTAAATTCAGACTTTTGGTTTTATAAAAAGAGTTTTATTCAAAGTAATTATTCTATTAATAAATAAATTTTATTAACAAATACATTTTATTAATAAATTCTCTACTTTATTATTTGAAAATACAACCAAAAACTGTAATAAAATATTAAATAGGATATGAATTATTGCATTTATTGCTAAAAATCAAAACTTGTATATGTATTATATTAAAATCCAATAAAAATAGAATAAAGAAGATACAGAATGTACTTATCAAACATATCAAGTAAGAATTAAACTTTAACTAAAAATACGATTTGAAAATATAATATATTTCTTTTTATCTAATTCTTCTGAACTTTTTAAACGTATTGATTTTCTATAGCGAACAATAATTATTGCCATACAATCAGAAACTTATGAAATTTGTTTGCAGATCTGAATACACGAAATGGCGTAGTAGCGAGAGTGATCGGGCTTCGATCAACGATGAGAAATACGATAATGTGTACGGAAAATCACTGAATGATGTGCGCGAGCAATTTTATCCGCCCAGAACACGACGATTCAGCTTCATTGACGATTATAAAAATGATGTTACCGAGTCACTCGAGGATACTTTGAGAGACGAGACATTGTCCGAGGATGACTATGAGAATACTTATGACACACAACTTTTGTCCGCCGACAATCTTGAATTCTTACAGAATGAAAAGTCGCCAGATTACACATTGTTGAAGCCCTCCTCCGACGACGAGACAAATGAGAGGGAATACGAGAGAGTATTCTCTAGGAAATATAAGCATCAAAAGAAACCACTGCATCTCAAATTTTCCGATGCTGATGCGAAAAGAACGGCGGTCAGACGCGATGAGGATCTCGATGAGAATAGCGAAATTGATGAAGAGAACTCGACAGAGATCGAGAGACCCGACGGAAATTATATTTCTCCGAAAATACGCGGAATGTACACCGAGGGAGGCATCGTACGACCTACCAAATATAAAATTACATCCGATGCGAGTGGTAAGTTTACACTTGAATAGATTGCTTAAATATCTCTTTGCCAAATTGAAATGCATCTGACGCAGGAACTATGCACGACGAGATGTATGACGATGATTTGGATGCGCTTTTATGGAGACGAGAGTTGGCTGGTTTTAAGCGCAGGGAACGCTTAGACGTTAAAAAACCTGGACCGCCGTTTTCGACGAATAATTATGCATTTAAAACTCAATCTCCGGCTAGTAAGTAAAGTATATGTTTCTAACTAAATCTGCGTTTGATTTATATTTTACGATCAGTTTTTCCTATCATTTCGAAATGATTCTTATTAATATCCCAAAAAGATGCAATTCACAAAATTGCCACTTTGTTTTATTTCGATTTATAGTGTTTACGTTTTTGCAGCCCTCGACAAAGATTATTCCGAGACGGATAATCAGGATGTAAGTATAATCACAAGCTGATATTTTGTCTATTATGACTTTACCTAGATTATAGACATTACAACAACGTCGTATTGTAGAATAACGAAGTATATGCGCCATTGACTAAGAAGGAATTACGCGGTAATACATATAAAACAAGCGATGGCCGGTCAGAAACTTACAAAAATGTCGATTTAGATTACGTCTACATCGTGTTTGAACAGGAGTTTCATACATGGCTTGAAGGAGAACACGTGGTTACTAAGGTAGAATAGAATAGAACAATAATATTCAAAGAAGAAATATTCAAAGAAGGCATTAATTATAAATAGCATTTTGAATGTAAACTTTCAGGTTGAAGAACTCCTGGGATTGCCTCTCGGAACGTTAAAAGACGTACGAGTGGGCCGCGCGGAAGTAACGTTTAAAGTTGTTCAAAATGACAAAAACTACAATGCAACCGACGTTGCTAACAGCATCGGTATAATAATTTACAAATCATACTTGTTTTATACGAATATGAGTTCTAATAAAAATATGAATATTATATAAGATACGAGATAAAAATCCGTTTGCAAAAATAAAATGTATTTTATTTTAGATAACATACGTGGTAAATTACAAAATGCGCTAGGAATTGAAGTTATTCGAGCGGGTATAGGCAATAAGGTACTATAATACTTATATATTATATATCTTTCTTATCACTAAGTAAACAGATTAAGTAATTGTCAAATAAGCATAATATTACGTTAATATTATCTACCAATGTTGTCAATAAAAGTGCATGTTTTTAACAGGTTAAATTACCAGCTACTCTAGAAGTAGCTAGAGAGAGCGAGGTAAGTTCCAGTTTTTTCGGTGCATTGGTAGCTGCTGGAGTTGCGGCTGCGGCCGCAGCCGCAGTAGTCACACTGATAATTGCGCGTCGCCACGCCAAATGTCGAGCAAAGCTTGCTGGGCTGGCCACTCCGGATCCAGAAGCATCCAAAGACTACCAGGATTTATGCAGAGCGAGAATGCAGGCGAAACAGCCGAGCGAAAAGGTGGAGTCGCCGCGTATCACCAGCTTGTCGCGCGAAAACGAATCCAATAATCTACCTTCCAATCGCTCCAGCACATCTTCCTGGGGCGAGGAACCTACTCTCTCCAACATGGACATATCGACCGGTCATATGGTTCTCGTAAGCATATAAAAAGGGAGAAAAAGAAAATTTAAAAAAACCATTTTAAATTAAAAAAAATTTTAAATATAGTTAATTCGGAATTTTTGTTGCGCTTGATCAATTTGATAAATAGCTGTGCTACTTCATGTTGATGAACTTCTCGCTCTATTTCAAACTCGTATTTGCAGAGTTACATGGAGGATCACCTGAAAAACAAGGATCGTCTGGATCAAGAATGGGCGGCATTGTGTGCTTACGAAGCTGAACCATCGTCTACGGAGGTCGCAGAGAGCGAGGCGAACATCAAACAGAATCGTCCCAGCGCGGCACTTCCCTACGATCACTCTCGAGTAGTTCTGAACGATCTTGCAAACGCCATTAATTCCGACTACATAAATGCTTCCACGATCGTAAGTATATATCCCTATGATATATACATCTTTTGTTTCGTCATTGTTCCTTTAATGAATCCTCCTGAAGCCTGAACATTTCTTTTTCAAAACTAGATATATTTTATATCTAACCGTATCCAAAATAATTCGCAGAACACTGGTGAATAATAAGAAGATTATCACTCTCTCTCTTTCATTGATCTCATAAGGGTATGTATAGTATATTACATGTATATTACATATCAGGATTAGTGACATAAAATATTAGAATATTGTATCAAGTGCATAATGTTATGTAAATTAGGATTCAGGAGGATATCATGCTTCAATACGCGAAAAATTCAATATACATGATATAAGAAATAGAAAATTTTCTGATTACTCCATGCAATAGTTGCAAGGTAACTTGTGTAAAAATAAAATAAATATTTTCGTTTTCACGATAACGTTGCTGAAATACGTACGACATTCGGTTTTCCGGCTGCCACATCGCAATATATACATATAGAAGTCGGTAAGTTTCACAGACGGGCATGTGTCAAGTTGATCGTTTAAAAATCGCAAAAACGTTTCTCGGCGCAATTTGTAAGGCTGACGCTTGCGATGGATCTTTTTTTTTTTTAATGCATCGTAATCGTAACACAAGCGAACGAACTGGCATGTTTATCGAGCAAGAGCTTTATATTTTTTAACTGCACAATTGACAAAGTGTCGCCGTATTATGTTTAACCCATACATCCATGTCATAAATGAGAAAACCGAAGGAAAAAGTGAAAACTTGCGATAACAGGAATTTAAGGATTTATGAGACACATTGTTCGACACGATTAAAAATACTCACGTTTTAAATTAATAGAAAAAATCATGGTTTTTTTTACAGGTATTGAGTATGAATTTCTGAATCAATTTAGAGTTGATCAAAATTTCACTTTTTAAAAATAAAAGTTTACGACTGTTCGTTTAATCTTATTTATCGTTTATAACTTTACAATGAGGGAGCGTTTATCGAATGTTCTCATCAAAGCCCGTAGCCGTAATATAATTTGTTCGTTGCAGACGGATCACGACCCTCGGAATCCGGCTTACATAGCTACGCAAGGGCCGTTACCGCAGACCACGGCTGATTTCTGGCAATTGGTTTGGGAACAAGGCAGCGTGGTGATTGTGATGCTGACCCGACTTACCGAGGAAGGCCGTGCCATGTGCCATCGTTACTGGCCCGAGGAGGGATCAGAGCTCTATCACATCTACGAGGTACATCTGGTGTCGGAACACTTTTGGTGTGATGATTACCTAGTGCGCTCCTTCTATCTGAAAAATCTGCGCACTTGTGAAACTCGTACCGTCACGCAATTCCACTTCCTCTCCTGGCCGGAGAACAGCGTCCCGTATTCCACAAAGGCTCTGCTCGAGTTCCGTAGGTTCGTGCCGATTTAACTGTTTATAATATTTTACAAGGAGACACACACACACAGAGTGCGTCTCTTTTATTGTTACATAATTTATTACATTATATATAGTATTCTCTCCATATTATTATATATAAATTGTTATATTTATACACTGTTAACAGATTGTTATATATCTACGTGATAGTGTTCAAAAGATTTAATTGAGAATACTATGTTTTGTACATAATTATTTATATATAATTATTAAGAGTCCAAGAAAAGAATGACACATATTATATTTTACATTGAACAATGTCCAAAAATAACTAAGTTATTAATTCAATTTTGTCTCTTTCTAGAAAAGTTAATAAATCGTATCGTGGTAGATCATGTCCGATAGTCGTGCATTGCAGGTAAATATAATATATATTTTTATATTATTTAGATTATCTAGTATGGCGATCGCTGTATTCTCATTCAATATTTGACCATCTCACAGCGATGGAGCTGGGCGAACCGGTACTTATTGCTTGATCGACATGGTCCTAAATCGTATGACGAAGGGAGCGAAGGAAATCGATATCGCCGCTACCCTGGAGCATATTAGAGATCAAAGACCCAACATGGTTGCTACGAAACAGCAGTTTGAGTTCGTCCTGATGGCAGTGGCGGAAGAGGTACATGCGATTCTCAAGGCGTTACCCGTATCGTCAAGTGAGAAATCTGTTACGGCTACCGGTTCTTCGCCACCCACGAAAACGGAGCAGTAAAGCTAAAACTGCGACCCAATTTAATCCTAAACGGTATAAAACAGGCATCTGACATCTTTTAAATTCTAATAGATTTAAGAAAGAATTTTATTTCTTCATGTTTGTTTATAAATTTTATGGAAAATTTAGATAATTTAATTTTTTCCTAAGCGATTTTAAAAACTGTTCTTCACACATGATTCAGTGTTGTGATGTACAAGAAATCTGATTGTATAATTGTGTTTGTGTGTCAGCTATTTTATACTCTTCAGGGTTAAAATAATCGTACTCGAGACGCGACCGAGGTTAAGACGCGTAAAAGGTATTCTATTGATTTTGATGTGTCATGAAAAAGCTAAATACTTTTACTAGCTGTTTACTATGATGTATCCTACTGGAGTAAAGAATGAATCAATCGGTTATTTTGTTGGAATTTTCTACACGCTTGGTATTTCCCGATTGACGCACCTTCGCGTAATTAGTTTTAGAGTGCACCAATCATCGCGAGTTTCTTCTTTCGTATTCCGATTGTATTTCCCCAAAATGCGAAAAGAATGATAATCGTTTTAAATTCCTATGATGAAAAATATGTAATCATATATAGTCGGAGAAACGTACTAATTTAAATACAGTTTTAATTTAAGTACAATGTGTAAAGATAAGGAAGGTAAGCGATATACTTGCATATGTTAAAACAGCTTGAAGTATAAACGTGGTGCATGAATTTTAATCTTTTTTTTTTTACCGCTATTCCGTGAGATATATGGTACTGTTTTATTACATCAACTAATCGGATAACGACCCCTTCCACTCATTCAAACGCGGCCTATTTCAAGGGTCAAGTACCTGTAGACAACAGACACACAGATGGACACGATTGGGTGTTACTCGAGGCATATGTAATGTATTAACAACTGAACGATTATTATACTGTGCGATCGATCGGTGAAGCAATGGAACGGAACATTTTATACTAGTAGAGTCTAACTAGCATCTCGATTTTTTATCATTAAACGCGGCCGTTTGATATCGGAATTTTATTTGTTATAAGGATTATATTCAGTATTAATCATGGACTGACGATCCTACATTTTAGTGCGAAACTGGCTGCGTTCAGCACTAATTATGCGATGTGAATACGCGGGCCGGGATCTTTATTGTCTGCCGTAAACAAAATATATTGTTTTCTGTAGACGAAAAAGTCTATGGATTAATTATATCTATATAAAATCATCTCTATTGCAAATTGTATCGGATTTTAATACTTTATTAGAAATTTATGTATCATACTGGCTCAATCTAATAATAATTATTTAAATTTATTTATAATATAAAACACATTTGTGCGAAAAACGGGACATTCCTGTTATATTGTAAAACATTTGCAAAAAGGCAAGATTTTCTTACGTGTAGGGGAGACCGGGGCGAGGTCGACAGTTTTTTTTCGGTGCCGATTTTTAACAACAAAATAAATAATTTTAGTTAAATGTGGTACGAAAAAGTCGCATATACCGTTGTAAAGAGTGAACCCTTAGCTACAAAATTTATATAGGAAATTTTGATCTACGTCGCTTTGTTTAACCGGTACAGAGTAAAAACGACAAAGGTGGAAAAATTGAAATGTTAAAAATGCCGGGGCGGAGTCGTCACTCCATAAATACATAATTCCGATTATGAAAACTGATAGGATACATTTTATTAATTATTTGTTAATAGAAAAATGTAAAAATTTATTAATTAAAGTGTTAAAATTTTTCATTATTTTGTGTTTTTGTGTGTGTGTGTGTACGGATTCTATAACTCAAGAACTGATCAACCAAATATTAAAGAATTATATATGAAATAGGGGTAGAAAAGACTGAAAAATATAATAAAATTAGAAAATTTGCCAATATTATAAAAGTCCACCCCTGTGGCTTAGTGACCACTTCGCCCCAAACACAAGTTTCAAGTTTTGTCGCTCACGAAATATTAGACATCAACGATAATGAAAAAATTTGACTGGATTCGTGTTCAGCATGCATTGCTCTTTAGAATCACGTATCTCGAGATTTGGAGAGAAAATATTATTGTAGATATTACAAATTTTCCACGCGCAGAAAATTTTACTTTCACCTTCCGAAAACACGTTTGCCCTCGTAAAAATCATAACACGGCAGGTAATCTCCCGAAACTCCGCCGGTCACATGGGTACCATAAGCAGCGTTTACAATGTTAATGGCGAATTTGCGAAATATACAGATTCCGAGATATTTAATTTGACGATTCCACCCCGACGACGTCTTCGCCCCGGTCTCCCCTACATAATTTATGTGCACTGATTGAATTACATTAATTCCTACGTGCCCTTCGATTAACGTGCTTTAAAATAGCTTTAAAGGAATGGATGAATTTTTCGATCTCGGATTCATATTTCGAATTCATTAAATAATAAACAGCGTAAACCAATCAGCTAAGTCAATTGCATGATACCAAAATACGTACCTATATATGACAAAATGCGAGCATAAATTTATTCTAGTAGAACCATTTACAGTTTTGGAACATCTACTTCCTAACTCAATTTCCTCCATAAAAAATCTTAATATGTTATATATTTATTATTTATTTTATAAACGAGTTGAATTATTCATGAAAGTATCAAATATGAAATCTTATTATATTAAAGTTATCGGGTATGTATTTCAAGTACGCGAATGATCGATCAGACAGCCACAAACTATTATATCAATTTGCGAAAAAGAAGACAAAAAACCGCCCTATATTTGTGCTACGACATGATCTAGTCAATCGTTAATAAACGTCTTATTTTCCAGTATTGTTTTAAGAGAATCGGTAATGTGACTTGATGTTTTACAGTATTGTGTGTGCGTGCGATCGTTTTGCTGGGAAATTAAAATATATAGCTTGATGAACGTGATGTTAAATGATGCAGATTACATACGTAGATATATGTGCTGATACGCATATTATATCACTATTTTATTACTGTTTGGCGATTAAATTTACATCAAAACTTTTGATATTATAAGTTTACTAGTATTATTTTCTGTGCGAATCTATTCTAAACATATCTGTAACAGCTATTTAATTTATCGAGAAATATGAATTTTAAGCAATGAAAATTAAGAAAGAAATATAACAGCATTTTTTTATTATATATATATTTTTAGAAGCAATGTCGAAATTGATACTAACAATAAGTGAAATCGAAGATAGATTTAAGAATTAATGTTTCGCGAGCCTATACATATAATTAATTGTTTCACAGCCTTGCGTGATGCAAATATTATTTTAGAGGGGATTTTGAAAAGCAGGAACACTAATGTACCTTGAAACTGTGTCAAACTTCGCTTGATCACTGCAACTGAGTTTGATTAGCCTTCTTTAGCACCGACTGACTCACAAAACAAATTCTATATTTTTATGTAAAGGGATGACTCTATATAATATATATATAGATAATATAATTATATATAAATCTATACTATGTTACCCAATATATATAATACTATATATATGTTGTAAAATAATAAATCGATCTATGTTGAAGCCATGAACACGCTTATATTTCCTTCCGTTCATATTTTAATTATATATACATTATACTTACTGCTATTATACTTACAAATTGTAAACATTTTATACGTTGAATATTTATCTTTATCCTAAGATCTTTATTTAGAGAAATGGAATGTAATATTTTAGATTTGTCAATTAATAATACTTAAAATATGTGGTTATTGCGCGCAAATATATATGATGTATATACAACTATTTTGGAAGAATCGTTGAAATTCAATTTTTTTTCTTACTCGAATGGTACATGTTCAGAATGAAGATAATCGGACAGATAACAAACAGAATTAATTAAAAATGAGAAACTATACCAAAGGATTGTATACATTACATTATAATGTCTCGAATCTGTACCACGAGTCGCATTGAAGCCTTGAAACCGTGAAGCCTTGAGAATCGGATTCAAATGACGAAATATTTCAGCTTTTATTTTCTCGATAAGTGCATGATAATGTCTCGGGAAACTCCGGATCCCAAAAACCTTGAAAAAGATTATATTTTAATATATATATATATATATATATATATATATAACACTTAAAAAACAATGAAATAAAATATTATACCTTCTGGTGTTATTGGTCGCTCGTATTTGTGTCGATGTCGCGAGCATTGATTCCTCCGTTTTTGTAATTCTTCTTTTGGCAGTGACAAATTCTTATAATACTAAAAATCAAATAATATCATGAATAACGTTTTAGTAAAAAAAATATTTACTTTTTATACATATTTTATGTAACTATACTATTAATATTGCATATTACTTCTCTGCATTCCCAGCAATCCCAGCCGTTTAACTTTGCTCTGTCAGCTTTACAACGTATGTTAAACTGCTCTGAATTGTCTGCCTTTCTTTTGGGCAATCTGTAAATAATATTTTCATTAGACATATAGAAAGCAACTTACATTACCACAATTATTAAGCGATATTTACACATTAAACTTATCCAATAACATCTTTTTTTCAGGTGGCTTGTTTTCTGTATCATCCAAATTGAAATTTTCCATGTCATTTCTATTTGCAGTTTGTTCTGCAGGCAGATAAAAAGTTTCATCTTCGCAGGTAAAGTCATTTATATTTTGAATAAGTACTTTATCTTTTTGTACTTTATTTATTAATAATTGATCTTCTTTTCGAACTTCAATAGATTTTTTAATTTGATAATCGGTCTTCTTATGCATTTTCATTGGTGAAAGATAACTTATGTTAACTTTATCTTTCAATGTATTAACTGCAGTATTCATCAAAGATTTATCTTCCAATTGCGTAAAAGTATGTTTAGGTGAAGGACATAATCCAAAATCTATATCTATTATCTCTGGAACAGCGCTAGGACTAGGACATTTATTTTTCCTTGGAGAATTTTTTTTCACATGTTTTATAGGATTTTTTCTCTTGAGTTTTAAACATCGTTTGACTTTAGATAAATCATTTCTTTGCGTAGGACTGACTTCTATCACATCGTCAGATATTTCACCAGTGTTGTTTGTAGCACCACCATTTTCAGTAACGGTTGTATTTGCAGTAGCATTTGTTATAGAAACATCTTCAATAAAATTCTGTTTTATATTATGCAATGTATTAGCTGACTTATGTTTGTCTACACTTGAGGACATCTTTTCATTACTCTTGACTGGATAAAATGCAAGTCGAGATTGTTTCAATCTCTTTCCATTTGGCAAAAATGTCGTTTCCACATGGTGTGTTGTACTAATTTCTAATTTGTGGTGATTATGCTTTGAAGAAACTTTTTCAATGCTACGATGTGTATTCATATTTGAGGTTGAGTTATTATTGTATACTGCTTTAGGTGAACCCACGAATTTCTTTGCAGAATCGTTAACAGTCTTTAGAAATAATGGTCTCGAGAATACTGGACTTACTGGCGGATTATTTTCGTCGGTATTTTTGTGCAAAGATTTACTTACATCTGACGAACCAGTTTCCATATCAGAATTAAAATTAATAGGACTTATATTTATTGCATCCAATTCCAATATTGAGATACTATTACTTTCTTGCACATTAACGATATTCAAGTGTTGGGATATTGCTTCATCCTTTGTTTTCATACAAGGTGTATTAACCGCCGTTATTTGAGATGAAGAATGCCTATAAAATCATATATAATATATATATATATATTACACGTACAGTACATTTATACATTGGCAGAATATTATTATTAGAATTTATGTTGTTAAATTGTGTAAGGTTAAATAAGGTCAGTTTTGACTTATGATTTAAACTAAATTATATAAATGCAAATAACAATAAATAATGTTTGTAAACTTACACATTACACTGTCCACATTTTTCCTGCAATTTTATATAATTGTCCCACAAATCTGCAACATAAAAAAATTGTATCAATTGTATAGACTACGCATACATCCGCCCATACGACCATTAGGGCTGCGTTCAGAAACATCACCCAAGTGTCCCCGGGTATCATTATATCCTTGTTTAACATTCGGTGAACAACAAAGATAAAATGATACCCGGGGGCCTCGGGTGATGTTTCTGAACGCAGCCCAGCAAGATACGTGGCGATAAATCAAGGCATCAAATCTTCATTGGCAAAGTAATAGAGTAAACAAGTAAACGACAAAAAAGCAACCGGGGACACGGCACGCCGGTATGAAAATTAATGTACATACGAGGCTCAAAGTTAGTAAGAAAATTAATGTGAGAGGCGCAAAGACTAAGGGTGTTGCGTCAGCAACTTTCAAAAAATTTTTGGTCGAAACACGTACGTATCTGTACACGTTCGCGATCGTCACGCGACTCTTTTTAACAGCTAACAGACATTATACTGCACACTTTTAAATTTGCCCGCCTATGTCGGCCTATGTGCAAGATGTATATTCTCTCGGCGAACAGAGTATAGTGCAAGTGCACAGATGATATAATAAGGTCTGTTCGTTTTCGCTGCACTCTGAACTAGTGCAATAAGTTAGAATGAAAGAAAATATATTTGTCTCATTCTAACTTATTGCACTAGTTCAGAAGTGCAGCGAAAACGAACAGACCTATAGTGTTTGCTAGAGCCTAATTCAAATGATTGCCTACAGATGGCAGCTTGAAACAAATATTTTGGCGCGTCATGCTTACAATTACAATTAGTTCCTTCGGTTATTTCTAGAGGGCAGAAGTTTCTATATAAAAGTTTTCCGAAGTATTTAAAGATTTATAACTTGAAAATTTTTTTATATATAAATTCTACGATTGCAAAAATATATAAGTTTATGTAAAACGGTGTATAAATTAAATACTATAATTGTTATTTTAAAAATAGCTTAGGACTCCTATAATATTTAACCGAAAAAAATGTTACGATTAGCTGGTACAGTAATTATAAATAATGTACCTACTTTGATAATGTTCAAATGCTTTTTGCAGGATTTCACTATAGCTCTCCATTGCTTTTCTCGCAGTTTCATTGTGCGTTTGACAATTAAACTGTAGAATTACTGACATTATCGTTAATGGAGTACGCTTGTGTCGTTTCGGAGCAACACGTGTGTAGCTGTCTTGTTTCTCCGGCGAATATCAGCTTAAATTGTTGTCGAAAAATCGTATGTACATACATACATCAATATGGTCTATCTTCACAATTTATCTTCACTATTTGGCTATACGACCAGTAACATTTATTTGTATTATCGGTACGATCGTATGTATCGCGGCGACGTGACGTGTCGACACATTCCGGCTTCCGCCATAACAGTTCACCCGTCACCGTACAGTCTACCTCGGACCTCCACGCCTCTACGTTGGTCGACGTATGTATGCTCAGTATGTAGGTATGTACATACATCCATACATACATGGATCATGACTGACTGATCGACTGATGATGGCATGAATAAGCTCAGCTGGCTCGGACTGTCTGTTCGTAGAAACCAAAAGTATAATCGGATGATTTTTAAATTTTACAAAGAGAAAGATAAAAATATGTTCGGGAGCCATAAAAGCATATTTGCATAGTTCTGAACAGTTGGAAAATGCATATAAAGCGTTGTGTATAAATACATACACAGATATGTTTCAATTTAGTGAGTCTTGAGAGGTTTTTCTGTCGACATGTCTTTATTATATATTCTTACCATATATGTATGTACATTGTACACTGTAAATACGTCCGTAATAAATAAGCATTATCTTATATAAAAAATCTTAAACAATAAATAAATATTCACATTTTTAGCGTTACTGTTGTTACACAGATTTATCAACGTTCCCCCAATATCTCTTAAAAATAAAATTCTTTCGTGAGATTAAAATAGAACGCAAACCTTTTTAAAGATCTCGCGTCGAGCATTGTGAACAAAAGTCCTTCTTTTCTTTCATCAGAATGAAAACAAGCGTCGGAGTCAAGCTCCTTTTTAGATTCAGCTTCCTATACTCGCAATATGTAATGTTAAATGTATGTATATGTATATACACATGTGTATCACAGACCTTTCGTAATGATGCAGGAAAGAAACGTTATAGAGAATACTTTTCAGCGCATGTCTGATCGAGAAATAACTTTGAAATAATCGTATCATTAGTAATTTAGTATATATTATGACAACTATAATACCAATGTTGTTGGGAGAGAAGTCATATTCTAATTAAGTATCTGGTCGCATATCGTACAATTATACACTTTGAACGCGCGTGCACTTAGAACTAATGGAGTGATGATAATGGAGACTATAAACAAATCGATGATATGGTCGTACCATCTTTTTCTCTCTCCCTCACACACAAACACACACACACACAAACACAAACACACACACACACACACACACACATTCTCTCTCACTCTCTCTCATTAGCATAATTTGAAAAATAACGATTTATAGATTCTTTCCGATTTCACACATAGGCACACGCACACACATAGTCATACACACATGCATACGGAACACGGTCATGTACCACGACTTTGTAAAATCATTATGAACTAAAAGCGGATTGTTGCGAGGAAGTCGAGGGCAAGAAAAGGTTCTGCGCCAGGTTGGGCTGCCCGGGCAGTTTATTTGACGGCAATCGGCCGATAGCGGACGTAGAAGTAGCGGGATTATAGATATTATCCAGACCATGATACGATATGAGCGTCGACAGAGCGTTCCGAACACCAGCAGTGGCCAGCTGGGACCATCTCCCGTGAGAGCTCACGGCATCGTCGCCGGCATACACCGCGTGCGCATCGAAATTACCTGGCATATGCGGCGCGCTCGTATCTGCGAGAAAAGTTACATGTCAGTGACAATATCAATGCGATGGATATAGTGGAGAGGCCGGGAGTCACAAACCTAGAAGAGGTGGATTCAATATCGGAAGATGAGGATCCAGTTGTCCGCCTGGTCGAGCGTTCGCGACGAGGCGAAGCTCCGCACGTAGATCAGCCAACAATTGTACTACCTTGGGATCGCACTGTAAAATCACAAGACTGTAAATCACTGTAAATATCATGTTATATATGTATATAAGAACTAGAAGAAATTTTATTATATTGTTGAAAAATATATTTATTTCCTTAACACAAATATAAAAATTAAATATTTAAAACGTAAATGTAAATGAAGCGATTGTCACAATTGATGCGAGATGTTACACCATAAAATAGATAATTGTCTAAAAAAAATCTCTTTTTTTTACATAATTACCTCATTCTGGTCTGACCGCAATGAAAGAAGATCGTCGACTCGAATCGGTTTCCCCTGATTCAAGGCGTTCGTGAGGATCATCAATCTCCGGGCAAGATTATCCTCGGTACACATTTCCAATGGTTGATTATCTCCCTTTAGATTCGACTGCGGCTTAACGGGCGGTGAAGTGTTATAATAGTATGATGGCGTAGACACTATGTACGGACCGCTCTGATTAAACAAATTATCTTCACCGTAATGAGCTTCCGCGCCAAGCCTGCTTGGGTGTGAGTTATAGCCTGCTTCCATCTTTAGACGTTTAGAGGACCTGTAACAGAGTTACAGGCCTTACCTTGAAGGTTCAATAAGTATGACTTACAAATAAAATAGAGAAACGAATATACACAATGATTGCAATGATATTAATTCATTTGCAGTTGATTGCAACACGAGATTCGCTTATAACTTAATGATGAAAACTTAATGAAATTTTTTTTAAATTCCAATTTTGAAATGCATATAGTATATGTATAAATATGTATACAACTCCTTTGACAAAAAATTTATGTGAACATTATATAAACTTTGTCATTAATAAAATAAATTGTTCTATTTAATAGCATAAATATATGAAGAAATAATGGAAGATCATGCAACTAGCAAGCAATACAAACGTGTCTCAAAGCAAGCCCAATGACGTATGCACTAAAATTACACATGCACATAACATAACATATATATATATATATATATATATATATATATATATATATATATGATGATATAATCGTAAGATTCTATTTACTGTTTATTTATGTAACAAAATCTTGTAGAACAATAAAGAATAAAGCAAGGTATTTTCTTTTCATTGTGAGTTAATGCATCGCTTAATACATAGATCCTATATTGTAAACAATATTGTGAAGCGATTATTATCGCTACATATATTTCGATTATATTATTATTTTGTTAGCAAAGCTCAAGCACATGGTTGGTTACATGATTCACATACTTGATAGATATGAGTCAATAAAATTGAACACTCTGGACGTAAACACGTATTAAGAGATTTGGAAATTTTGTTACCTATTATATATTCTTACAAGTGCTACAAAATTCGTCCATCTATTATTCAGCCACATTACATTATCTCCTGAAACATAATTTTCTCCTATTAGACATTGCCAATTATCTTGTCTATAATTCTTTTATCCAAAGTCATATATGTCACTTTCTACATATTCCACAATACAGATTATGATAGTTAGACAAACGTCAATGTCTATGTGACAATGACTATTATATATTTGAATAACATATCTATGTATCTATATAGATAGATATATTACATCAGTTTATATATTGTATATAAACATAGTTATAAATTATTATTATTATTATACTATGCATTCTCTTATATAGAATTTTACTATATAATAATGACATTATCTTGTATAACATTCACGATTGGTAACTATATTTTATATACTAATAATGATGCATCATTAATTAACAATACAAATAAAAACATAATTTTTATGTCAAATATATTTGTATAAACAGATAGTTAAACAAATTTTTAAAAGATTATACTATTTAAAAAAAAGAAGAGAATCTTATCAATATTGAATATATTATAATTTGACTAATATATAACCAGCTATTTTTTCATACTATAAACACATTTTTAATATCTTTTTATCACGTATTACCAATGCATCAAATAAATCGTAGAACAAATATGTAAATATTTTATAAACTATCATATCAAATTTCACGCTTATTATAGATTTCTTAATTACAGTTATATGCAAAACATGTTACATGTTTTAAAACGTTATATTTTCCAAAGTATTTTACACATCTTTATTTATAAATGTATCTACTAGTTATACGACAACATTTTATCATAAATACACTCTATATTGATAGATCTTCATTTACATCTCTTACATTGTACATATTTTGCACAGAATACATTATAATACAAAAAAAAACAAATATTTTTTAAATTCTTGAAACATGACATATTTTTGGAATATAAATTTACAATGTGAAGATTAATTATCTCATTATACTGTAATCTGTTGGCTCATTGAAGACATTGCAAATTACACAAAGACCATGACTCTATTGCGTTTCACATATAATTTCTTTCATAAAATCTCAAGAAACAAATACATATGCTTCTCTATACTATTTCGTTTGAAAAACCACGAGAAAGGACTTGTTATTTAATTTATAATATTGTCACGTAAATGTAAGGTATTATTATGTCAGGAAATATTATAAACTTTGGTATATAAAACGATTTTGTTATATCGTTGCTTTTCTGTATGCTCATTTTACACACTCATATACACTATTATATATGTATACACTATACATAATAGAGCGCAGAGCGCATACACAAACACAGACGCTTAGTGTATGTATATGCATGTACGAGATAGTTAAGTAATACGATATATAAAGTAACTCGACAGTAATTTCTATTATTATGCAGAGAAATGCATATACATGAGAATGTGCAGTGTGGGTATATTATACATATATGTATTTAATTGTATACATATCAATTATATAAGTACATTTATATGTATTTATATAACTTACAAATAAAAATACATATAAATACATATAAATTATACAATCTGTTTAATTTTTAAAAATTCTACTTATTGAAAGTTTTAATTTATTACTATAAATATAATAAACATTCCAACATTTATTCTATGCTATTCTCATATTTATACTATTAGTATTGTTTGTTTTATTATTAGAAATATGATTCTGATATTTATATATTAAAGAAATAAAACATACGATTTACCTGCCTTTATTTCTAAAAATTATTAAAAAACAAAGTTATGCGTGTAAAGATATTTGTGGAATAAGTAGAAACAGTAACATATATTTTATGCTTATTTTACACATATGAATCAATAAACGCTGGTAAATAAGTATTTTCCATGATAATTGTCGAGTGCTGCTTGGATTTTTTTTTTTTAAGAGATACTGGTACATAATATAAGCATAAAAATAAAAAATATCAGAACCTAAAAAAATTAAATAATAAAATGTTTGGATTAAAGATTCATTCACAGACATTTTAAATAAATGTTTCTGAGTACGTTTAAGTATATTGCAGCATTCGAATATTATTTTACATTGCTATGACGTTACATTAGAAAACATCCGAAGATTAAATTTTATCATAAGGATAGTGTCAGTAACGCACATGAAAAAAAAAAACAACAAATAGTGTAAATACTAAATAAATACACAATGATTCGTCATTAGTATATTACAAGAAACTCATCATAACTATCTGTAATATGAATCACTAAATTGTAATACAGTGGCTAGGAGATGATATTAAAGTATAATACGCCAAAAATGTGAATATCCAAATAAATTGAATTAATTATAAATAAAATTAACAGAATCAAGGTTAATATCTTCACGACTTTAGTCTTGATCTTCTTGTATTTGCCTTTTTCGGTCTTCCAACGCAGTTCATCCATTGTACCTGTATATTTTGCCTATATATTTACATTACAAAGTCTTACAGCTCAGAGCTCATCTATTTGTACAGATCGTCGTTTTACGTTCTATCTGTAGGTACCTAAAGTAGTCTTTTTACGAAAAACAGCAAGGAGAAATCACGTTGACGTGACCTCTATATTTATTTACAATCGTTATTTCTTTCAACTATGATTTTTCCACTTGTATGTTTGAATATAAATACAAATATATATTTATATAGAGATGTCATAGAGATTAATCTCTAAAAGAATCTAAATCGATATGCATGTGCGCAAAAATTATACACGAATGTTCTTCATTTCGATACATTAGCGTGAGCGCATGCATTATATATTCTTTTCGCGGTATGTATATGTGCTGATGTATATTTATGTATACATGTACATTCCCTTTTCGTATAATTTTAACGATATATGTACATATACCTAAATAGATTAACTAAATAAACCGACAATTTAATTTTTACAATCGTCCTTAGAAACGAATGGTAGACTGAATCACAGTGATTACTCTAAAATGTATACCTTCTTCTTGTATAAAGATTTATACGTTATAAGTGGCGATTATTAGGCATTCATATAGAGGACCGTAATAATATAGTGATAACAATCCTTATAAGAGGTTCGATATGGATAGTGGAACGATAATTAACCCTTTAGCTGCAAATGCATATATTTTATAGTCAAAGAACTTAAATACCATATAATTAAAATCAAAAACTTTGTAGTAAGGAGTTATAAAAGAGAGATTATATTCACTATCAATTTATTACATCGTCTTTTTATATTATTAAAATCAATATGGAAATAATAAATTGAGCCGTAAAATTGTATTTCCGCTCTATTTGTTTTTAATTTAAAAAAAGTTACGTGGCGCAGCCAAAGAGTTAAGTGGTATAACATATTTCATTATTATAAAATATTATCGCCGAGGCATGTTGCGTATGCCCTGAAAAATACATGTATTAAGTATATCTCACACAGTCTATTAAATCAATCTAAGAATAAACAATCTCTGTAGAGCGAAGCCACGAACAGAGAAGGATGTTTCGTGCTTCTATTTTCCATTGTTCTGCGTTATTGCCATCGTCGTGTTTGAACGACTGTGAACGAAACTAAAATTAACTCGTTGATTCATCAGGTTGAGAGGAAGGAAGATCGGCATGCAAACGAGAATCGGAAGACACACACAGAAATACTACTACAACATTTTCTTCTCGATGTCACTTATCATTTTCAAGAAATTCATTACTTGAACAATGCATTTTGCTAAAGAAAATAAATGCAAAGCACAAATGTCGTACACAGCCATCTACGTGTATAAGCAAATTAGTTCTTGATTGGCATCGAGACGTACGTCTCAGCAGCTCGTAAATTTGATTTCTTTACGGCTTTACTCACCCCCCGACATCTGATAGATCATCCTTGTTGGGACCTCCTTTATTCGGAAAGGGAAGGAGAGGAGGCAATTTTGCTGCAGCACTCTCTTGCTGTTCCCGTAACAAGCGCTTTCGCTTTTTACTCCAGAGCTCATGACAATCTTGCCAAGTCGGAAGCTGCGGCGCTGGCATCCTGATATATCGTGAAAGTGTAGTGCATTTTATAAATAAGATTTGAACCAAGAAACATATGTATTCCGATACACACGAAAAGCCGATACAAGAAAATGCAGAAGTATAACCTACTGTTCAGGCTGAACGTTTTTCAGCCAAGCACATTTAAGCGCATCGGCTGCTGTTATCCGCTTTTCGGGATCCAATTCTAGCATTTTATCCAGAAGATCCAAGGCTGCTCCTGGCATAAACGCGAAATCCTCCCTCAGACGTCTTCTGTGCTGCTTCTTTGGCTTAAGTGTATGCCAATGTGGTAATTTTATCACAGAAGGCCAAACAGCAGGAGTGGGCGTCCCACAAACCCTCGAGATCATCTCCAATTGCATTATATCTATGTTGGCCTGGTAAAAAATTACTGATATTAATAACAAATATTGATTTGTCTTTTCCAGATTAAGAGATGGCTATTACCTGAAATAAAGGTTTCTTGGAAAACAATTCTCCCAGGATACATCCACAACTCCAGACATCAATTGCAGGTCCATAACGCTCCTCTCCCAGCAAAAGTTCGGGGGGTCTGTACCACAGAGTGATCACTTTATTGGTGTACGGTCTCTGTCTATCCTCCGCGTTATAGAGTCGTGCCAATCCGAAGTCGGCCAGTTTAACCTCGCCCCTATTAAATTGTACGTTACATTATATTGAGTAATTGCAAGAAGTAAACTATTTAGTAGATCACGCATATGTACTTGTTGTTCATCAATATATTTGAGCATTTGATATCCCGGTGCAGAAAATTCTTGCTGTGACAATAATTTAAGCCATCCAATAACTGCTTCATGATACTGGCGTTATTCATCTCGTTGAAATCCACCATGCCGGATTCCAGCAGACCCATCAAGTCATGATCCATGTATTCAAAAACTAGATAAAAGGAACCTTTATCCTAAAACATAGAAGATGATAATTAATTGGTTCTGTAAAGATCCAATTAATTAAATTAGACTAGTAGAAATTTATTCCATACTCCATGCTTTATTAGTGATGTTTGTCGGTATTTTATATATAAATCACTGAGGAATATCGTAGAAGATAATTAAATTAGTAGTAGATTAATTCTATGTATTTAAGGATAGTCACCGCGGCCATATTGAATTCTTACTATCGAGGCGAGGAAAACACCCAATTTTGTCATGCATGCCATTTTCAAATAAAAAGACATATCAATAAAACATCACTATAGATCGTTTCAGAACACTTCCGAAATTGACCGAAAACTATCCTTTTCCCTCGACAATAAACAAACAGCCATAAAACGAAGCCTAAACATACGGAAAAACAGCCGTTTAACGACTATCGAAAGGAGGTGAAAACGTTCCTTCCGCATGCAAATCTTACTTTTCGGTCAATTTTACGAGTTTCACGAATACGTTAAACGTTAGAGCACAAGTACAGAGCGAATAACAAGGAAATAGCATGCACGACAAAATAGGCTTGTCAATATGTCACTTTCCACGCCTTATGGCTATTTTCTCGCCTTATAGTTCTTATTTCTACCGATTCTACCGATGTCGCCATCGTCAACGCGGAGTTCTCGGCTGAGTATCCAGGAGCCTTAATGTATATAATAGAAAGTTTGTTGCTAAGTTTGATTATATATGCTGCTAAGTTTGATTATATATATTCTACATAATTCTTGTTATAGATATAAATAAAGTACCGACAAATATATTGTAATAATACTGCAAGAATGCTGCTGCAGATTACATATACAGCCATGATTAAAAAGGTACCTTCCGGAAATCTAGGGCGTCTTGCTTGTCAGTGACGATTTCTCTGAGGTTAACAATGTTCTTGTGATTGAGCTGTCGTAGGATCTTTATTTCTCTGACTGCCGTGATGGGAAAGCCTTCCTTCTCATTTTCAAGTCGGACTTTTTTCAAAGCAACCATCACGCCGGATCGCTTGTCTCGTGCCTTATACACCTGTCCATATGTACCCTCTCCGATCTGCGCAATGAACTCGAACACGTCAACGCATCGTTCGCCCCAATCCTTGCCGCCGGAAGCCGACATGGGAGCATGACAGTTTCGCGATCCTCTGCGTTTCAGTATTTTTGGTCTTTTCAATTTCGGCTTTGGTGCCACTCGTTCGACCTTCAAACGCGGCGGCGTTGCGTTTGGATCGTCCTCGCCACTCAAATCTTCCGATCCAGGCACAACTACAGTTCAAGTTAGTAAATTGACAATAAGTTGAAATTAACGTCATTATTAAGCAACGAATAAAGGTCGTCTGAAAATAAAACTCACCTGGCGGCATTGGCAGATCCTTGATACCCTTTTTCTGCAGCGGCTTCGTTGACGCTGGGAATTTCAATTGCGTCTTGCTGGGAGGGCTCGGAGAACGACTCGGCGGGGAATCTATGCTTTCCAAATCATTCTGATTAATGCCAGGTGGCAACGGTAATCTCTTTAGGCTTTTGGTCGTGAACGTTACTATGGGAGGTTTTGGAGGATCCACGGATTTAAGTGGCACAAGATTATTGGGTGGATTAAATTTGGACATAATCGTGTTGGGCGCTGGAACGGGGATCGGTGGAATGGGTGGCGGTGGGACAGACATGTTGGGCAGGATTGGTGTCGGCGGGATTGGCGGTACCGACATGGGCATAGGAGCGGACACTTGCGCCAAGACTGTCGATACAGATTCGGCAGATTGCGGCAGTGGTGGCGGCGGTGGCGGTGGTGGTTGTACTCCAGGAGCAGGAGCAGGAGCTAGGAAGTTCGGGCTGTGTGACACGACGATCGGACAACTGTTGGACATTATCGATGGTGGGTTGGGCGAGGTATGCACAATCGCGTGAGAAGCAATCGGATTCATCGCAGCGGATATCGGATTAGGTAGCGGTACGCCGGTTGGTGGCAACGGTGGCGTTTTGCACGCTATAGCGCCGTCGTCGCTTGTCGGAACAGGAATATCAGTGACGTCGACCACGCTATCGCCAGCCTTTGCGTGTTGCTCCTTGTAATTTATAGATCTGTCCTTATTGTCAGTGGAAGCTTTATTCTCGGCGGACGAGCTGCCACCATCGCCGTCCTTCTCGTCGGTGCTCTCTATAATTTGCACCTCGTCTTGATTCCCAACTTTTTCCTTCGCGGCCTGCAACTTCTTGAATGCCAACTCCCTCATGTTACGGTCCTTAACGAGTTCCGCAAACAGACTAGTCTCGCTGATCTTGGCTTGTACTCGAAGATTTCGAGCGGTGATGCTCGACGGGCTTCTAGCCCGGGATCTGTGAGGAGAAGGAGAAGGTATTCGGGGACGTGGGCTCTTCGATTTGAGTTTTCTCGAGGTCTTGCGGGACTTGCTGGGCGAGCGCGATCTTCTTGGAGTGCGACTTCTTCTGGGGCGCGAACGCGACCTCGAACGAGACAGTTTTCGCCATCTTCCCGGACTGCGCGATCGCGACCGAGACAGAGGCAAATGTAATCTAAAATGGGAGAAATTGTTACGTGAACGTGTGGCGCGACAAGTTTACTTCCTATTACATCATGTCTCAATATACTAGTAGTACAAAAGATTAACTTTCACGAACGTACCTGCTTCCAGTGGGACTCCTAGTTGATCTCGATTTCCGCTTGTCTCTCCTGTCCTTGTCGTGAAGTCGATGGCTACGACGATCACACTCGTCTCGTCTTCTACGTTTAGGGGAAATAACTCCGCTGTCCGTTCGTCGTCTGTGACTACTCCCGGGACTCGGACTAAACTCTCGTCGTCTGATGGTGGCCGGACTCGGGCTATGCCTAAGTCTATGAAGCACCGGAGTAGGACTAAAGTCTCTCCTTCGTGACGGTGGACTATGATCCCTTCGTCTCGACGGTGGACTCGGGCTGTGTGGCCTCCTGCGGTTAACGCCAACGGGTCCGGGGCTAACGCTGGAACGGCGGGTCACGTGGATACTGGGACTACGTTTCTGCCGATCAGGACTGCTGTGCTTGGGCACGGCGACGGGCCCGGATTTATTCAAATTCTCTGGCGTCGTGGCGCATGGAGGTATTAGTGGCGTATGCGGCGATTCTACCTGCCGCGTCGACGAAAGAGATGGCGGTGTCACGTTTCGAGATGTCTGCCTTGACATCTCCAGCTCCATGTCGCTAGGACATCTCTGCTCGCGTGGCGTAGCTGGAGAGATAGGCGACATGTTGTCCTTGAGTGGTAATGGAGGCGATTCTGACCAATTAGCGGAAGTGATAACCAACGGTTGCTTCTCGCGGTTTGGACTTGAAACAATTTCCTCGGCGACAGAGCGATGCGGGCTTAAGCTGTGAGAATGTCTCTTGGATTTTCTCTTCTTCTTCTTTCCCGAATTTGACGACGGGCTCAGACTTCTTTTCTTCTTTTTCTCGCGTTTGTGCTTCTTCTCCTTTCGTCGGGCGTAGCGTCTCGATTCTTCTTCGTACTCCGGTGTTGCGCCATGCATCGTCGTCGGTTGTTGTTGCTCATTCGACAAGGAGTACCGTCTACTGGAGTGTCGATGCTGAACCGACGCCGACGGTGACGGAGATAGGCTAATTGGCGACACTCCGAGAGCGCGAACCGGACTACCGCCATAATATCGTCTTTGAAGGAACGATTCAGGTACTTCTCCATCCGTGTAACTATTGGCGCGACTATCCTCCGATTGTATCTCTCCCGCTTCGGGCTCTGAGAGATCTTCGCTACTTACGTCGGAATATTCGACCAATGGTTTCACGACGGACGAAGCTACAGTTGGAATTGTCTCTAGTGACTTGTCGCGCGAACGTTTCTTCTTCTTTTTCCCAGAGCTCTTGCTTTTGCCATGTCTTCTGTGTCGCTTGTCAGGACCATCAAAGCTGTGCCTGTTCACAGCTTGATCGCTGCTCGCGCTGCCTCTTCTTCGTGAGCGGAATCTCCCATTACGTTCAGCTCGTTCGATATCACGAGTGCTAGGCATGTCACCTACTAAAAATAAAGCAAATATTAATAAAGTGATATATCTAAATGTATTAATTATGAAAGCACGTTCTTATTGTATTGTACATTGATATAATGGTAAAAACAAATTCTCATAGGCAAATGGAATTGGAATTAAATAACAAGTCGTGCGTTAACACGTTTGTTATATTAGTTATTGTTAGACATCATTCTTTATGCACACACACGCACATATACCCATATTAAATATCACTAATAAATTTATTAAGTTTGTAGTTTGTACAACTGTTTTGATGAAATATATATATATATATATATATATATATATATATATTATATTATATTTTATTATATATATGCATTTATTATATTTTCCTGATAAAATAATTTTACATTGCGGGGTATTTGCTATCACTGTTATCAGCCATCGTTGAGACCGTGAATGGGGAAAGTATCAGCAGGACTTAGGAGCGAGCACGGGACTCTTCTTTCTCGCTTGCCCTAACATCAACGTCAACGGTGAACGGTGAACGGTGAACGGAAACGCGACGATCGGAAATAACGCTATTGCTTCGACATGCCTTGACACCGTCTCGGTGTCTCGCCTCTCGGTCTCGGTACATCTCGGTAGGTCGCGAGGCCGATCGTCATGGATATATGTATGGTATGACACTCACGCGCGCGACTGACACCGTGCACATATGCGTGCATACTGCATATGTATGTATGTACAGTGTATGTACACACGCACGCAAGCATGCACGCACGAACGCATGCACGCACGCACACATATACAATGGCGATGTATGTACAATACGTATATATAGCGATATCGCGAGAACTACGCGATTACCTTGCGTTGCGAGTTGCGAGCGAACGATCGCGTTATGCTAATAAGCTGCGTCGCAGGTCGCACTCGCTCGGGTCCAAGCCGGACGCGAATCGACGACGAGCGAGCGGAAACGGACAGGAGAATCGGCGAGGAAAAGGAACGCGAAGCCCACGAGTATCTCGGGCGAGCCAGCACGGCCGCCATTGCGCCTACGGCGGGGCGGACGGCCTACATGCACGGACCACGGACTCGCCCAGTTTCTTTTTCCGAGCGAGAATCCGACTTATCCGACGATCACGATGATGAAGAAGCTCACGACACAGGCTCACGATCGTACTTACGTGCGATGTATGTCCTGCAACGTCGCGGCGAGCCTCGGTGTTGTTCGCATCAGGTCCAAAACCAACACGTAAAAGGCTGATGAGAGCGCGTAACGGTTACGTCGTTCCTCAGTTCCTCTTCGCGCAAAGCAGTTCCAGCACGTAATTCGCGGGCGACCGATGTCTCCGGCCAAAAATTAATCTTTATCGTGATCGTACGACGTTTAGGCGATCATATTTTTATGATTCTACCGGCCGATCGCATCATGTCTCATGTATTTTCTTTGGATTGGATTCCGGCTCGCTCTTAAAAGCGTAGCTCGACGCTCGACCGAGTGGAAGCCATTAACCATTTAGCACGTCATCGGTCATTTCTGCGTGACGTAACGCTTCGCCAGAAGTCACCAGTGTCGCGCGAGATGGTGTCGCCGCGGCGCGGCGAACGTTGGGAATTACTAGAAATGTAACGTGTGCCGACACTGCCGACAGTGCCGACTGCCGACAGGGCGACCTGACCTGATCTGACCAATCACAATTCACAGCTAAAATCAAATTACTGTGATTGGTCAAGTATGTATGTATGTACACACGTGTACATGCATAATCACATACTACATACTACATAGAAGTCATAGAACAACAGGAAACATTCAGGATTCAGCCTAAAAAAATCGCGGAAGACGCAGAAGAATAGATCAATAGAGTAGCAGTAGAGATACGGGATACGGGCCGACGGGCGGCGGCAAAACGCGTGATAGAAACGATTGATTCAATATCTGCTAAGGAAGGACCAGGACGAGATCGCGCGAGGAAGTTGGCTCAAAAAGATGGGTGAACGCTACAATATCCATAGTCAATTGGAGCATCTGCAATCCAAGTACATCGGTACGGGACACGCGGACACAACCAAGTTTGAGTGGCTGGTGAATCAGCACCGGGATTCCTGCAGTTCGTATATGGGCCACTACGATTTGCTAAATTTCTTCGCGATCGCCGAGAACGAAGCCAAGGCACGAGTCAGATTCAATCTTATGGAGAAGATGCTGCAACCCTGCGGACCACCGCCCGAGAAGCCAGAGGATTAAATTTGCGTATTCTTCTGGCTCTTCCTCCAACATTTTTTCCATGTGATAAAAACTGTTGTATCTCTCGAAAATGGAAAAAATGTTTAATTATTATTATTGAAAAAATGTTTTAAGAAAAATTAATAAACTCGAGCGGATTTCATTAAATCCGTCAATATTACGTGTGAGCAGTGTGCTACAGTTTTCTCCCACATGACCTGACCTGGCACGATTGGCGCATACGACGTAATCCTAACCTTAATCGTGTTTGCGTTAACACGATGTATAGAAAACTTGATTTTTTTTGGTAATCTTGCACTATTGAAAGAAATTTGACATATATGGCAAGATTTTATAATTAATCTTAACTCTAGCAAGAAAAATAATCGAGATGCCTCCACTTCCATTATGCTCCACAAAGTGTGGGAGAAATGCTATTTTAAAGGTAAATTATTTTCTCATTGTTAGTTTTATACTGCATCTAAAAGATTGTTTATAATATAGATATTATTGTGTTATCAAATATAATTGGAGGAAATACATACGTACATTTTTAGAGGCCAAAAACTGGCGATACATTGTGTAAGGAATGTTTCTTCTTGGCATTTGAGACCGAGATTCATGATACTATTGTCAACGGTAAATTGTTCAAGCCTGGTGACAAGGTTGCCATTGGAGCATCAGGTGGAAAGGATTCCACTGTACTAGCATATGTCTTGAAGACTCTGAACGAAAGATACAAGTATGGATTGGATCTGTTTCTTTTGTCCATCGATGAAGGAATTACTGGTAATGTAACTGTAAAAGTAACATGAAATTACTTGTAGCATATAAAAAATGTAAAGACATAATTTTCTTTTGAAATGCATTTTAGGATACAGAGATGATAGCTTGAAAACTGTGACACGTAATAGAGATGATTATGGTATTCCACTTAAAATCTTGTCATATAAGGAGCTGTATGGATGGACAATGGATTCTATAGTTACAGAGGTAAAAAAAATGTTAAACCTAAGCCCTAAGCTATCGATTTAGCACCTTCTTGATAGAACTTGATTGGTGCAATAGTTACTGGATGATAATTTAAGAATCTGTCAACTAAATGGCTCCCATATGGATGCACAGTTCGTCTCGTCGCGTCGCGTCGTTGCGTGCCAAATTGGCGCGAGATACGACCATGTTTCTCGATAGCCTCAAGATTCAGCAAACACGTCTAACAAAATATGTATTTTAGATCGGCCGTAAAAATAATTGCACATTTTGTGGTGTTTTCCGAAGACAGGCATTGGATAGAGGGGCTGCGATTTTGAAGGTAGATTGCATCGCAACAGGTCATAATGCAGATGATATCGCTGAAACGGTATTAATGAATATTTTGAGAGGCGATATTGCCCGACTACAGAGATGTACATCTGTAATCACTGTAAGAATATTACTGCATACAATCCATACATGATACATGCTATATGAAATTACAACAAATGTTTGATATCTATATTTTTATGTAATATAGGCTGGTGCAGATTCTATCATGCGTTGTAAGCCACTGAAGTATGCATACGAAAAAGAGATTGTCGCGTATGCATATTTTAACGATCTGGTGTACTTCTCTACAGAATGCATATATGCTCCAAATGCTTATAGAGGTCACGCACGAGCCTTTCTAAAGGATTTAGAGAAAATAAGACCTTCGTCTATCATAGACATAATACATTCAGGTAAAAAATATCTTATAATAGCTTACTAAATAATATTAACGTTTATCTGTTACATAACCTGAAAAGTGTATAAAATAGTTAATATCATCTACTAGGTGAGCAGTTACAAGTGAGAGATAATGTAAAAATGCCAGAGAGAAGAAATTGTACTCGATGTGGATTTGTTTCAAGTCAAGAAATATGTAAAGCATGTGTTTTGTTGGAAGGTTTGAATAGAGGACTACCAAAACTCGGCATTGGCAAATCTAGTAAAGCTAAAAAGATAATGAGCTTGCACGTTGATAAAAAAAACGAACAGCAAAGTATAGATTTTTAAGATTTTTATATATCTATTATGTATGTAACATGTGCACGTAAAATATATTTTTACAAAAAATATATCTTCTACGTATATATTTTTATTTGAAAAAAAAAAACCTATATATATATATATATATTTGTTGCATTTAAAAATTTAATCTTTCAAACAGAAAGTTATTGTGCACACAGAAAAAAAAACAGAATTAACAATTGATAACAAAAATAATTTATAATTCTAATATTCATCAAACATTAGTATTATAATATTAAAAATCTCATGTATATCGTCATAGGATAGTTTTGTAATTTTAAATCAGGTTTTGATTTATAAATAAAACTACATATATGTTTTCATGTAAAGAAGATAGAATCATACGGGACAGTATTATTTTAATCAATCATCGTTTTCACACTTCTTCTGATACAATAAAAATATCTTTACTATATAAAACATGTATTCATATCAAAATGAAATTTATATTATATATGCCGCTGCTTTCTGAATGATTTGTGTTCTGCAAATGGGACAATTATTATTGATGCTAACTGAGCAATCTTCGCATATGCATACATGACCACAAGGTAGTAAAATAATTTCACGTGCGTTCGTCTTGCAAACTACACATATTTGATCTTCCCTAAGATCTCTATCCCTGACTCTTTGACGTCTTTCTTGACGAGATGTTTCGAGCGATTGACGCAACTGATCTGCCAACCTTTGCTCCTGTTTATTCTTCCAATAGCGTCTTGCCATAATTCCTCCGAGTACCAATCCAATTGCACCACTCATCAAACAAAATATCCTATGTTACATAAGATTATATATATATATAAATACAGACTTGATATAACAAATAATATTCTAATTATTTCCACTAGAATTTACGTGCCTGTATATTTTTTTACGATCATCCAACTTCCGTATCAAAGAGGTAATAGACATGCTTGTTATGTAAAAAGGAGGTCCGTTTAATGGAGGTTGCAAAGTAAGGTAATTGGATTCAGTTTTCGACCTCGAGAGCTCACCTATTGCTGTAATAATTGAATCTTTACGCAACATTTTTTCTGTAGACTGTATACCACGTTGACGTACACCTAATAAATCATTACAAATGCAAGTTAAAGAATTTGATACACATTTTCTACATAAAATTTCATATACAATAAAAACAAATAGCCTTATTGCACATTTTATTGCACGTACCTGTAAAAAATTCCCATATATGATCTATAATCGTAGGTACACTAGGTTGAAAATTATCGGAGATTACATCCAAGTCTAAAATATCGGCGGACAACGGATCTATTATTTCTACTGAGTGCCATCTGTTTTGTAAAACAAATGGTACTGTATGATATACTTGATGAATTGTTCGTTCTTGGTCAGACCTATGGAGTTACAAATTGGATAATTTAAAAAAACAGTATATGTTACAGTATTTATATTATAATGAAAATTGTTCGTAAAGTTGCGACGTGCAACGTGCAATCCTACCAATAACCAGCTGACGTTCTTGCGACAACATGTTCTCTGACACTAAGCTTCTGTATGACTCCAGTAACATCTTTTTTATTAACGCTTTGCAATGATTCTCCTAATGGTTTCACGATCCCTCTGACAGCGATGTAATCTACTTTGTTATTTTGGCTTTTATCCAATAGACTTTCCAGATCTGTGCCAATGTCGTGTAGCTCGACACTCTACAAAATACTTACATGTTTTTAAATCGCCTAGCTTTAATATTTCAAAATATTCCAATTTAAAATATATTGTAGAACTTTAACACAACGAATTAATATGATCTACCTTGATTGCCTTAATCGCATTCTTGCAATGAATATACTGTTTCAAGCAGATAGTGAATACAATAGTGTCAATTCCGAGCAAAAATATCTCGCTGAAGTACTCCATGATTAGGTTACGTTCTTGAATATATTACCGCCCATCTTTACGTTGTTTCGATCTGCATCAATTCGTTTGGACTAGGGTTACACACGTCTGGATATTCATCCCGAAATATTTTTCAAATTACAAAAAATCAAGAAAGAAGTGGAAGGAAGACACCAGCGTGTCAACCGAAACAAAGTAAACAATGTAAAATCATGAGACATGAGATGAGAGGCATAAGAGCGGCCATGGACGCGATTTACTTATTTTGAAGCGCCTCTATGTCCACAAAATGTGGACATTAAACTACGTAGCCAATATTTATGAATCCCGTAGGTAATGTCCACGATTTTGTGGTTCTCTTCCGTGTTATATTCAGGATTTTTTAGCTTTCTTCCGTGTTATGTTACGCCCATAATTTTCGTATTATTATATGTATATGCCGCTCTCAGGTTTCTCTCTGATATTAGTATTGTAACTTAAAAATTATTGTTTCAAATAAAAATACGTATATACATAGATAAGATATATGTATATACATATGTTATAATATCATGTAAATTTGTATTACTTTATTGTTTTATTATGTATTAGATTTTGGCACAGACTAAATATAAAAAATAAAAAACAAAGCTAAGTATAATAAAAAAGTAAAAAAAAAACAAAACAAAAAAACAAAAACATCTAATAGGATCGCTGATTGGAATCGGCCGGGGTGGTGGAGGGCCTCTACAGGTTGTTCCATTTTTATTGGACGGAATTTTAACTAAAATTAAAAGTGCAACTTAAAAAAAAATTTTATTAGAAATATCTAGGCCGAGTTTAGCCAAAGTATGTACAATTCAATTGCAAAAATGTCCGGTAAAAGCGGGTTCTCTATTGTCAGTATAAAGTTTAATAAAATACACAGCAATATAATTAATAATTATATTAACAAGTTGGTAACGCGTATATAATGTAAATATAAGTGATTAAATTAATAAGAGATGCCTTTTTTTTAAATTAATGAAAGAGATGGTTCTTTTCGGAAAAGAACCAAAAAATCGTGGACATTATCTACGGTACTCATGGACATTCGAGTTAACGACGAATGGTAAAAGAATAAAGTTTGACGGAGGTAATTAACACTAATTAACAGTATATGGTAAAGCAGCGAAAGAAAGCGGATAAACTAGCTGAATTTATGAACAGAAGTTCCGTTCGATTTAGCAGTGCAAAAGTTTGTAATGTAAAATACGTGATTACTTGAGAAATTCGTAATGCATCAACGCTTTCTCAGCACTTGTGGCTACAATAAAAACACCGATAAAGGTCATCGATCTTAGGCAAACGAGCATATTTGGGCAAATGTTAATTTCTTTTATTCGTTAAAAGTTAAAAGAATAATAATATCAATTCATAACGAGAAAATTACTTACAATTGTTAATCTTCAACACTAGAGCCATCAAAATGTACATTTCTTCGACGGTATCCATTTATATTTCATAATTAAGATATATCGAATTTTTTACTTTGTTTTGCTTTTCTGAAATCACCGCGTTTTTAAAACATTCCAATTTCTACACGGGTTTAATATAAAGAGCTGGATGATGAAATGGCTTAATGTGCTTATTACATTATATATTTTATTACATTATATATTATATAGTTTAATGTGCTTATTACATATACTTATAGCTAAATAAATTTTTAAATAACAGATTTGTAAGTAATTTTTATGACTTTCAATCAAATGCTTTTATTTCAGATTGTATCTCCTTCGTCTCAAGTATTTAATTTACAACAATATAATAATGTTCTTTGATTTGTTATCTTTATAATGAGGTTAAATAGAAAGAGAAAGAATTGATGTTTTTGAGAACATTTCAAGAAAAAGAATAAAATTCAATATCGTGTGTGACTTTTCGCGCTGGTACACAGTAACGCACAAGTCTAAAATAAAAGAATGTCAATAAGTTTACAGTCCTTTACAATTTTATATGCCTTCTCCTTTTTTCTCTCTATCACACTCTTTTTCTTACCGGTTTTATGTATTATAGATGCATAAAATGCCTTAAATAAATTCTAGTAAGTAAGCGTATAAGTTTGTTGTTAGTCTGATAACGTCATAAGTGTATAATGTTAAAGTTCAAATTATACTTTATATTTTTATGAAATTGTTTTACGCCGTAAATTAATTGCTATGAAGTAGTATTTCTTTAAGTGATGCATTCTTGACGAAATATGTACATACAGTCATAACATAAAAATTTCTTTTTGCATATTGATATTTGTTTAAATCGCATTATAAAATTAATATATAAAAGTTAAAGACTGGCTTTCGATAAGCTTCAAACCAATAGTTCGTTTAATTAATTAGTTCGGAAAGATAAATACCGCGCAAAAGAAACTCCACATATTGTTTCTCTTGATGTTCAACTTGCGCACTCTCCTTTCTTCAACCTCATTTCCACGTAAGAGTCGCATTATTATTCTAGGCTGTAGGTAGAAGAGAATTAAGTCGCAAGATTCCTAAGCCAATTGATTCTGTGCGTATCGTTACATTTTGTTTTGTCGTGGTCGGCCTTTCGGTAAATTACTTTTCCCAACAAATCAAGAAAGATGACGCGACTTATTGTTATTTTACGTGAATTAGCTTTACGATTATTATTAGTGTAAGTTGGAGAGAACTCATATGTATGTTTTATTAGCAGAAAAATATTTTTATATTAATTTAATAATTATTTTAATTATTTATTTAAGGTCGTTATTTGTTTAAAAGATAAAAGAAGAAAAGAATAAGTACATGTAATATATGTATATACATATAAAATAATAAAATACACAATATAATTATGAAGTCAATAGAACTAAATATTTGAAGAATTATGTAAATGAGACGGCAAATTTGAGGCTTTGTTGAATCTACTGTGACGTAATATTATAGATATTAATTGCGACATTAGAAATGCTATTGGAGTGATATCGGACAAATACAATTTGAAAAGAGGGACCGACTATTGATAGCTGTCCTCGAAGGATGTCCGCGAAGAAATTTATCCAAAATTTCAATTAATCCGTTTTGCATGTGAATTTCATCATTTAGCCTCGAGAATTTTCGCTTACTGTGTAACACGGTTTCTTATCTATCTATCTCTCTATTACTGGCATGCAGTTACGCGTTTCGCATGGAAATATACTGCAAGTGAGCGTGCAAGGACGGCGTCTTTCGTAGGTGCAGACCCGTTTCCGAGCCGCGATGTGCTATACATATCGAAAATAAAACGCTTTCGTTCGATTTTTGCCTGCCGTCGTACGAGAACTAGTCCCGTGCCTTGTCATGCGTGCGTTTCCTCGGTTCTCTTTAATTTAGCGAGCGTCATTAAAAAAAGTCTAGTCCCTTTCGCTTTCGACCGGCCACTTTGGACGGTTACGTTGTATAATAGGAGACAATCTCTATTCGCTAATTTGATAGTGATTTTAAATTTAAGCAATTTTAAGTTGCTTGACCACTTGTTATGCACACGTTCCAAATTCCATTTTATTTATATATATATATATATATATATAATTTCTACTTATTCTATTTATCCTAATTATTCTAGTTATTCTATTTATTTATATCTTTATTTCAAATTGAGCACTTTGGGATACTTTTTGCCGCATACTTTCTTTGGGTGAATTGATTTTTTCTCAACGAAAATTACGAGGCACTCATAGTTCCTGAACAATCAGCGATTGAACACATAAGGAATTTTAGTCGCAAATTAAATATCGAAAGAAGAAATAGGAAAGAATTACAAAATCTCATGTTTCAGTCAATATTAAATAGACATCTCGCTTCTATAGAATTTTAAGATAAAAATTTTATTATAAGAGGCCGACAGGTGTAAGCAAGTGTTAAAGCATGACAAGCAAAACCACAGCGACGGCAAAACAATCGGAAATCGAGAGAAGAGAGCCGAGCGATCGCGCGGAGGAACCCGGAAGGAACAGGTCCTCCTCATCTGCCGCTGGCAGGATCTACGCTAGCCAGGTGAGCACAGGTGAGTATACTCGGCCCAGTGTACGGTCGGCCGTCGGTACGGCAAGAAGCGCGTGTGGAAGCCGATAGGCTGAGGACTGAGGAGGGCCCATGAGAGAGTGCATTCAACTCTCGCGGGGAATCGCGTATCGTGAATCAGGAATCGTATATGCGACGCGACGCGAAAGCGGCGACCGACGCGTCCGCAATACCCGGCGAGGAAAGATCGTGGAACATGTCTGGGACATATCGCCCTGGTGCAGGATACGCATTACTGGTAAGTGAAGTCTGATTCGCCATGACTTTTCGTCGTCAGCTCGGCTATTTCGACATTAGTCTCGGTCGTGGTGAGCGCAGATCCATGAAATACGAACGCGTGCCGCGTGACTTTCGCAATGGTTTCTTAACTAGTGTTCTTGTACAATTGTAACTTTTTGCATATGCGGAAGCACGTTTGTTTATCTCTGCAGAAACACAGCTCGAGCTCTAGAACATTCTAATACGTGAAGTCTACTAATTTGCGGCAGATATAGAATTCTACTAGTTTGCGGCAGGATAGAATTCTATTTGTAATTTTATGTGCCACTTTTCAAATATATGTGTGTACTTTAATATATATATTTTATACATGTGTGTATCTTGATTTTTCAAATATATTCACGTATAAATTATAAATTCAATCCTGAATTCTGACATGAATTATAGATCCTCTAAAGTAGGTTTAAAGACAATAACCCGACCGATTTTTGTTAGCATTTTAAATGATTTAGAGTACGCTCTATCAATAACTAATTATAGAATAAATAAATTGTAATTGATTTATTTTAAACAAAAGATTTTCGTTCAATATCTATTCACGTAAAGATTGATTTTCACACTCCTCACAGGTATGTCATAAATGTGTGTAGCCTGATTTTTTTTATATTAAGACAAACCTTTTTTAGACTAATGAACTAATCTGTAATTTATGTCAAATTTTAGGATAAAATTCTATTTATAATTTTATATGTCGTGTATTTTGATGTGTGCATTTCATATAGGTACATGTATATATTTCAATTTTTATTTCAAATGGTTTTCGTATTATATGGCACGTAATATTAAAATAGAATTTGAGTTGGAATAAGTAAACATTCATACACAGAAATATTATCGACACAAACATCCTGTCGCGGCTCGAAGCCCTTTCCTAATTTGATATAAATAGAATGTTGTCATGAATTCTGACACAAATTATAAATCATCTAAAGTGGACTTAATATAAAAAATTTTATTTTATAAAAATATAAAATAGGTCGTAAAAGTCAAATTGTCATTTTCTCAAATTTTAACATGCGTGTAAAAGTGCAATTATAAAAGGCTTATCAAAAAGTTACATGATCAGACACGCTTCATCTCAACTTACTGAGTTTGGAAAAAGTATACAAAATTCACAGAATATTATTAGTATAGGCTATCAAGATCCAGCCCCCCCCCCCCCCCCCCCCCGGACCTTAAATGGTAATTCCTCTAATTAATTGTATATTACATCGTGTCCTGTTTCACACACATATTATAAAAAATGTTCTAATTAACAATTTATGTTAAAATTCATGTAAAGTATAATTCTACAATGTATCGAACGCGATATTCTGAATTTTCGCACGCTCGCGGTCTGCCCGAAAGCAGGTTAAGGGGCTAGCGGTTGGCGAAGTAAAAAAAAAAAATAAAGGGGGGCGGCGGAGGAGAATAAGATATCATCCTTATTCCGCGGCGATCGAGCGTAGAAGCGCCGCTTGAATTTCAACTCGACTGCCGCTCTCGCACCGTTTATAAACAGCCGCAAGGTGGAGTGGATCGAAAGCGCGGGTCAGCGAGCGCTCTCGTTTTGCGAAACTTCTCGAGAAGGTGATGAGGTCAAGGTTCACCGTCGTCAAAGAGATCCGCGCCCGTAGATGAGAGCGGAAGAGAATACATAAAAAATTACCGGATCGGCGATGCATTTATGTCACTGGAATTTATAGATTACTCAATAATAACCGATATAAAGCAAAAATGGGATAAACTAATTGGTTGTTCAAAGGTAAAGACGATCTATAATTCGCGTCGATTTTCTAAATAGATTTTTAAATAGAATTCTATTTAGGATTTTATATGCCGTGTATTGTAATTGCATGTGCATTTTTAAATATATATATATTATATCTTTTAACTCTTTGTTTATCGTATTATAGCATATAAACTTGTATGCAAAGCCTTATTCTGAATTTCGACACAAATTATAGATTGTTTAAAGCGGGTTTAAACAGATAAAATACAAAATGTACTCGCGTATTCTACTCTTGATTGAAGATATATGTGATTAAAGCTAACGAAATTATGGTCAGATTATAAGACAATTATTTTTTTTAAATTACTAACAAATATAACATGAATGCTTTATTTTTCACAACGTGTGTTAAATGTTATACAATTATAAAAATAATTGTATAAAAACAAAAATACTATAATATAATACGCACACTGTGCTAAATATGTCATTATGCCATTTAGCAAAGACACAAATATGCTTTTACGATTTTATATCTATGCAATATAATCTCGTGTAAATAAATTAGCCGAGAAATATATTTTTATCTAGGGAAAGTTAATGTTTTGATAAATATTTATCAATTTTTAAGCTTTAGTTTTAAAAGTTAAGATAGACGAAAATATGTCCCTAGAAAGCTATAAAGCATAATACTAAGTTTAGTTTATCTTAAAGTAGTAAATCTATGACGATACGATTTGATGTTGCAAGGAACAATGCGATAAATTGTTATCGCTCAGTACTGTATACGCCTTCCTTCTGTCACACTCATCTCTAACGTACAAACTTTGAATCAAGACAACGATATAACGGGCCATTTCCAAATGGTAATATAGACGGATAGTTCACCAGTTAAATTCATGAGATAAGAATATCAAATTTTTATTTTTGGCCACGTTTTTACAAAAATATTTCAATATGCAATAATTTTACATGCAATTATCTGGAAACGATGTAGAAACGTTTTCTATACATAAGAAGCTTTTACGATAACAAATTGTTATAATTTTATACAAGATATTGAGTTATAGAGTTATAGTCGCGATTATAATATCATAATCACTGACGTGATTTTTTATGAGAAACCGAATAAAGGTAATAAATAATATTTTTCGATGGTTTATGGTTTTCCCGAGAGAAATAATTTTGTACATTGCATGCCGATTGATTACGTTCGCATGCCTATAATTTAAGATGTTAATATCGCCTTCTATTGAGTTGGATACATGCAACAAAACCGACGTTATTTAGATTCATTCGGAGTGTATAACGTTGTAAGTGCTTGTTGGATACAGAGCTGCGTGTTTGCTCGCGGGATTCTAACATCTTGTTAGAGAAACTTGGATGGCATATATAATATGTTTATCTAAACTTGTGCGCGCACGGTAACATTATGTCTCCTCGCGAAAGGACTTATTACGTGCACACGGGTTAAACGGTACTGCCGGTGCAACCGGCGCGGCGCGGCGGCAATTACCGAGCCACTCGGTTAGCCTTGCAAAGACGTCGCAATACAGGCCAGCGCGATTACTTGATATCCGCATGAAAGACCGGAATTCAACATGGTTATCAGGACGCGCATCGCTAATGCGCGTTAGGAATATCGTAAGCAAGTTGTCGCAAGCGCCAAGCTACTCGGAGAGAAGACGCGGATATTAACTTTGGTTACTTAAGCCCGGAGTGTTAACTTCAATCTACGCAACAAACTGATATAAGAGAGAGAGAGAAAGAGAGGGAGGGAGAGAGAAAGGGAGGGAGGGAGGGAGGGAGCAAGAATATAAACATTATAAACAGATAAATTATAATATATTACATATGTACATACGTCCGAGTGTAGCGATATCGATTTGATAGTAATTGATACTCGCGAGAATTCTTGCGGGAGTTGCGGTTAACGTTAACAATTCTGGAATAGTTATCGACATTCTGGCCGACACGACGTAAGTATCGGCTCGAGAGCTAGCCCACTATTGCCGGTGGTTGCATTTCGATCGAATTTTTCGTCGCTCGCACTAATTGCGTAATTCCATTGCAACCGACCGGATCCGGGCACCGATGGAAATTGTGCAGGTAGCGATCGATCTGGGTCCCGTCCTAACTCTCCAATGCATGTGCAAGCGAGCATTTCGCTCCCGTGGCATTCTCTGCGAAAGGGCACGTGGAAATTCACACGCGCGTTCTTCCACACCTGCAGCTGCCGTGCGAAGTGATGCCGTGATGCCCAAAAAGCATTATCCGCGGCATATTTAATGGTCCGGAAATTTTTTAGTAAATGCCAAGTACAATCTTATGATATGATTGATTTTTACATATCTCCCACGATATAATCGATGTTATTTAATCTTATAATTTTGCAACACTTTCTAAATTAGTTTTTATATAGTAAACTACTAAATTGGTTTTTAGTTTAATGTATTTTTTACCTCGCTTTTCTTGTATTTTCAATTAATTTAGAATTTGTTTGACAGAAATTTGTTTTGTTTGATAGAAATTGAGATAAAAATTTGTTTATTAATTTTTTTAATATTATTTTTATTTACAATTTAATTTTTATTTACAAATCTCGTAGGAAAAATTAATTTGGTTAACATCTTGAATAATTGATGTCAAGCGAAATTATACAGGATTTCCCAGTACATTGCTACACAGTGTACTTAATGCCTGTTGGAATTCGGTCATCATAGTGCTAGCTGACGCGAGTGTTGACCCTATTAGGACTCCACGCATGGGTCCATGAGATCCGGCGAAAATTTCAAGTCGCTAGAAGTCTTGGAATTTTTTTCTTATTTAAATGTTTGTGTTTTGAAATTCGGCAACCAGAATTATTTGAATTATTTGCATTTTATAATTATATTCTAGTTGTATCAAGTTGTTTGTCCTCTCTTAAAATTGCCGTGTTAAATCAATTTATTATTGCCTCTTTTCCTCAATGCCGATTGGTTCTTTCATTGTGCTTACTTCGTGAGTGACTGTCATTGTATATTTTGACAGTTGTGTGTATCAAGGCTAAATAGCGCGCGCGAAGCGCGCGTCTGTGGTGTCTAGTAAAATTAAAAAAAAACTGTTATTTTATAATGAATATAACTGATTGTGAGCCATGCAACTGATCAAATTTTCGATTTTTATATAATGTTGATTTTTATAAAAATACAAATATATATTTTTCTTTTTCTTTTGAGTCAATAAAAATAGTGAGTTTTTTCTATAGTATAATTTAATTTATTTTATTCTGTCCATTTACATTACAAAATAACAGCTATTTAACTTCAGCAACTTCTCGATTGTTACTCTGCGTATATTTATAAATGCATATAAATATATATATATATATATAGTAATAATTAAAATATGCATTATTTCGTACATATAGGATACTGTTTAAAGTTTAATTTATTCTCTCCACTCTTTTGCAAATAGGAATATGGATTGTCTATTATTATTAAACAGCCATTAAACGCATCATTCACGTATTCGGTTGATCGCAAGGCGGAGTTTCGAGAGCAGATCCGTATCAATATTGTTTGCGCTCGGCGCTTGAGATACCTACCGAATCGAGTGCATCTCTGAAGCTTCGTCCCGCTAAACCCCGGCGAAATCCTTCATTATTCCGAGCGATGATCCGCTCGAGCGTGTCTCTCCTCGCGGCGACGTATTCACCGATGATCATTCGAGCGTGACGCGCGACTCGACGCGACGGTCCAGCATCACGGTCCACTATCATGGTCCAATGATCTTTAGTAGTTTCTTATCCGCTGCGCTCACGTCTTCCTAAATATTCCTAAACGTAGACGCGGAAACCAGATCGAGATCGAGAACTATAATATTGAAATCTAGAGTAGACGAATCTGGAATGATGTTCGATCGCTGCTGAAAAATTTCAGAGAGGCTAAACGAACTAGAAGTACCTATAACTAGAACGTCGTATATTACTTTACCAAATATCTAATTGTAAGGGACCGAGTCCGCTATATATCCGCTGAAGTTATAATATTATTTAAGAAGATTAGTTGTTGAAGTTTTTGTGTTTCTCTGTATTACTCGTATTTCTCTTCCTTGCGGCGAGTTTGCATAATTCACGTCGACATGTCAGGAAATCGAAATGTCAGATAATAGAAAATCGATATAATATGGATTGTACGATATATATCTGCATTGTACAATCTATACAATAAGATGAAATGTTGTTATTAGAATATGTGTATTATTAAAATTATCGTCTGTTCGTCTTTTCTAGTCCGAAACTAAAACTTGGAGACTAAAATTATATTTCGACAAAAACATTTTTCTTTAAGATGCTTTTCTTACTTAAAAAATAAGCAATTTTGGCAATTAATAAGCACACAGAAAAAGGAGATATTCTTGATTTGAAAATATCTTTAGTTTCAACGTGGAAATGCTTGAATAAAGCATTTTATTCAAGTAAGTTGAAATTCTTAGAAGATTATAGATTGTTGCGTGTAATATACGAAACAATAAACGCGTTAATCTATACATATATGTATATATATGTATATAAAGCATATAAGTTTTGATTTAACACCTATCTTTTTTTCTGTGCAACACAGGAGATTTCCTTCAATGGAAAGTAGATATATCGCTAAGCAGTCTTTCATGCGTTTATCTCGCTTTTGATAAAATAGATAACTCGTTGCTTCTAGATCTAATTTTACTCTCCATAGAACAGTTATGTAATTGGCCCAAATAGGATTGCTGATTGTGCGCGTATGTGTTCTTGCGTTAATAACAATCTATCTCTCGAATCATTGAATCTTCAAATATAAGACAAAGTGGCTGTAAAATAAGCAGTTCTCACGTCTTTTCGTACGTTTATTTCATTTTCAAGCGGTATGACCCGAGTTATCGTCCTTGGATACGACCGCCATTTCGGAATAAAGTGTAATCAACCGCGACGGATAATACCTCCTTGATCCGACGCCGCTATGAACGGAGAGAGCATCCTCTTGAACTCTGAGACGAGAAGAAAGTTCGTCGTCGGATAAAGTAAAAAATCGACGCGGATCAGTGCGAGGCACTTTCCTCGGTGCTTTCGATTGATTTTAAAGTGCGCGAGACGTTACTTCCCGTTCGAGAAAAAGCGCCGACATTGTCCGGCACAGCAGGCACCTCGATTTATCGTAAATCGCGAGAAAGAAAAATAATAGTATTCCCGCCACACACATGTACGGCGGCCCGCTTTTCATACATTCCGGAGTCAACGGTGCTGAGAAGAATATATTCACGAATAACGAGCATGAATTGGTAAACGTATTCACGCGAATAATTATAGTTATTACCTATAACAAATTCTTATTTGTTCTGTAGTAATTAAATATTTATTTAAAATTATGAAGTTTTGATTCTTAAATAATGATCACGGATATAATTGTCTCTTTTAATTTGCTGGAATTTGTTTCCTATCTTCAACATCAACTATATCTTTGTAACTAATATAAGTATCTTTATTCTGAAATATCGTAAATCTGTTGAAGTCACGTCCATTTGAAATTCAATGAAAGATAATCTTTCGCCATATACTTATACTCGCACGAAATTTAACTTTCGAAGAGCTCTTTATTTATTATTCGATCATAACTTAAGGAATATTGGCTCTTCGATATTTTTGTTAGGGAAAGATCTTCAAATTGATCGAAGAATCACAAGAGGCGATAAGGTAGGTCTAGGACATTTCGTATAGGTATAGTTTATGCACACATTGCCCACATTGGAAACACTCGATCGCGGCGACTTGCAGCCCAGCTGGCACAGGACGGAATTCTCTTAAATACTGACTCGTGTGCGGCCTGTCCGCTGCAGTTCCACCCCGAGGTTCCTAAGGTCGCGGGTCGGCGCAAACCGATGCGGCATGTGCGTTACAAAGTCGGGCGATCGATTATTTCGACAGCTGTAAAACAATCGGCTTTCGCGTCGGCCTAAGTCATTAGGAATCGCTTTATCCGTAAACGGGGCCAAGGCTGGAGACGCGAAATACGACGGCGCTTCCAGTATTTGGTGACTTCGCGAATCTTAGAGAGGAGAAATGGAAACTTGATCGTACAATGTGCAATTAAATAACAAGCATACCGTGCAATACATCACGCGGAACGTTGCACAAGAAAACGGTCCCGATGACAGGCTTGCCATTTATATAAATAGAGGACCGTCAATGACACAATTCGCATGCGATACCTGCGTAATTTTGTTACTTGACGATTACTTCTGGCGTTAGATATTTCCTTTCACTTTTACGTCCCGTAAAGTTTGGATTACACCGGCAACGTTTTATCTCTCCATGTATGCATATAATTCGGCAATGCCGGTAATCTTTCCCCCTAAAAACTGTTTGCTCCCGCCCACGGTCTGTAAGACCGTGCTCCAGCCGATCGCTTGTGGAGTCATAAAGATGAAGACAAGGGCAAGGAGTGCGAAGATACGGAAAAAACAAAGCGGGAAAAGTCGTCCTTAGACGAGACGGCGCCGACGGTTATTATTTATTCCCCATACGACAAACAAGTTGTGCAGCGTAATTGCGGTCCAGAAATGCAATAAGAGGAGCGAAAACATTATGCGAAATTTGAATTTAACTAACAATAAGAACATTTAACAAGTGTGAATGGAGAAGATCTTTTAATCCGCGAACTGGTTTGCGCGGGTCCCCTTGATATCGATTATCATTAATTTTGTAACATGACAGGCGGAAATTAGCAGCCAGAGGTGAACCCAACGAAAGTACCACCAAAGACTTTCTTGTCTTTTGGCATGCTCGATAATGTTATGCAAATGTCAATGTGGTGAAACTGTTCTGCCATCACTTGCGAAAAGCTCATTATGCTAGCAGATAAATTCCGTGGTCTGTCACGGTGAAATCTGTGTTATTATCTGGAGTCGCGATTGCGCTATTGCGCTTGTTGTGCTGGTTGATTGATCTTCTCATACTTCATGAGACGCGTCTCACATCGCGCTACATCCAATTGCAAGTAAAGCGGCCAATTAGATGCACTTTAAAGCTACAATCTAATTTAAAAAAAAAAAAAAAAATAAATAAATAAATGTGATGACGTAAAAAAGTCACTTCAGAATTGTTGCATTATAATTAACAGCCATCGTTATGATTATAAAATTGAGTTTTGTAATTATTAACTGCTATTCTGCTTGTCCTGTTAAATCATGAAAAATCTTTTGCTTTGACAATTATACGATTTATTATTATAACTGTAAAATGTGTGCACAAAGATGAGTGACGCCCAAAATGGTCCTTAAAAAATCCCTTTTCTGAACAAAAAAAATTGAATTAAGTAAGGTACCATTGAAAAGGTTTTTAAAATAGATCATTATTTGCAAATAAACTATTACGTTATGACGACTAGTTTTCGAGATATCGTGGATCAAAGTTCTAGTTAAGTTATCTAATTTGTCAATAGTAAACATGTTTCTTTGAGTAAAATCGAACATTGCAGTCATTTGATTGCGACTACAATAGTACAATCACAATTGCAATGTCGAATATTGCAGCTCAGTTGCATATCTCTGCATGTATTTTTAAACGTAAATCAGTCATTCCTTATTTGCAATTATATATTCTGGGACAACTATTGATGTCCTAGAAAAGAAAAAGAAAACAAAAAAAAAGAATGAAAAAAATAAAAAAGGTGCAGATGCAAGGTGACAGTTGCAAAGTGATTGTTGCTGTTGCTGATGATGAGGAAAGAATTGTTGCAGGAAATAATTGCTCAGAAAATGATGACACACAATATCTATTGCAGAGGTTAATGCAGTTGTAGCCAAAAACTGGCAGTTCATTATTTTTATTACATAACAAAAGTTTGCAGCATTGCACTGCAATGCGAGAGAGAGTGTGTGCGCTAAATCGAATTCAATTTTCGAATACTACGTTGGGTGCATTCAAAGTTCGAAATTGACTTCAATGGATTTTAGTTCTAAAATAATCAATTTTTATTATTTTATTGATCAAAAACGGTTTATGATAACATGATAAAAGTATATATATATATTTGTAATCAATAACAAATTAACTTTAATCTGATATATATATATCTATATATTTTTTAAATATTTATTTTTATTTCTGCTCAAAAAGGAATTTTCTGGGCGTCACTCTTTGAATCGGGAAATTTGCACTTATTTTTTAAAGATAATACACCATCAGGATTAATTAATCTCGATTTTAGATATAGGCGAAAAGACCCATGAACTTGACGTGAATATCATAATAATGTAATGCACCTTCTCTCTCTCTCTCTCTCTCTCTCGGCCTTTCGAACGCCTGAGGATCTAAAGTCAGGCCGTCAGCTATTACGTTGCGGTCTATCGGAGAGCGGCGCGGCCGCGGCCGCGGCGCACCGAAGGGGGTCCCGAAGTGAAGGAAGTAAGTAAGGTTCCTTCGCGGTGCTACACGGCAAGCGGGGTAATGGTGGTCAGTGGCCGCGCTGAAAGCGAAAGGACGTCCGTGCTCCGCTCGAGAAAGGGGGGTAAATTAAGAGAGTAGGTACCTATTATAGCTATGTACGTGCGGAGCGGACATTTAGCCATTCCTTCCTCTCGCACGTTCGAGGCTCGTAGCAATCAAACGTAGCGCCGATCGGATCACCTGAAATCGATTCAACCGCGCGCGCGGAGGGAACGGGCGTGTTTCAGGTCGCAGGGGACAGGGAGTCTCTCCCTCGTTGGGGGGAGACGCAGGTGCGTGTACCGAAAGTGGCGAACACGAGCGATCAACATCCAGCCGCGGCCAATGCCAGTCACTTGTGAAACGTGAAACGCGAAACTGGGCGAAAGTTTCGCGCCGTGCCCACCGTGGTGGACAGCGAAAGAGAGAAAGAGAGAAAGAGAGAAAGAGAGAAAGAGAGGGAGAGATTAAGAGGGTAACACTCGGAGGAATCCCGGAGGAGATTTCATTCGACGAACGACCGTGTCGTACACGTACGCTCGCCTCCATTATCTCTCTCAGAAACGGGTCCGAACGGTTACGAGAGTGTCGCGCGGAGAGTGTCCTCGGAGTGCACGCGAGACCTTGGGTTTCCGGTGCGAACTGCGAACTGAAAGAACGGTTCGGAGCCGCCGTTGCCGCCGTTGCTGCCGTAGCTTCCGCCAGCGGTTGAGCAAGGTCAGTGAAGAATCGTGCACGTCGGATCGCCATCTCGGCTTATTGGATTTTCGCGCGCGATCGGAGGGCCGCGGCCGTGAGGAAGCCGTGATGGACAGCGATAGTGTGTAGATTCGCGGAGTCGTCTCTTCGTCAGCATCAACGCGACAATCGCTCGCCGCCGACCGCTCTCTGGTGCATATCGACAGTGTGTACAGTTGTACACTCGCCAGTCGACCGCGACAAATCTCTCGTTCACTCGTGAAACACGAACTAGAGCGAGAGTTTTGCCATTTTGTCACTGGCGAGCAAAAAACGATATCGCGACCAACCCGACCAACCTGATATCGCTCGGTTTGGAGAGAGAAATCGGGGTTACAGAAGCAAAATCGTATCCCGCAACTCTTTTTCCGATATTGCGTTAGAAGTCTGGATAGATCTTATTGTGAATTATTTGCAAGTAAAAATACGTTTGGTATAAAATATTTGAGAAATTTTTGGCAATAATTTTTTCAAGATCTTAAAAAATGGGTTAATTTACTTAGGATATTGTTGCGTCGTAAAATTTAAAATTTTGGAATAAGTCGAGCAATTAAAATTTAAATCTGTACGAAGAGTTACTTCAGCTTTATCATAAATTCTGAAAAGTAAAAGTAATGTGTTTCTTACTGCTTTTTCAAATAATTTTTTATGACGTTATTATTTGCGTGCAAGTGCGTACAAATTATCATCTTATGCACGACTCCTATTCTGGTCAATGCCGTTTGTCTCCCTGTACGTTGTCATCTCGATAATCGCTCGTTTCCTTCCTTTTCCCGTCAATAAAGATTTCTTCATGTATGATCAAAGTGCAAAATAGGTTGCTGTGCGATGAACGGACAGTATCGTCTATTTTTTTATCGGTTCGATGACGCCTGAAACCTTCATCCGAGCGTGACAGCTACCGTTCGCTCGCGGAACGCGAAATATGTAATAGCGAAAGTTTTCCTGGCGCATTCCTGCTATTACACACATGTAGGAAGTATATGTATATAACACACATGTATATTACACACATGTAGCCGGTATATGTATATCACACGGCGTATATCATTATATATCACCCAGGCCGTAAGAACTCGAAGGGACGTGCTCGAGAGAACATATGGTCCTTTAGTATGCCCGCTTTTCGCGCTGATCATTCGAACGGCCCGAGGGTGCACTTGAACTGTCATTCGCATCCAGATACTTTACGCAGCGCAGCTGCAGCCTCCTATATCATTCGTGCCTCAAACAGCTGATTTTTATTATTCGGACCAGCGTGGCGCGGCGCGGCGCGGGTCGATATTTCTCTTTCTCGAAGTAGTGGGTCATTTATAAATGGGCTGCATTACGTTTTATCACCGCCCGATATTTTCTTGCAAAGACGTCGTGTAGCGAAATCATTCTCAATTCATGGCAAATGTAACTTATTCGTGAAATGCGAAATCTCCGTTGGTAATCGCCGAGCGAAAGTTTTATCCATTGAATCTTCTTAAAAGAGACGTCGCACGAAGTTGTACTTTCCTTATAAAAAGAATAACGGATGATGTCCTGAATATCCCATCGTACTCTCACTTGCTTATTTTATCTTCTTACATATACATAGATATAAGAAACATATTCTCGAGGATGAAATAAAGACGTAAAAAGATGGTATATTTTTCTTTATCCGACTATATAATATATGAACTAACAATAAATGTCGACTAACAATAAATGTTAATTTGATTTATGAAATATCTATTTTAGAAATTTATCATTTACAATATATTTTACACTGAATTATATACCTACACATTTCATTCGTTCTTGGCAGTAATTTCTTCTATTTATTCTATCAATTAAAGGAAAAATCCCTATTTATATAAAACAAAAATTTTATGAATTTGCCATTAAAAATAAAAACAAAGACAATAATATATATACCATTTTTATTTAGTCTATACTATTTCTTTACTGAGTAGTCAGTAGTTCATGTAACATCGGAAAATTTTGTATGAAAACAACAAGTTTTTAAGATTTTTGTATTTAGTATATAATATATTATACCTAATTTATTTAGCAGTATTTAGTAAAACAGTGTTTCAGAGCATATTCTTACTTGTTTTTATTTTTATATACAATATTATGCGCCCTTTCAAATTTTTTTTTAAAAAGACCTTTTTTAAATATATACGATATACCTTTTATCTTTTGACAAATTTTATTTAGAGGTTTCGGTAGAGCGCATCGTATAATCGATGATGCGTGGCACGCACATGCGACCTGTGTCTGGCCAAGAGAAATGAGATTTGCTCACGAAACACGATGCACGATGCACGATGCACGATGCACGATGCACGATGCACGATGCAAACGGAACGAAAGTTTTCACCTTTTACCTTAACAAAGACAGACAGGATAAATGGGATGTAAGCGCGATGAAGAGAAAATCGTTTAAAATCGTAATCGGAAGTTTCTCTATCCTGAATTCTGCGTTTCAAGAGCGATCTCAATTTAATATGAATGGTATTTCTTTTTTGTCTCTCTGAAAATATGGGCGGAACGATCAATCGGAGAGTATTCTTAAGTAAATATTAAATTGATTGACAAGCACAAATCGTGTAACGCCAATTTGTTCGAGTTACGGTCGCTTGTTCCGTTAAAAGTGAAATCGCAGTATGCAAGAACCTCGGCATAGATCTTCACGTCGATTTGTCGCTGTGTTTTTCGTATTTTGTGTGTGTACACGCAAGCTTCTTTATGGCAATCGACAGTATCGAATTGAATACCATGAAATTGATATGTTATTTTAATATTTGGTGGAGGCGTTATTTCTGTCATTTCATAAGATTAGATAAATCGACAAAGCTGCATTTCAGATCTTAAGATGAACTAATTTATGATCACAATATTATAAAATTACGCCATAAAAAGATTAATGATTATTGGATAATTATAGTACTCTGACAATTATTATAAAATATAAATTAAACTCTCAAGAGTTATGTCAAAATGAGCAAGATTTTAAAGTTTATCTAAAATATTATTATTAAGACGCTCCTCAAATTAAATATGTAAAAATACAACCTGTAATGAGATAAATAACTTTGATAAATTATCTATATTAATCTTTTTGCATAATTGAAATTATTTTGTTTGGAGGAAATCGATTCCACCAATTTGATCAAATCGAATATTGTTGTATGTAGGAAAAAGTAGATTTTAAATTGATTAAAGAATCTATATATACCATTAGATGATTAGAAACTATAATACGGTAAAAGTGAAACATTCTATATAAAATAATGATTGTATTTTACTAAATAACGATAAAAAAGCCTCTATTTCAATATACCTTTCATGTATGCAGAAGAGAAAATCCTCGTAGGATCGTATAATCATGAGAGAATCATAACTGAATATAATGAATTTCTTCCGATATAATGAAACGGTGTGCAATGCAATTTCGAAATTTACGGCGCACCGGCGAGACTGAATCTCGCATGGGTCTCTCGATTGCTACATCAACGCGTTGCTTTCCGTACGCCACGGCGCGGAAGGCTAATCTGCTCTCTTGTACAGGGAAGAGGTAAATAAACCTTTCCCTTCCCCGCGGGTGCGGTGCCGTATCGGAACGCAATTGTTCCTCCCTTGATCGCGAAGCGCGTGCAAGAGCGCGCCTTTTACATAAGACGCGCGTGGCTACCTACGTAGGATGCACTTTACAATTAGTGCAACCTGCGAGGATGCATCGTCACGGTTCTGCGCCTGACGGCAGGCAGGCTCGCCAGTCGTCGACTCACCGCGAATAATTTCAGGGATGTACGAGACTACAACGTGACTGACGCGCACCGGAAGCAGAGGAAGCCAAAAATGTCGCCGTTGCCGCGAAGGGGAACGTCTACCTTTCTACCGTCGCATTCCTGGTTGATCACGGTGGTTCTGCTCATCTTCTCCGTCCAAGTTCAGCATGTAACAGGTACCTACGTGCGCGCATGTGAATCCCGGTAAAATATTGTTATTCTCTTAATCCGTAGCGTCTTTCGATAAACATTCTCGACAGAAAAGTAAATTGTGAGTAAAAAAGTAAACCATGTCGATTTGAGGATACGAGGAAATGAAACGTTTCAATGCATGTTTGAAATATACCTACGTTAAATGTTAAATATTAATTATTTCCGACGCTATTTTGCTATGACTCGTCTAAATACCTAATTAAAATTAAATAAGTCTATTTTATATTACACACAATCGAAGATAAAAAAATATACTATTATATTATACAGTAAATTAATAAATAATTAAAAGGTTTATTTTTAGACATGTTAATGTTAATTGTAAAAAATTTATAAACAAACGTCTGATAGATAATTAAATGTTTAGAGCAGAAATGTGCAATTCCGATTAATTTTGCAATTAACAAATTTATGAAAATTTAGTAAGTTTAAATATGTATTTTTAATAAATAATGAAAATCTGTAAAAAAAACTGTTAATGAATATTTAAATTCTTATGCTTCTCCAAGTAATATGATAGATATAAGATAAAAGTACCAATTGATTATAATACCGTTTTTATAGCAATATTCATGATTAGTTAATATCGAAGAAATCAAAATTTTTTTAGACGCAACTATATCAGTTAGTAGACAATTTGGCATTCTGAGACGATCGACGATTTGATCTAAAGTCTAATTAGCCCCTATATAGAGCAGCCTATGCACTCGAGTAGCAGCGTACCCTTGTGCAGTCGGCATTGTCGCCGGTAACAATGCGAACGTACGTGTACGTGCGCCAATTTGCACGTACACGGTGCGAGCGAAACTGGCGAAGGCGCCGTCTTGCCGGAGATGGACTGTTAATTCCCATCGTTACCATTTTAGATCGTGAGATCGCGGTCGGGTCTATATCAATTTGTAGGCGGTTCGTTAGTGAATCTTCCCGGCTGCGTCGATCGCTAAGAGAGCCTAACGCAATATTTCGTCGGTTCGCGCATACAAGTATTCGATTGCCGATGCATATATATACCGTTGCGCATAATAGATTGATTCGCGCGAGAATCAACGACGCAACATTCGCGCGACGTTTGCCAGTAAAATCGCTCCCGGCGAAAATCAGAGTTATCCATTACATCTAACAATAAGACATAACTCCGACGATGCACTGCGGAAGTGGACTCCGTGAGACAAGAACAAGTTCCGTAAAATACGCTTCATCATAACTTGAAGAATTATTGTTTAACTGAAGTGACGAAGTCAAAAAGATTTCGCATATTTAATAATAACTTTATTGTGTGCGTATCACAAATGAGTGTAGCACACAAATGAGTACAAAGTATTACACACACAAGAATAACACATAAATGTTGCACGCAAAAGAAAGAGAGAAATTTACAAAAAAAAAAAAAAAAAAAAAAAAAAGAATTAAAATACATGTAATGATAATGAAATCTAATTGAGCTAACTAATTAAAATGATATGACGTAGGATGCTTTAGAAATTGAACAAAAAGAAAGTAGAAAATATATTTGAAATTATCATTGCTGGAATATTTGTTATCTTAATTAGCCGGTTCGTGCCGGTTAATTAAGAATATATGAAACTTATGAGACATTCATGTATGGATATCATGTAAGCCGCTTCATAGTATGAGAACGCATATGTTTGAGTTCCTACATCAACAGGGTCCGTCCCAAAGTGAAGAAGCTACAAAAGCGCACAAAAAGTGGGCTGACCTTGGCCCACATTTGTCAAAGCGAGAGCAGCCGGCTTATTCCTGTAAATGCAACGACACGCGTGCGCATACGTGTGTATGTGCAGTATGCTGTGTGCGACAGGCAAGTATATCTATTGTCGCAAACGATGTATAACGCGCATCTGGATGAAGATGTGTCTGTGTATGCGTGTACGTACATGCCGAGCGCTCGCTCGCGATTTTCTTGGCCCGCTCGCCTTTCAAAAGTAATCCCCTTCCTCGCATCGACTCGAGAAATAGACGCGGAGGAAGTGAGAGATGGCTAGATAGATTGAGAGAAAGAGGAAGAAGAGAGAGAGAGAGACGCGATTCCTGCAAAGTGATTCCTTTAAAACGTTTTCAATCCTCCTGGAAAGTGAAGCTTCGAGAGATTCAATGCTGTGACCGCAAAACATGTGTTAACTTACATAGTTTAGATAAATACTTTCACGCCAATTACATACTATCTAACCAAAGAAAATAGTTGAAAATTAAAAGTTGTTGATTACGCGAATTAGCAAAGTACCAGCGTTATCAATGTAACTCTAAGCATTATAATACAACCATGTAATATTACAATGCTATAGCAGAAGAGTAGTAAAAGGCAAATTTAAATTAACATACAAAAAAAATATTTTTTTCTTATAATTATCAAAATAAACAATATGATTTAGCTCTCGAGATATACAATCAATATTACATGAAGGGCAATTAAGAGCAGACGCCGATGATCGAGCGAAAAAATTAATTAATATTTTTCTAATTACAAGACATACATTTCGGTCCTTGTATTGGACTCTCCTCAGTGTCAAAAATATATATATATAAAACCGCAATTATACAAAAGAGCGCACGCGACAAAAAACGAAAAACGCTAATTAAAACGCTAATAAAAGAAGGCGCACGTGACTTCGATCTTTGGCGTGATACTGAGTACTGACTAACATCAAAAAGACGGCTCCCGCTTAAGAACTTTCAAATTTCTTCGCCTTTCGTCACGTGCGCCTTCTTTTATTAGCGTTTTAATTAGCGTTTTTCGTTTTTTGTCGCGTGCGCTCTTTTGTATAATTGCGGTTTTATATATATATATATATTTGACAATGAGGAGAGTCCAATACAAGGACCGAAACGTATGTCTTTTAATTAGAGAAATACATAATTTTTTCGCTCGATCATCAACGTCTGCTCTTAATTGCCCTTCATGTAATATTGATCTTATAATTATATTATTCTTACTCTTATTACCTATTACTATTATTTTATAGCGCGTTCCGATTATATTATTCTAATTTTTATTGTTGAAATCCTTAGTAGCAGAGTTCATACTACTCATGACCGCTCAAGCAGTACTCGTATTAAATTTCTTGGCATCGCATTATCCACGCATATTACGCACGTAATCTACTGTCAGCGTTTGAATCAGAAAGTGGCAACTAGAAGCCCGGCACGTTCGCACCTCGCAAGAAAACGCTTTGATTGGCGTCGCCTGAGACGGTTAGAAAGTGTAAAGTTATTTTTAACCGCGTCTACAACGTCGATGATAATTAGACGTAAGTTTCGCAATTAGTTCCGCCGCGTAAGCAAATTCCTAATTAAGGTATAGCCGATCCGCGTCCGACGCGACAACCCACTATCGTTCACAATCAGCATGCCTCCGCAAAACCATCGAAGATATTAGGGAAACCGGAAGTAATCATACGTAATCGACAGTAGGTCGATATGATTAAAATGGAGCATGTGCTTCTGCTCTTTTTATCTTTCAAAGTAAATGCTCTAAAAAACGTAAGTGTACTTAGATTGGATTTACCCGCTCGTGCCTGAAATTAAAACTTCCGTATAAGATTATACTTATAAAAAATCGTTACGCGCGAAAGTATATCTACACATAGCCGAAGGAAACTTCAGTCGTATGCTGACGAGAAAAAAATAACGGGGGTCCGCGCGGCGGGTACGCATGAGCGCGCGTCCACCTCGTAATCGGAGTATGTTACATTCACTGTGCGATAAGGTGAAAGTCTGACGTGATAAGTACAAGCGGCCACCTGCAGCACGATCTAACCGAGACTTTAGCCCGAAGCGGCTAAACGCGGGAATCGGCACTTGTCGCCGTCGTCGTCGCCGCGAAAGACCGAGCTTTAAAGCGGGATAACTAATGATGCCGAGTTAACCCGCCGCGACATAAATAGGGCAGAATAACAATGCATCAAGCCCGAAACTCACCTTCGAGTGGATTGAGATTTATGAGATCAGGATGCGATAATGTTACACAAGAAACCCTAACGCGAGTCGGCTTTTCTCGCATCCGTTATACAGAGTGTACCAAAAGGTAGAGCAACGCAACGGCGAGAAGTTTCCAGACCTTATTACAAAACTTTCCTCTCTTCTTCTTCGTAAAATAAATAATGTGTATAAATGTTTGCCGTGCTGATTTTGATTTGACTTGAAATATTCTACTATAATAGTATCAGACATTTCTCTCTTTCTTCGGGTTTTTGTTATAAACGCCGAAGCTAATATTTGGAGTACGCCATGTATTTTACTAATTATTATTTACTACATGTAACTAGTGTTATGTATATAGTAAAACTGCTACAAAATATTTAAAGCAATACAGAAAGTTTGATATACTTGTACATACTTTGTTCATTCTACGCAATGTCTGTAATGACGACGATGACTTTGTCTTTTGATACATTCTGTATATTTCTGTGAGTTCCTTTCTGTGAGAGATTGCATACACAGAACGGGGAAGTGTTTGCATCACGCAATTGCCCAGCTCGAAGTAGTCGAAATGCAGTGGAAAAGCTCAAACGAGGATATAAAATGGTGATCCGCGCGTGCGGTTACTTGGTAGCATGATTATAAAGATACCGAGCTCTCGAAACGAATCACCGGTGTGTGACGTTTTTACGACGGGGTTAGAGATAAAGCCTTCATTTCGTGAGGGAGTTGTAGATGTATCTTAACACGAGACGCGAGCATGGCGCGAAGCACGAATCGTTTCGAGAATCTGCGAATGCGCCGCCACGATCCTTTCTCTGACTTGATCCGATCGCAGTCCAGAATAAATTGAGATAAAATCGAGATGCGAGCTTCCTTCGTTGCCAGATAACACGGCGAGCGCAGGTCCCGTTATCGTCTCTCGATCCGTTCCCTTTCGCAGTCGGAAGCGATGTTTCACTCTCGCGTCCAGATTATGCTGGATAATTAGTCGGTCGTGTTCCCTGCGTGGATTTCAGCGCGTACGCAACAATAGCATAAAGCCGGAGAATCGTTTACGTGCCACGCACGTCGGTTTTCTAGTGACGAAACGTTACGGCAGATCTGGGAACGTCTTTATCTGACAATGAGATACAAAATATAAAGTAATACCGCTCGAACGATGATTTACTCGACTCGCTTTTGTATTATTTGATAACAAAAAACTATATTCTATATCTTGAACTTGAAGTAATAAAGTATAAAATTATAGGCGTATATCTCTCTCGACTTAATTGGGAATTAATTTTCCTTAGATACAGGTGTACTAATAGACACTAATAGTGTTTGGATTATAGAAGCTATTACAAAATTATAAGCATAAAGTTTTGTCGGAGTTTTGATAGTTTTATTATTTCCCTAACAAGAGGATTGCGTGATGTTCGCGTTACCGATCTTCCAGACATTTTACGTGCACGATGTACTTATATATCTATCTGATATACATACTATGCAAGCGACAGAAGATCCATTATTTAAGTATCACGGAGAAATTTAATTGTAAGGAAAGTTTGCATATTTGAAGTATTTACTTAAGACTTAGATATATTACACGTGAACTGTAATGTATAAACATGATGAGTGAAATATTTATCGCTCTTAATTTTTTTTCAAGAACTTTTACTTACAATTAGTCTTTGATTAAAAAGTAGCGTTCCTTAATCACACACACACATACCTACCTACAATATATATAATATATAAATTAATATACATATATATATAAATCATCAAAGAATCTCTATGTATCTTTCTGCATAGAAGTGTATGAAAGAGAACTTCCATATTTGCGATAGCAAGATGTGACTCCATTTAGAAATTCCAAAATATTTTATTTTGGCTGCATACATATCGATCTTCCCTTGTCATAAACGTGGAAAGTAAATTGAGGAGAAGCAAAGTCTTGTCGGCAAATAGGCGGTTGACGCAAAACTGGCGAAGGCAAACAACGCTGTTTATGTCGTTGTATTCGAAATTGCATTCGACACGACACGGCGCGGCGCGGCGATGCCTTTTTACCCCTTATCTGATGATAGAGAGAAATAAAAGTGGAAATAAAACTAACTCGATTACTTCCATTCTCTGTGTTTGAAGAGCACACTGGCACATTCTTATTCCCGCGATGCGTAACTGTGTAACTTGGCGAATTCCGCTCCCTGCATTTTAATTCCGGCATCCCGCGACTGCCCCTCGCGCTCATTTCTAGTTCTAATCAATTTACGTCCAAAGTTTAATGTCGCGTTTTCCTCCTCTCGTCATCAGGATGCCAGTTTTATCCTGTCGGAGAGTACCTGAAATTCGTGAGGGTACCGGAGAATTTGGAAATAGGGACTGAAATTCTGTCACTGGAGGCACATCCGAGAAATCGACTCGCCATTACTCCGGTCGACAAGGTACGTCTCATAATCTCTCTACATATTAATCTATTTATCTGAAGCAACGCATGGATGAAATAAATCTCGTAGGAGGAAGACGCCGGCTTCTTCACTTACAAGGACACGAACAAGACGCATGTTTCCCTGATTCTGGCGCAATCTCTGGAGGATTTGGTGGACGCGGAGTCGCCGAGGAACCTATTAAAATTTCGAGTCTCCTGCGACTCGGGCTCTGGTGACTCGTTGGTAAGGACACGAAACTGTATATTATACGCCTCGTCGGTCGTCGACCTCGCGGTAATGCAGCCAAATTCGAAATACCAGTCTCCCCGAGGACCCCGAGAGTGCCGCCCGACAACTTGTTAGTCGCGCTCATATTACCGTGGGTGTTGTTCGATCAGCGATGCCCTTTAAAAGATTGTCGTAAGCGCGCGAATTTTTTGATTTTGGGTTTGATCGGAGCCTACAATTAGAGCGTGCCCGAACCGGTTAAATGCGGGAAAAGAACGAATGAACGGGGCGAAATTACCGGTTTTCAAGTTCTTTTGCGCATAGTAATAAGCGCGGTTTATGTAACGACTCCCGCGCGCGCGCGGAATACCGAAGCGGGTAAGAGTCGTTAGCGCACGCAACGCGCGACACCCGCTTAACAGCTTCCTAATGCCAGTCGGAAATTGTTTTTACTATTTTCAGATATCGAACATTTTCGTTTCGACGCGCAAATCGGGGGATGCAAATCGACGTTTCTCTCGGTCCACTTTCCGCCTCTTAATAATTCAGCGCCCGACTTACTTGCTTTCGAAGATACTCGGCCGCGACGAGCGTAACGCGCGAGGGAACGAGCGGAAAGTGGTGATCAATAGCGCGCCATGCAGATCTTGCCGTCTACTCCACACTATTTACTCGACTTGATTACCGATGATTACGGCTTTCGCGTGAACGGTCGCGCGCTAGATCCGTGCCTAACTCGCCATCGCATCGAATATGTAAGCGCCTAAACGCGCCATTCCGCGGATAACTTGTGGATTGTCGGACTACGCGAAGTACCGTTTCCTCAGGAACCATTGATCCCCTTTTTCACTTCCCAAATGCGATAGCATCGGTTTTATGACCCACGCCGTAAAATACCCTAAAACGCTGAATTGTTTCGTCGCATAATTCAGCATGAATTAGAGACGGAGAGCGACCGTCGACCGACCGACCGACGCGACGAGGAGGAAAAGCGGATCAGGAGAGGACCGATTGGACGCAGCCACCGAGTGTGACTTATATACGTTCTGTCGTTTATGTTTAGGTATCGTCACATTTGTCGGTGACGATCTACGTGGAGGATATAAACGATCACGCTCCACAATTTGTCGATGCGCCTTATCACGTTACGGTGGACGAGCTTACGCCAGTCGGTGAGATATTGTACCCCATACACAGAAAAAAAGAAGTGTCAAATCAACACTGATATACTCGTATATACTAGGGCTGTTACGAAGCTTCGATAGCTTCGAAATTTCGAAGTTAACTTTGAACCTTCGAAGTTCAAGGTGTCTTCGAAGCTCTCTCTCTCTCTCTCTCTCTCTCTCTCTCTCTCTCTCTTCGCGCGGAAGTTAACTGTATATTATAGCTGCATATAACTGTATAACTGTATATTCGAAGTTAACTGCGAAGCTTCGAAAAATATATTTGCGACATAAGCGACATAATTGCAACATTAGACATTTTATTCGGATTTTGTCATATCATTTTATAAATGTGTGCCTATTGCGGTATTGTTACTATTATATTAAATTAATAATTGTATAACTTTGATTCTTCAAAGGTTCGAAGCTGCGATCTTCGATGATTTGAATGTCGAAGCTTCGAAATTCGAATATCGAAGCCTTAACCAGTCCTAATATATACGCAACAAAACATAAACGAAGAAAACTTGCTTGAATGAAGTCATTTACATAGTTAAACGAAGTTTTACATAGTTCAACCAAGAAAAAAGAGTTGAAACGAAAATTCGAAAGTCTTATAAGAAGATTATACATACTTATATTATTCTGTATATACGAGTATCAGTGTTGATTTGACACTTTTTTTCTTGTGCAGCGATATCATAAATCGTACTGCCGTATCTGAATGTTGTATAATTAATATTCTCAACCGCTTTTGCATATATGTCGCGTAATTCACGATTAATTTACGGAAATAAAATGTTACTCGACGCCGCGGTCGTGCACGGTCCGTTGCGCGTCGAACGCACAGAACCTGACATTCTATATTTCTCCGTAATATTTTCCGAGACCCCCCGGACGTGCAGTTTCGCCGTATCAAATTTCATTTTTCCAAATTCTGCCGAGAATCGAAGAACGATTTTCCTCTCTCATATCTTCACGCTTTTCTGAGAAGTTGACGCATGGTATAAAGATTCGGAATGGCATCGCAGGTGTGACAATATTCCGCGGGATTCACGCGCTGGATGGCGACAAGCCGAACACGCCGAACAGTGACGTCTATTATGCTATCGTGAAGGGAAACGAGCAAGGGAAATTTTCTCTCGAATCCGGGCACAGAACCGCCCTGATACTCCGGAAGCCGGTCGACTACGACAGCGGAGATCGCGAATTCACCCTGGTTATTACTGCGACCGTGAGTGACATGATATGTACCTGTAAATATATAAATACAGTTTTTCCTCTTCTGCAGCTTTATAGAATCTTGTTTCGCTGAATGTGAAAAGTTAAATGACCGTTGCATTCTGCAACAGTTGACATATTGCAAAAAACTGCAACTCAGCAATGAATGGCAAACCGGATTGGTTTGCAATTGTGATTCCTGACGTAACACATGATGCAATTCCTTAGGATCGTGGTGTCCCCGCTAGAAGTACGAACAGCACCGTAGAGATAACCGTGGTGGACAACGATGATCTTGATCCGAAATTTACGCGAGACATCTACAAGGCGAAAATTTATGAATTCTATCCTATGCCGGTACGATTATGATAGTTATTCTGTATTTGAGATATGCGAGGTGCTTTAATAATAATCCGATTTATCTTGAATATATCAGAATTCAAGTAAAAGTAATAAATATCTCATGTAGGCGGAGTTATACATATAGATGCGGAGTTAATATACAAAATTAAATTTAAATGAGATTTTATTTTAGAAACAATTGTTAATATATAGATACTAAATACTTGAAACTGAAAATAATTAAAATTAACAAATATTCGGCAAATGTTTTCCGATTTGGCCTTCGGCCATTTGAAATATTCAAGAAGGGTAGAATTTAGGAAGAAAAATGAACAATATATTTTAGACATCTTACAAAGTTACATTTAATAATAATTTTTTTCAATGCAATATTTTTAAATTCTGGAGCATGTACGATGTATTTTCCTTTCGCAGGAATATCCAATCTTCACAGAAATAAACTTTACTAATCCTATCCACGCGGCCGATCGCGATCGGGACATAAATGTACCAGTACGATATGATATAATATCCGGCAACGAGAGAGGTTTCTTTCATCTCGATCCGAAGAACGGCTCGCTGTTTCTAAAACGTGCGATCGATCTGGACGCCGAACGGAGCTTGCCGGGCAATACGTTCAATCTCCAGATACACGCGTCGCAGGTGGACAACCCGTTGAAGATGACCGTTGCGCGGGTCGAAGTGGAAGTGTTGGATTTGAATGATAATTTGCCGCAGTTCGAGGTCGATTTGTACAACATCAGCATCGTGGAGAATCTGCCGAATGGCTTCAGCGTGCTGCAGGTGATCGCGCGTGACAAGGATCAGGGCGAGAATGGAGAGTTCGATTACCAGCTGGAGGATCTATCAGGCGCGTTTTCCGTGGATCCGGAGTCTGGCTGGCTCACCGTAAAGGATCAGACGGTCCTAGACCGCGAGAAGCGCGATCATGTGAAGATGAAGGTCTACGCTGTGGAACACAGGCCGAGCGTCGTCGTGACGAGCGACAGATCGAAGGGATCCTCCGTGGACGTCGAGATCACCCTCCTTGACGCCAACGACAATAATCCCATCTTCGTGCCGGGCAATCTTTACGAACTGGTGGCGAGAAGCGACGTGAAAGTCGGCACCGTGTTGGGCCAGGTGCACGCGGTGGATGACGATCTGGGCCCCAATGGATTGGTCCGTTACCGATTACAGAAACCTGGCAACTCCACGCTTCGGAAACCGCCGTTTACAGTGGACGAGAACACGGGCCTGATCACGGTGTCGGAGAGCCCGATACTCGAAGGTAGACACGCGATCTTTGTGGAAGCAGCCGATCAGCCGGCGAATCCCAGCGAGAGAAGATTCTCTCTAGCGGTCGTCACGGTGGGCGTTTTTCGAGCGGACGGTGAGTCTAATTGAAGTAGCAGATATAATTGTAAAAGCTTTTGTTTAAAATTGAATTAAAATAAGCGTCGTTGTTTGAGTAGTTTGGAAACAATAGCTAGTAAAAAGAGAAATCTTTCAAATATAAATCATTCACTATTTTTTCACTGTTTACTGATAAAATCATTATTTTTTTAAAGAACAAATAGATAACTTAAACTTAAATGATCTCTGAGGATTTACCTTTCGGTAAATGCGCCGGTAGACATTTTCGCTTGACAATATCTATATGCTTTCATCGAGACGTTATCTGACATATTTGTGGGCTTCAGGTCCAAATTCGTGGGAACCAGATTTCGTCGGTGCGCCCTATGAGTTCTGGGTCGGTGCGAATGTGCCCGTAGGTACCAGCGTCGGACAGATTCGCCTAAATGACGCTGTCAAAACTAATGACCTAATCTACGATCTTCTGCACGGTTACGAGGAGGGAGGTACGTATAGACGCGACAGCGACGGCGTGCGCGGCGCGTTAATTAATCCATAGCGCTCGCGGGAATTAAAACCTACACACGTCGCGTACACTTCTTAACGGTCTAATAAACCCCCGCTCGCGCAGCGGCCGTGGGTATCCCCAGGTGCGCCCTAATTTCAATACGCCCGCGCCGCCGCGGCCGGAAACACGCGATGCGCAAAATGCCTATATTATTCATGCAAATGCGTAACACATGCTGCATACATACACGATGGGATTTCAGTTCCATTTGCCGTGGAGGAGCGCTCGGGCACAATAACGGTCGTGGAGGAGATCGAGCGCTTCGACCGTTCCATATACGACTTCGAGGCGGTCGTCAGCGACGAGAGGGAACTAACGCTGATAACGAACGTTTCGATCCACGTGGTGGATCCGAACGACGACAGGGGTATCTTCACGAAGTGAGTGAAAACTCATAATACTTAACTTGTTCTTAACGACTGTCATAATACTTTCGACGAGCGGGAACCAAGCGGGACACGCGTAAAATTCTCTTCCGCATTTTCTTTAATTTATGATTACGTTTAGGAAACTTCGCTAATCAACGTCTGATTGATTTACCGGCTATTAGGTAAATCTGTCAAATAAATTATGTATATAATTGTCAAATTACGTTCGCGTTGGCGTGCTTCTGTGTTGATAAATTATATTACTTCCTGCAATCTAGCTTCCGGGTATCGCGCTGTTAAGTTATTACTTAATATCTTTTGTAAGCTCGTGTCTTGCCGCGTCCCCCCCAACGTACCTCTCTGATAAGATCGATACGCTAGATTTGCCGACTGACTTCGTCCGACGCGTCGAAAGGTCAAAGGTCTCGCGACTTGAGTGGATACCATTTGCTTACTCAAAAGTCGATGACCGTTGATTGCAGGGGAACGACCACCGCTCCTCTGGCTTTTCGTGTAAAGGAGAATGTTCCCGGCGCATTGATCGGCCAAGTGCTTCCGCACAATGGCACGACGGCGGCTATGTCCGGTACTCAGTTCCTTATCGTCAATCAGCAGGATGTGCCCGATATCGCCATTATGGATGACGGTTCTCTCTATGCTCCTCAAGGTTTGGATCGCGAGACAAGAGAAAATTATAGTATCACCGTGATTGCCGAGAGCTTGCGCGGCGTGGGCGTGTTTCAGGTAAGTTTACCATTCGTAATTTCGTAAATCGAGCAGGCGATCCGTTGATCGGTATTTGTTCGCTTGTACGCCTCGTTTTAATCGTTGGATTTACGATCCGCTCAGGTGCGAATAGTCGTGGACGACGAAAACGATCACGCGCCGGAATTCACTTTGTCCGTTTACGAAGGCCGGATTATGGAGAACAGTCCTGCCGGGACGGAAGTTACTCTGACAAATCCGATTGCGGCGAGCGATAAAGACGAGGATGAAAATCGGGACTTCACGTTTGCATTGCGGGGCGACGGTAGCAGCTTGTTTAGGATCGATCCGATAACGGGTCGAGTGTACTTTGAAGGTGTCGACGACGGAACCTTGGATCGCGAGACAAGAGCGAACTACGAATTCCAAGTTACTGCCACTGATAGCGGTAAGTCCTCTATTCTTGATTATAATCCCATATTTCTATTTAACATTCGAACATCAAAATAAGTTAATTGTCTATTTCTCGCATAGGCGGATTGCAGTCGGATAGCACTTTGAGGATAACGGTACTTGACGCGAATGACAATCCTCCGAAGTTTATCCGGATGGTAGTCCTGCCGGATCAAGGAGTGCGCGTGTCGTACAATCCAAGTGACAATGCGCCTGCTGAGGAAGATGAGATAGGGAATGAAGGACCCGAGAATTCGGTGGACGGTGGGCGGCGCTCGCCGTTACTCTTGGTGCCGGAAAACACGACGATTGGCGTGCCGATAATACGTCTGTTGGCGGACGACAAGGACGAGGGCGCGAACGCGGCGATAACGTACAGTCTAGGGAACGAGACGACTTCCAGCGGGGTACAATCGCGTCGCTACGACGCGACCAGCCGCCGTTACTTCCATCTCGATCCGCGCACGGCCGAGATATCCGTTGCCCGGAGCCTGCCGCCGGAGAAGGACATCCGGCTGTTCGTCTTGGCGAGGGACTCCGACGGTCTCGCGGATAACATCACCGTTAGGATTCATGTTACGGACGTGAATGACCACGCGCCCGTTTTCGACAAGTCCTGGTACACTTTTGACGTAGCCGAGGGCACTTACTCCAATCACGCTGTCGGTACGGTGCAAGCGCTCGACGCCGATTTTGGTGAGAACGCCAACATCAGTTATGAGCTGATCACCAGCCACGAGGATTCGGGACGAGCCAGCAACGGGTCACGATCGTTCCAGGTGGATTCGTATGAGGGAGTGATAAGAGTGAGCGGAACTCTCGATCGAGAGAGGGCCACGACCCATCGTCTTCTCGTGATCGCTCGCGATCAAGGCTCACCGAGTCTGAGCTCCTCCGTGGAGGTGGAGATAAACGTGCTGGACGTGAACGACAACGCGCCGATGTTCCACGGCTACGACGAGCTGGAGGAAGAAGATCGACTGCCGGTCTACCGGGTCTCCGTCTTTGAGAACAGTCCGATCGGCACACAAATTGCCAAGGTATACGCAAACGATAGCGATTTCGCTGGCAATGGAAACGGATTGATCCTGTTTGACCTGAGCTATCAGGATCACGCGGACAAACAGTATTTTGCGATGGATAGCAAGGAGGGCGTCATTACGACTATCGCCAAGCTCGATTACGAGACCAAGAGCAACCATCGCTTGATCGTCACGGCGAGCGATCTTGGCTCGCCGATCAGTTTGACCTCCTCGGCCGTGGTTCTCGTTACGGTGTTGAACGTCGACGACGACGAGGAGGCGGACAACGAGGTGCACAAAATGCCAACGTTCCGGCATCGATATTACGAAGTGGAGGTCGACGAGAACGCTTCTGTGCCGTTGCTGATCGCGCAGCTCGATCTCGCCGACGATCGCCACGGTGATTACATAAGATACAGCATCGTGGCTGACGGCTCCGACGGCAGAGAGCACTTCTCGGTCGATTCTAAAAACGGCTCTGTGTATCTAATGACGGAGATCGATCGGGAGGTCAGAGATCGGTACGAAGCGAGGGTCAGGGTTGATCGGCTGAAGCTCGGCCGTGGCATGCCGGTGATGATCTACCCGGTCGTTGGGGAGAGGCTGAATGGACTGGCGCCTAATGAAGCCAGAGTGGTCGTCAGAGTAAAAGATGTGAACGACAACGCGCCTAGATTTAAGACAAAGGACAGGCCCATCCTCGCCGCTATACCCACCACCGCTCATTATGGTTACGAGGTTGTCAAAGTGGAGGTATGTATGCGCGTCCGTGGGCGCGAGTCAAAGCCAGCTCGTTTTAATTCATTTTGGTTTTTGCCTACTAGTCTTCCGCACTTTTCTTTTACCTTCTTGTAATCCGTCCTTGACGTCTCTTTATCCCTTTTTATTTAATTTTTTGAAATAGCTTCTCACGGTAAATTTCTTTGCCATTGCCTTTATGTATATGGACCATTTTGTTAATTGCGATGTGACTCGGAACATGCTAATGAAACAAAAGTAATACCGCAGTATTGCATCTGAAACAGAAGTTTTGTAACAATCAAAGAATCGCGAGTTAAAGATTTGAAACGCTTAAAAAATCAGCTATTAGCTTTAGTAATGGAATTTATTTGGACGCGTTCTTGGCGGATCGCAGGCCGAAGATCCGGACCTGGGGATAAATGGTGAAATACGTTATCAAATTCTTGGCCGGGAGGATGCCCCGCGTTTCGCCATTGACCCACTCAGCGGTCAAGTGCGATCCGTGGCGAGTTTTGGCCGCGACGCCGGTCGCGTCTTCGGCTTCGACGTCAAGGCCACTGACAGACAGGGTGCCGAGAGCGGGCGCAGCAGCATCGCCAACGTTTTCGTAAGTATACACTCCGTACTCCCACGTACTTCTCACGTACTGGTTTATCTTAATTACTCGCCGTTAGAGATAGCGCCTGGGCTAATTTCCCCGCGGGGAAATGGGATCTTTCAAAAGACGGAAGCTCCCTTGCTCCCTCTCATTTCACTCGGCGCCAACCTTGACAGTTTATTCTACCATCCGCGCGGTGTGTGTATCTCGCTTTTGAACTTGTAGGTGTACGTGTTGGACGATCAGAAGCAAGTAGTCATGGTAATGGGTCGGAAGCCTATCGAGATCGAGCCGGAGCTCCAGAACATCACCATGTAAGTTCTGTTTCGCGATAATGCAACGAGCATGGTGACATTTACGAATTGTCTTTCTCAGCGCGTTGCAGAATGTCACTGGCTTGGATGTGCGAGTAAGAAAGCTGGAGCCCCATATCGAGAAGAACTTGATCGACGCAGCTTCGTAAGTGATTTGTTTAGTGATACAGGGTGATCCAAATTGACGATTGCTCGTTAAATTTTGAATTATTTTCCAGTACTGACGTTTACCTGTATGCGATCGACCCACATCTGAATGTTATGGTAGACATGGAAACTTTGCACAGGTGACCAATCGAATTATTATCTTTCATAAAAGATATCTCAGATTCGTCCTCCTTATCTGCATCTAGCACACTTTTATTAATTAATTGAAAATCGTTTTTTTTTTTTTTTCAAAAATGTAACACGCATCACTTTAAATTAATCATTGAAAATTTAATTATATAAAGTTTCAAGTCAGTTATTCTTCAATCATATATTTATTGTTAGTATCCAAATATCGTAAACCTGATCTTTTAATAATATATATTTCTTAGCGTTTTTAATAACAAGAAAACGGACATAAAACGTGAACTGGATGAATATCGCGTGCTGGAAATCGCTGGTAACGCTCCACGTAGAACTAATCAGCGTTACTTGCTATCCACTCTCGAAGTCGGCGTCGTGGTACTCGGCTGCGTCGTCTTTGTAGGCGCCCTTGTGACCGCCCTATGCGTTACCTGCGTCCGTCGCAACAAACGGTACGCGGAATATGATTTTGCTCGCTCGCCATCTCGCCTAAGGTCAACAATGCTCATCCGCGCTGCCATACTAACTCCTGGACATGTTGGCTAGAGGGTCTTATCATTTCCTTTTTCTTCTCTTACACACTCTCGTATACTGAAAAGTTGAACTATTATCTATTAACAATCATTAACATGTAGGTATTTTATTACTCTATTAAACCCATCGCGCCATTTAATCATACAAGAAAATATTTCGGAACAAAATGACATAAAGAATCGAATGCTTCGGTGTCTTATTGGTACTTAATCGATTTTTTATCATCGTCACAAAATGCGCGCTTTGAATGGAAGTTTCGAATTCCACTCGTTAGTCGTAGACGACGAGACAAGGCCATGTTCTCGACGGTCGGCCCGGTCGGATTCGCTCTGACAGACCCCGCCGGCACTCTGCAAAAGCCGCCGCTCTTTCCCACCTTCGTCGAAGGTCTCCATTACGACCCTGAACCCTTCTGTTCCGAGATGCCCAGGCGACAGAGCATGTGCGAGCACGGCAATTGCGTCCGCTTTCATACGTAAGTCTGATCTAATTAAAGATTATTAGAAGAGAAGAAATTTTGTGTGGCTTTAGCAGATATTTATGAAAATTTTTTATAACGTAAAAGTGTCGTACGTGAAAGCACGTACCTACTGTGTGAGTTTAATCGATTAATATATTAAAACCTACATAAGCTTTCTTCGTTATCTAATATTTGATATATCAATGTTTGCGAAGGAACAAGTTACTATTTTATTTAACATTAAATATTTTTAATACTGAGCTCTCTAATTATATATCTTTATTCAATAAAGAAGACAATCCCTTGTATTTATAAGAATAATCTACAAGAGATCCTTTATGTACAAATCTGTACAATTGCAATACATCTGTCGATAAGTTCAATAATTGTGACAATGGATCGTTCCATATTTTTAATAAAAATCCTAATTTTTCGAAGATATGCCGATGTTAGGAACATGAAATCGGAGTATACCTATAATTATGTAATCAGTATGTCCGAAAACTCGCATAGATTTACCTCTATAGATTAATGATTATACAGTATCGGGAAATTTCTGAGTAACTTACGACACAGACGCCACTGCCACGGGTTATTTTCAGAATGGGCGGGGGCGGAAAACACGCGGTGAGGTCGACGGGTACCTTGAAAGGCCTCGAGGCATCCGCGACATCCTTGCATTCCAGTGGTCAGGACTCTGGTATCGTAGCGCGCACCTCTTGTCATTGCAGTCACTCATCCAGCCCTTCCAGTGGCGAGAGTAGCAAGTAAGTTGGGTTTCTAAATACAAGTTCTCGTCAGTTGAATGCGCTTTCTCCCGATGGAAGGCTCCCTCGAAATTGCTCAAATCGTGTCGAATTTGGTTGCATTGTAACGACGAAAAATAATAAATTACAGAAATATATAAAATAATTATAAATATATATCAATAAATATAAATTACAGAAATATATGGTAAATAAGAAATTCAATTATCATACGTCTAATAGCATATTTTAATCGCTATATAACAAATAGCTTTGTTCATCTCAATATAGATCCGCATAATTGTCATCAATTTATTTAACACGGACTTCATATATTTCTCACCCTCCTCCCCCTGGCCCTGTGGCAAATTTTTCTTCTATTTTCTTTTAGCGGGTACGAAGACTCGCTCAAGTCTCTCCAGCGTCGCGAGAGATGCAATGACGTCTCGCGTGGCAGCCACGATACCTCCAGCGTGGTCGGGAGACGTGCGGCGGCGAAACGGCGGCAACGATTCCACTCCTTCTCGAACGCCGAATCCGTTTATACCCACGAGATGACTTTGCAGCGGGAGCAGCAGCCGCAGCAACATTGCTGCATCGGTACCGAGAAGAGACGGAAGGCGGAGCATCGCCGTGCTCATTCCGAAGCGGAGAACAATATCACCGAAACGGTGATACACGAGCACCCGGGCACGGAGATATCGTTAGCGAGCTCCCTACCGAACACATCGACTATTCACGGTATGTGGATATCGACAAAAACGGAAAGTACTATTGAAAAACGTACTATTCAAAAACAGATGCAAGTTTGGTGTTGCAAAACAAAAAAAAGTAAAAAATCTCAGTGACGCATATTGAATTTAAGGGGGGAACCTGCATTAGAACGCTTCAAAAAGCATAATTTTTGCGATATTTTTCTCGGCTCCAATAAAACGAATCTCTTTTCTAAACTTCTAGGGTGTTTTAGTACACATTTTGACATTAACAAAGAAATTTGTTTATACAAAAATATTGATCTTTAATATAAAATGTTTAGCGATATTTACAACGCCTTTCTTCTTCCTCGCACACTCTAGCGTCCGTAATTTGTGTCTGTATCAAAAAAACAAAAACATTTCTTAATTTTCATGTAATTACCTTCTATGTGAACCTAAAAAACTTTAGAAAAAAGAAGGTAATTACATGAAAATTAAGAAATGTTTTTGTTTTTTTGTTACAGACACAAATTACGGACGCTAGAGTGTACGAGGATGAAAAAAGGCGTTGTAAATATCGCTAAACATTTCATATTAAAGATCAATATTTTTGTATAAAAAAATTTTTTTGTTAATGTCAAAATGTGTACTAAAACACCCTAGAAGTTTAGAAAAGAGATTCGTTTTATTGGAGCCGAGAAAAATATCGCAAAAATTATGCTTTTTGAAGCGTTCTAATGCAGGTTCCCCCCTTAACACATCCGACAAAATTGAACAGATAATGAATTCGCAGGTACATCAAGAACCAGCCACATGCTCTACTAGCGTCGATTTGTAAAAGGAGGAATTTTCAAGGAGCACCATGCTCCTACAACGGCTGCGAATATTTCTATTCGACAATTTACCGTCTCCATTTGCAAATTCGCGTATAAATTGTTGTTGTATCTACATTGCGTGCTCACGGCGTGTCATCTCGTTGCCAAAGTATTCGTACGTCGACAAAACCAGGGAATCATTCATTTCTGCATGTAAATAGTAAATACACGGCACCGTCTTCGGTATTCGATTTACCATGTTCTTTTCGACTAATAGAGATAGATTAGGTAACGGCGCGGTAGCAGTTGTTGCTAGGATTATTTATCGCCCTAATATTATAACGTGAGATGCAAACGTTTATGTATAATATTTTAATATATTGTATATTAATATAATTCCTTGTAATTATAATATAATTTGTTGTACTCATTAATACAATCCATTGCACATCATGTACAGATACATTTTGCGAGTAAGTCCATTTTTCGGTAGGTTATTACCCTGATCATGTTAGCTGGAAAATTATTTAATATATATGTAATATGTACGTTTGTGTAAAATGTAACAAAGTGTAACATACGTGTAATTTATGTCTTAATATAGCTATCTTTTCTTATTAGATAACATTTCATAAAATATGTTTAATACAAGTAATCAATTTTTTCCATTTTTATTCTAACATGCTGAATGTTGGCCGTTAATTCATTAATGGTCATTCTATCTTTGGAACGAAAATTATATTATTATAAATAAAATGACGTTAAAATCATAAGAACAACCTTCCTTTGATTTCTTAAAAATAAAATGTGACTCTTTAGTTGTAAGATTTGTAAAACCTGTTTATTTAAATGTTTATTTAATTTTAGTATTATATGAGATTTTTAGAAATTAAATCAAAATTTAACATTTAAATATTTTAAGGTAAATATTTTTAAGGTAATTTTATTAACATTTGTTATGTTCTAATTATAGCTTTCTTAGTGGGTTGAAATATGCTGCTGCGCATTCACAGGCGCAATCACGGCCGTCATCAAACCTGACCTTCGAAGACTCGTCAACGCCGATATTCCGCAATTCCTCTCAAAGTCCTCCCCAACGTCTGAGGAATCTCTCTACTTAATTAAATCACCGTGGGCGTTTTAATTACGATCAAATCAGCGCTCAGGCGCGTTATTAATTCTCTTTAACGGAGATGTCGGAAGAATACTGGTGTAAATTATTGATAATGCTGCCAGCGCGAGCAAAGTCGTTTCTGATCGTCTTTTTATTGTGATTTACTGCAGATGATGGACGATTGTCTATCCATACTCGTTTTTAAAACAACGCGACAAAAACTCTTACTTCCATTGCCTTCCGCAGCAAGAACAACAACCAATACCATTTACGGAAGAGACGTCCTGTTACAAGAACATTCTTTCTCACAGCAATCACAATATCGCTAACTTTTTAATGTAATTACAGTAAGTAAAATTTAATTACTTCCACTGAAAGAGAAATAATCGATAATCGTTTTAATTTTATCAATCGTCAATCTTTCTAAACAATTATCCTTTCCAATCTTTAGATATACTGTCTTGACAATTAATTTATTATGTATCTTTAGATGTTTATTTTAATCATAATATCTTCGGAGAACAGCAATTCGGTGACTAAACATGATTGCGGGTCCAGAGGGACGTTCTCGGGGCACCTAATACGTTCAGTAAATAAGTTTTAAGCGCCCGATCGAACGCTCAGCTGAATCAAATTACTCCATATCGATTAAGTATGGGATCAAGTTGGCGCACGGCTTAAAAGGTCGCCGATTAATGTTGACGACCTCGACCTCGGCTGGGAGGACCAGGCCGACCAGGGACTATATACGGGAGATGTCGCATGTTCGGCACCGATAGAAATCACGGATCCCGATGGAAAAAGGGGATAGAATTCCACGACGCGAGCGGCATGGAGTTAGGTATCTAATATTTCACTCAAGTATTCGAATAACGCTCTCGCAGGACCTAAGTTGATGAAACGGTACGGTTTCGTAGTCAGTCGTCGGCGAGGCCGTGACCTTCGATTCTGCTTCGGAACCCCCAGCTCATACCAGCCTCTGCTTTTTTTTCATTTAGTCGCGTCTTTAGAGGGAGACCTGTCACTCCCTTCAGCTGTCGCGTTGGAATGGCAGATCGAACCATCTAAAGACGTCGTAAAAATGTTCTCTTTCAGCAATTGATTTTCAGAATATCGTTAACTTTTTCATTAAATGAATAAATAATTAAATTAATTACAACAAATAAAATTTAATTAATTATTTTGGGGAAAAAACGCCATTTTACGATTGGGACTGGCTCTTGGTAATCTAATAATATTCGTCCCTTCCTTTTTTTACACACAACATATCCTGTATATATTATATTCTCATCCTTATATTATTATATATTTTCTATATCGTGTATCTCCTATATTCTAAAATGTGTGTTAGTATTATTAAATTGATTATCAATTTAAAATTGTGCTATTCTAGCTTTATAAATTAGAGGCTATGTTTCAAAACCATTTGTAACGGTTTGCGCGGTTTGCTAATGGTAAGACGAAGAAATGTATATAAAATTTACACGAATAATATTATTAGGCTACCAAGATCCAGTCCTGACCGTGAAATGGCGTTTTTCCCTAATTGATAGTACTACATCATATCGGTCGGTGTTTCACTTATTTATTGTTCAATTATTTTTTTCCATGAATACTCAATAATTATTTTTTAATTTTGCTAATGTCTTTTTAATGATTCCTTTCCAGTCTTTATATACTATTTCGATAATTAATTTATTATAATGTCGCTATGTAATCGTAATAAATTCGAGAGCCTGTTAATGAAGACTGTGTCTGACCAAATTCTAAGACGGAGATAAGAAGGAATTTTAATCAATAAAATAAATGAAGAGGCAAGTTGCATATATAATTCTGCCCAGCCACAGCGACGAAATTTATCATTTCGCATTCGCGCCGCTGCGCGCGCTGTGAAGGATGGTGAAGGAAACTCATTCTTGTACATACGAGCACGTTCGCAGCATTAGTATCTACCCGCGCAATGCGTTATATCATGAATACACGATACATTTAGGAATTTAGGTGAAAATGCATCTCGAGTAGCCGGCAACCGCTGGCTCGCATCCGGAAAACACCCGATGGACTCTACTCTCGGAGACTCTTAAGTATCGATCCATGGGAAAATGAATGATTTGTTTCGTGCTTTGGGCGTCAAGGCGAGCTAATTCGCATATTCAATCTATATGCATTAGAGCTGGGGCCTGGGCCGGCTATTAGATGCACGTGAAGCAACATGATGTAGCGAGCCAGTAGCCGCAACTCGAAACTCGATCGCTCGATTACACGCGGTTCGGTTCCCTAATATCGCGCCAAAGCTATGAAGGTTACAGGTCGCATGTCATACCGGCTGACGACGACCTTGCCCTTAGCCTCTACGCCGCGCCCCCGCGCCGCGCGCCGCGGCCGTCCGATTAAAGGTCCATCGAGTTTCGTACGAGAAAAACGACGATGGGGAGGATCTTCAATCAACGGGCGATTTCTGAGGTCCGGACAGGGAATGCCAGTTTAAAATTGCCCGAAATTCTTCCGTGATAGTTTTACCACAGGCGATTAATCCGCGAATTTCCGCAGCTCCGGAAGTCGTAGGAGGAAGAATATAAAGTCGCGAAGTGCGAACGAAGGCGAGCGGAGCGAAGGACGCGCTCAAGACACTCGATTACACTTGGGGGCGGGATGAAATCGAGAGAAGGAAAAAAATGAAAATGAGCGAGAGCGAGGCAAATGATTTTCAAAGTTTTCTCACCGAAGGTCAAGAAGATGCATATAAAACAAGCGCTGCGCTTCTCGACGAGGACGAAAAAGAGCTTGCACTTCTCGGCCGCGGCCGCGGCGGCGCGAGTCATCTATATGCAGTTTATACTAAGGAAGGGGGAGCGTCCTTGTCTCATTGTGCGCCGAGGGAAAGAGATCGTCGCCGAGATCGCCGCGGCCGGCGAGATCTGAACAGTCTCTTTTGAGATTCTCGCTGGGATAATAGCGACGGAGATGAAAGTGGATTGCAGCAGGGGAGGAAGAGCGAGAGAGATCTGGTGGAGAGGGCGAAAGAGAGAGGGAGGGGATACCGATAATTCTGTCGCCCTCTCCGCACTGCGTCTAAGTATCCCGAAAAATACCGCAGAATTTCGACGTTCCACGTTTTCACGCATTAATTTACACTTTGATTGAAAAGACGCTCACTACAAACGACGCTGTTTAAAAAATACGCAAATCCGGTTAGCAGTCACCCGAAAATAACTGACGCGTCCAATAATAATTGAGATCCGATAATCCTAAATCCTGCGGATCTTCTCTCTCTCTCTCTCTCTCTCTCTCTCTCTCTCTCTCTCTCTCTCTCTCTCTCTTTCTCACTCACTCACTCTCTCGCACTCTCGCTATGAGACAATCCGGCGATAAATTCGAACGACACAGGATCTCCGGTTTTCCGTTTAGCGTGACAGAGAATTATCGTCCTCCGAAGAGAAACTCGAGAATCCGCCTGTGCTCGCTTGCCAGATTCGAAAACGCTCACGAGCCTGAATCCTGGGTCTTAACCGCGAGCCCGCCAATACTTAATGCAGTTTGCCATTGCGCCACTTCGGAAAAATCCTTTTCGTACGATTACGTTTAACTATACATCGTTCAGGCCCCGGGAACGTTGCGCTGCCGACGAGGTAGCTCCCCGGGAGTTTGTTTAACTTTTTCCATTGGCGTTTGCCAATGGAAAAAATCGATACCCGAGCTTGCATCGTCATCGCGTACTTTCCGCAGGGGGAATTGATCCGCGCAATTCTTTGCGCTCAACGCACCCACGGACTCGAGTTCCTGTGACACCGCCGCGGACTTTTACATACAGTTACACTTTACACACACACACAAATACGCACTTACAATTTTGTGTTGCTTATTTCATACTTGATTTGTGTTGCTTACATCAACCTACGTTTGTGACGTTTATTATTTGCTTTTGTCTCTGGCCAAAACGATTCCTGTAGGGAACGATGTGCCATTCTTAAAGAAGAAGAAGAAAAAGTCATCGCGTACTGCAGTTGGATCCGTCGACGACGGCCTGAGATTTATGATCCGTTCCCCTAGAATTTAAGTTTTCGAGTTGGGCTTTCTCCTCTGCCATTGTCCCAATCATCTTTCCGCTGCTTCGCGATACGGCTTGCAATCTTGTACCGTGGATAAGGAAGGCAATCTCAGTCATGTGAATCCGCAGGCATACGAGAATATAATACGGCGGAATATAAGGCAGCTCTGACGGGAGTTACCAAGCCCGATATGCAGGAGAGAATGACAGTCAGCTATGTTGACGTCGCATTATGATTTTAAACATTGATATTTTTCTTTCCCTCGCACTTCATTCCGCAAGGCCATTTTCTTTTATGGGATGGTTATATTAAGAACGTGATAGGACAAAGTACGAGGTATCATTCTTGGCGATAAACATGAAGTATAAAATGGGAGAAAATTATCTGTCGCGATTTTGTGTTTCTTTGTGATGTATATGATCAAATAAATCTTTATAATATTAAGAAAGTTTTATAGATTTGCCAGACATTTTTACGTTTCCTAAATATTTGATTATATTTATTTCTTTTCTTATTATTTTAAAATTATTGTATTGTAATTGTTTGTTATTTTTAATTATTATTCCATTTTATACACATGCGGCAGTGGAATTATCGATCATTTTAGAATTTAGAGTTTGCTGGATTAAAGTTTTGAAAACTGGACTTTTTCAGTTTTAGATAGTAGAATCTGTTTTCTCTAACTTTGAGTAAATTTTAATATTTTAAAATTAAACTTAATTATTAAATTAAATATCTATTAATTGTAACTTTAAATTTAAATCTCAAATTTAATACATCAAATTTAATCGCTTTATATAAATATTAAAGTTTAACAAGAGATATAAAAATAAATAGTGTTGATTAAATTCTCACTAGAAAAAAATCTTCAATTGTACCAGAAAATTTTCTTGTACAATGATTAATATTATTTAGATTTATTCTGTTGATGTGTGATCTATAAAGTAGAAACAAATAAACTAATTAAAGCAGACTGTTGGCGTAATTGCAACATTTTGAACACAATGAAATTTACAATTTTATAATAAACAACACATGAGTAAATGAGAATAAACTAGGTATGATGAGACTTGGTAAATTAAATTGCAGGGAAGGGAGACTAATCGAGATTCTAATTGGATTGTCGGGGTAGTCGTGTTGTCGATAACATCATATGATGCTGAAACGAGAGGATATATTAGGGGGATCTTTTTAACTAATTTCGTCTGACGAACATTTGGTAACCACTGGTAGCACGACGAGAGTAATGGTCGGTAGTAAGATTAGAAAGAAAATTTTGGACGATTTGTTTCACTAAACGTCCTTGAATGTTGATTCAATTAGCCGCTTAGCTGTCGCTCGCAGTAACGTCGTTGTTCTAGAAGCCGGAAATTTGGGTAATTTCGCCGGAGTCATACAATCCTACGTAATCAACGAAAGACGACGCGACGGCGCGGTGGTGGGCGTCGCGCCCGCAAAAAAACGTAAACGAAATCAAGCTGACGAACGGAGAGACATACAAGACGAATGACGTAGTATGGAAAGGAAGAGAGAAAGTAAAGAGTATGGGGAGAATTACGATCAAGTGGAACAGAGAAAGAGATTAATCGGCACACAAGAGGCACACGTGCGGCTGTATTTGTCTCGAATGTGCGTCGCAACGCCGCAATTGATCCGTCGGGCTGACAGTGAGCCGAGACAGAGTGGATACGTCTTCGTCCTCCCAAAATTTATGCCGTAATAGTAACATTTACCCATGCATCTCACGGTGCAGGTGATGTCAGTCTTATAAGGAAACGCACAGAAGCGTCCTCTTCAGATTTTGACGCGCTTTTAAAAGTTGTATTCTAGACTACAATAGAGGACATGTGTTTGTTATACGTACACTTTAAGAGTGTAAAACACCCTTTCAAAAAATCAGTTTCTTTTTTATCGTCAAAACTATAAAAGATGGAAAAAATTTTTAAAAGTTGAATGGTTTCAAGAGTACTTCAAAATAATGATAAAGAAGTTTTTTAAATTTTTTATTTTTTAATATACCTACACCACTTAATGTTCTTTCAATTTCCTATTGTGTTACTTTAGTTGGTAATTATGCAGTAATACGGACCACCCTCCGATGACCTTGACCTTGACATATTTTGTCAAGGTCATGACCCTGAGTGACCTTCAAAAGTTTTTAGCCGTCGCTCGTTGTTTGTTAAAAAGTTATTAACAAAAAAATTTTGACAAATATAGCAGTTATTTTGAGTACTACAAGCCATGAACGACTAATATGTATGTGGAAATAATACATGTATGAACGAAGGAATTTCATTTAAAGCAGCGAATCGTTGATATATTGAACAGTCTTTTCGTTAAAGCAGAGAATAGAGAGTATGTTCTTCAACTTACAAAGCACATACTTGTAAAGCGCGTCACTAACCTATTTACAAAGCACATACTTGTAAAGCGCGTCACTAACCTATAGGTTAGTGGCGCGCTTTACAAGTGTGTGCTTTGTATGTGCTTCAACTTAGAAAGCACATACTTGTAAAGCGCGTCACTAACCTATAGGTTTTGTCAATAACCAATTATTATTTGCTTTAACAAAGCTTTAACAGCTTTTGCCATGATTAAAGCAGAGAATATTTGTATTCACGCTTTCTAATACATAAAATTGTGTATATACTTTTCAATATACCAACTATTCTCTGCTTTAAATAACTTTCTTTTCAATATAACAACAATTCACTGCTTTAAATAATTTTCCCCACTAAAATTTTTTTGTTTATAACTTTTTAATAAACAATGACCGCCCGCTAAAACGTTCTGAAGGTTACTCAAGAGGGTGATCTTGACAACATATGTCAAGGTCAAGGTCGTTTATGCCTTTCAATACTCAAAATGACTGCTATATTTGTCAAACTTTTTTTGTTAATAACTTTTTAACAAACAACGAGCGACGGCTAAAAACTTTTGAAGGACACTCAGGGTCATAACCTTGACAACATATGTCAAGGTCAAGGTCATCGGAGGGTGGTCCGTATTACTGCATAATTACCCTTTAGTTTAATGCTAACAAGAGAAATAAAAAATCGCTCGAAAATTGAAGGTCAGAGATGAATAATTACGAGAATGTAAGAAGTAAAGTTAGTACTCAATTTAGACATATATTATATCGTTAGATAAGCAATAGTATAAAATGCTGTCACTGTGCGAGCGTTAGTTTAGTACATGACATTTTACATCGTATATTAGTCGCTGCGATTTTGTAATAAGTATATACTAATATATATAGTATATACAAAATTGGAAAGGGACACTTCCATGTGTTTCCTTGTTAATTGCAAGTGCGTTTCCACGCCGGTAAACACTTCGTTTTCGATTTGACATACAATTCAGATACGTAAATACGTAATTAAAAATATAACGTTCTATTGGATGCAAATAAATGTATAGTGGGCACATAGTCTTATAAAAAGGTAAAATCATTAATTACAAACAAAAAGACGATATAGTCGCTCGCGGAATAAATTGAAATTTTTAAGAACTTAAAAGTTTTTAATATAACAAGAAGAAAGAAAAAGAGATTAGACATGCAAAAGCAAATTTACATAATTTGTACATTATAGAGGAATTTAGTCAAAGGAATCTAAATAATATCTATATTTCTAAAATAATAAGCCTTTAAACAATTTTTTATAATTTTAGAAACACTCGATCAATTTTATTCGTTACTGTATGTTACTCCAGTGAGTACTTCGTATGTGACAATTGGGCACTTTCTATCAAAATCTCTATATTCTATACTCGGTCAAGTGTCGCGCGATGTGTTTTGGAAGTTTATTTGTAGTCTGTGTCTGATATTGGAGAAAAAATGTCCTCTCCTGTTATTTGTTGTAACCTTACAAGGTTACATGTTACATCAACCTGTGAGAAATAGAACGAAACGCTGCGCTAAATTTGCTCGAACTTTACTCACGAGGAATTAAACAAAATCAACGATTGAGACTCATCACGCAGTTATCTTGTCCAAACAACCAAGAAAAATTCTTTAAAACTGGCAAGTTCCATTACCTCGAAGACAGTCATGAAATATTATCGGGCAGTCATATTATCAACCAATCAACATTGAAATTCAGAAATAAGTTAATAATGAGGCGTGATCTCTTGTCGTTCGTGAACGTTAAGACCGAAGATTATAAACTGAACTTTCAAATTAGAATTGTAAGAGGATCACTACAATTCTATCATAAAAAAAATAATATCTATAAAATCTAAAAATTGATTATAAGAAAACCTTTTCAAGAGTAGTGACGATCTTTTTACCGTGATACTTTATGGGCACAACACGTTGTTAAAACTATAATGGCTAAAGCGTTAAATCCATTTTGCTTTTAAAGAAATATTTATTTTTTTAAATAAGATGTGTTATATAAATATATATATATAAATATATTGTATATAAAATATATATTTCTTTTTTGATTTTAGATGAACGATAATTAAAGAACTTTTATAAAATTTTTGAGCTAACTTTATGAATCAACTTTCAAAAATGCAAATAAATAGATACACAATTTATTCCTTAATAAAATTTTAATTTAAAGTACAGGTAATACTAACAAAATATTTAAGATTATTTAAAAGTATATATTAATAATTTAACATGTGATGATAAAATGAATTAAAGAGAGTTATCACTTTGCGAAAGGTATGTAGAATTCAGAGATGTTTATCGGTGCAGTTATTTCATTTAAGGAAAGAAAGCGAAACTTGCCGTCATTTGAAGACAGATATCCAACATGAGAAATTCGGTGGACGAAATTCTGTCGCGAGATAAGAAACACCTGCTACATAAATATTTCAACGCCAATGGAGCGTGCAGCGAGATTCCTTTAAAATTACGCGTATCTTCGCTATCTCATATTTCTGTATGCCTCATTTTTAACTGTACCGTGAGATTAATCAGACATATCTTGATGATCTATAATTTTTATAATCGCTTCAATTGCTATTATTTTTACCATAAAATATTCAATTATCTTAAGGAAAGTATTAACATTGTATAAAAGGACAATATTAATTGATTAATAAGTTTATTTATTTCTTTTAGTTTAGTACTAGTTAATATAAAACAATATTATAGGGTGAGGTATTTAAAGAGGGAAAATTTAGATAAGTTGAATAGGGGAGAGAGTGTAAGATCATTGTTAAGTCTGAGGTGTGGTAATATGGAAGACAGGAATAAATATGGATTGGAAGAACAGAAAATGTTATGTGTACTTTGAGGGCAAGGACAAGATTGTACGAGTCATTACGTAGAGGAGTGTTGTAGGACTAAGGATTGGTTTAAGGAGTTAGGTAGGAATAAAGAAGAAATATTGGAAAGAGTATGGAACAATGAATTAATAATGTAAAAGAAAATGCGCAAAAAAATTGTGGAAGGAGAGAGAGAGTAATAAAATAAAGAGAAATAGGTGCATGGTAATAAGTATAAAGATAGTATATGGTAGGTATATGGATGTGTGATATAAGTGTATTAAGGAAAAATTATAAACTAACAATAAGTCCACTTCTTGGTCATGTAAGCTAAAGTTAATAAATTATTATTATAAAACAATATTATATTATAAATAAATAGATAAGTATTTTATCCACACAATTTAATTTTATACATAAATTAAATAGGTATAAAAAACATAAAATTAGTTTTACTTTTCAGTGTTGTCAGTGTATATATATACTTGAAACACGAACAAAGTCCACGATTTATACATTTGCGAAAAGGGTAGAACATAAAGAACAGATGTCTCTAAAACTACTTGAAACATTAGAAAAGTTCTTTGAGTTTTACATTCTGCGCGACAGAAAAAAATTGGATATTATGTGTGTCTCACGTACCGATTAAATGACAATAAGTCAATTGGAGTAAACTATATGTTGAAATATCAAGCGTCAAACGTATAGATACATGTATAATAGATACTGTATTTAAACCGTTAAAAAATTAAATATATGTCAGTTAAAAGCATTGAATAATGGAAACATTAAAAGACATTAAAAAATATTGTATACAGGGTGTATGTATAAACGAAAAAGAGGGTGTTGTTTCCAAAGCATATTGTGCTCATCAGACTGACGTGAAATATTCATGAAACGCGTCCTTTCCGAGTTACAGCCACTTTTGGCACTGACTCCACGTCAGTACAGCAACAGGACGTGTTTGTTGACAGCGTCAAAACTGTGCAAACGTAATGTGTCCCTTTCCGGTTACAGTTTTAGTTTTGGTTCTGACACATCAGGAAATTTTGAAAGCGCATGTGTGCTTTCGTGGAACATCCAGCTCTGTGACGTATTGGACGCCCATAAAGGTCATCTTGAACACCTTTCATTTAAAAATCCCACCAATTCTTTATTATTCTTGTTCGTTTGTTGTATTTAAATAATTTGATTCATTGTAGAATTCATCATGAATTCGACACGCTGGGCATAAATTCGTTATCGTGCATAATACGGGTTTGCAAAATATTGCTTTGATGACAAATTCTTTTGCACAAGCAACATAAAAATTTGATTATAATTTAGTTGATTATTATTACTGCTATTTTAGATTCTATTCATAGCTTTGACAAATATTTCGTCTTTTTTTTCCTTTTCCTTTTCTTTTAAATATTATCGCATTATGCATCCGCGGAGTTCAATACTATTTAATCAGTTTACGACCGGAGCGCTCGGTTCTCTCGTTCTCTTTGTACATTATTATCGTTTCGTCGTCTCGCAAACTGCTTTCTTAGCTTCGGATTTTGATATAAGCGCAATAAACGTGGACGATGCACTTGTACAGCGTGCGGCAGAATCGCTTGGCGACATTTGGCTGAGGGGGAGGATTTGGGGATGGGGAGTCCCGTCCCGCGAGGGCGCCGAGTCGGCGATGCGAGCGGTGCCAACGGAGGGGGGTTTACGGATTCGTCGCGCGTATTTCGGCGGAAAACGCACAGTACAGGAGGATGGACACGCGTGACCGCTCTATGCGGAGCCGGAGCAGCCCCACGTCCGCGTCGCGCGCGCTGTCATCGTCGCCAGCACTCTTCCTATTTTCCCAGTTTTGCTCGCAATAGTCTCGACGTGGCTGTGGGGGTCGGGGGATAGTGCGCAAGCACATTCGCATGCGGGTGCATGTGCCGCTGGATGTAACGCTTGCGCAGTCGTCGAGCATCGCCAGACAGCTCGGCCGCGACGGGTGCATCTCGCGGCAGTTCGCGGTCGTCTTTTAAGGCAGGTCCATTGGTCGCTCCAGCATCCCCGGCCGCGGCAAATATACGTTTTCATATATACTCTTCCTCCACCTCGTTACGATCCATTTCTCTCGTCTTTCCGCCTCTCCCCCGTCCTGTCGCTCAACGCATCACTTAGTCCGATCACTTAGGACCCTCCCTGCTACATTTTTCATCTTCGATCGAGTCACTCCGGCGCGGCGCGGCGATCCGGAGGGTAGTTCCAGTCGGATGGACTCTGGCACACGTGCGAGTCGCGCTCGGCCGGATCGCGCATGTTTCTCGACATCCGATCCACGCGCGTAAATATCCGCGATCTCCGAGAGATCAATGCCGATTTCGAGACTTTCTCATAATTGTCATCTGACATACCGTTGGTACCCGATCGCGCCGGAAGTTGCCCTCCACCGGCGTTGCATTATCCCCGACGATCGAGCGGCCGTTTCCGGGATCGTTCGCGCGAGTCTCTCTCGTTCACTCTCGTTATACGTGAGTTCGATCGGTCGCCGATTGACGCGCGGCCCGAGTGCGGAAAAATCTACAGAAGAGGCTACCGAGTGAAACGGGGCGACCCGGACGGGAAGGTCGCGGGAGCGAGTCGAGGTTGGCCGGGTTCGTCGACACGACCGCGACCGCGACGGCGAGCGCGCTGTGGAGGAGAAACGGCCGCGGCCGCGGCGGTGACGACGGCGGCACGCCGCGTTAGCGTTTCGGCTAATGGTCGAAACGTCGATCCGTCACTTCACGCTCAAGTTCCCGATGCTGCAGCCACCGTCTCCCCTCCTGGAGATGGCCTCCCTGCGATTACCGGACTCGGAGGAGTTTGACATTGACACGCGCCGCAGGAGTAACAACGGCAACGTGCCGGCTACGACAGTCGCAACCGGGCCGCCCGCGCCAAGTACCGGCACTCTGCTGCAAATGCGGAACGACCTCGGCGATTACCTCAACAACCTGATCACGGAGGCGATCGCGACGACGAGTCCACGTGCCACCATGGAGGACCAGGTCCATGGACTGTTCAACGCCAGCAAGAACCTGTCGGTGCCGATCGAGCACGCGCCCGATCGGCTCTACAGACATAGCATGGCCATGTCGGCGGTCTACTGCGTGGCCTACGTGGTCGTCTTCGTGGTCGGTCTGATCGGCAATAGTTGCGTTATCGCCGTGGTATATCGGTCACCCCGAATGCGGACCGTCACGAATTTCTTCATCGTCAATCTCGCGGTCGCCGACGTGCTCGTCATTGTCTTCTGCCTGCCGGCCACGTTGATGAGCAACATCTTCGTCCGTGAGTATTAAGACACTTTCCCCTTACGCTTTGAGGGTTGCTTCTACTTGAAGCTACAAATTTAAAAATTTATGGCGAGAAAGATGTTTCTATGTATTTTTTTAGGTTTAGAAAACGTAACAATGCGTTCTCCAGATGTTTTTCAGTCATTAATATTTTATATTGAAAATTTCTATTATTTAAATTGAATGCTATTTATTTTCTAACATTATTATTTACATTCGTCGGTTTAATTAGCGTTAATCGCGCGTTTAGCATAACTTGTAAATCATTTCCTATCCCTACGCGAAGCGCGAGAAATGTTCCTTCGAGTATAACAAAAATATTTATGAGCCATCCCTTCAATGCCAAGTGCGCTCCATTTAAAAGAGGGGAGATTCTGGAGATTCTCAAGGGCAATTAAGTGGCCGTCACAATGCGTACGATCTGTACATCCCGATTCAACGTTGCGGAATCTTTATTTCAACCCCCCTTGGCCAGGCTGAGCAAGGGGGGCTGGTTCCGGGCTAGAGGGGGAGAGTGGTGCATTCCCTTCGTATTACCGAATCGATCCCTTCGCGTCTCTCTTTCCCTCTACCGTTCGCACTCGAGGCAGCTCTCGAATCCGCTCGCCGTCTAAAATTCTCGACAAATCGACAGCCGGATCGCGAGTAATCGGCTCGCGCTCTTGGATAATAACGCCCCGGTGAGTTAACGTCGACAGGCATGAATTACGGGACCGTGTGAGAAACGGGCGAATCGCGTGCAAATTTAGACGTTACGTCGAACACGGCGTCAGCGATACCGATAAGCGAGAGTGGATGCCCCAATCCGACGCGACGTAATGCAAACAGACCGCAGACTTACGGCACCGTGGCACCGATCGCAATTTGAGCAAACAAAACGGCGTATTTGCATTTCCAAGCATCACGCGGCTGGCCCTCGAAAAGAGGGAAAACAGAAGGAAAAACACGTGCCTTGCCGCTCTTTAGAAAATCAGCGGATCGTAACTGGCGCAAACTCCGTCTGTTAATACGCGCGTGCAAATCGCGCGGTTTCCACGCGTCGCTGGTCCGATTATGAAATACGAACCGCGTGTACGAGCTTCCAATTAACTCGTGCTGTAAGTACCATAAAAACTCGCGTTTTTTGCATGCTTTGATCGAACGGCAAGCTGCTGTAAAAAATTGGTGCACTAATTCCATTACATCCGAGTATTAAATATATCAAATCCAACTACTTTATTAAATTACCAGTAATATATATTTGTGATAATTTTAAGGAGGCTGTAAGGCTGAGGTGCGCAGTGAGGGGGTAGCGCTTTAATACAATGGAAATATGGAGTGCTGCCAATCTAAAACAATTATATTTAAAACAACATTAATCTAAAATTTTGGTAAAATGTGGAACGAAATACATTAAAAATGCAAAGAATATTAATGTTTATTGTAACAGTCTCACATATACATTTATATATTTTTTAAGCAAATTTCATTATTACTACAAGTAATGATTTGGCAACGGTGTAGAAATAAAAAATCGAAGTTGGTAGAACTATACTTAATCGATTGACAGAATAGACTCTCGATTACATTTTTGGTTACATATTAGATTACATTTTATGTCAGAATCTTCCCATGTTTTTTAACAGCGTTTTCAAGTTTTCTCCATCACACAGCTCTGATGACAAAAATATTATAATCTTGACTTATACATTTTAGTATTGCAAATAAACTATGTGGTGAAATGGGTCGAACTTTAGTACGTACTTTCAATCTAGTATACTTCACATATTACACATAAATTCATTTGCTTCTTAATATTTTAAATATATGTTTTTATTGAAAATAGATATGGAGAATCGGATTTCTCATAAGGGTATCCCTTATAAAATAGATTATAAGTCCCTTATAAAATGTGGAATTTTGATATTAATTTACGCAAAAATGGATTGGTAAAAGAATCTGAAAAAATTCACATGCAACCGTTATTTGTAAAGAAACTTCTGTTATAAATTTCATGCCATTCTTATCATTTTGCATTATCCTTACAGCCTCCTTAAATGATACGTGAGATCCTTATATAAGTTGCTTTTGACAATTTCTTCTAGTATTGAAATAAATTCTAAGATGTTTAGAGATTTAAAAAATGTAAAAATATTTCTAACGAAAACAGAGATAAGTTATAAAAGGAGTTTATACATTAATTAATAGTACCCGCTAATTCCTGTCGTTATTTCTTTGACCTTGCACGTCTAAATTTTCTGGAGCTTTTGTTCTTTTATTTTCGATTGTACTCGAGATATCGCCATATAACGCCGTTTTGTTTTATCTCTAGCTTATATAAGTACGTATTTAAAAGTAGAGGCATTTGCAATTTTAATTTCTATTTTCTACCACACAACGCGTGTCACGTAAAGTGAATGCAGCATACGTGTCGCCAACGGGGAACACCTTTCTGCCCTTGCTAGACTTTTCTGTATAGCGCATATTTCGCCAGTTGCGCATAAATACGTACATACATACATATATATATATACATACATATACATATATATATATATGTCTTCAGAAATGAGCTCAGAGTGTTTGGTGAGGATTTACCGCCACTTACGGCGCTCATTTCTGAAGACATTTTGAGCAAAAAATGTCATATAAACATGGGTCCTATTCTGAATATTTACGGAGTTACACTAATTTGAAGGTTGTTTGTAAAAGACCTCTTTCTTTAGTTTGAGGAGTAAAAGAAAATTATTAGAAATAAAGAATAAACTTTTCAGAAATAATCCTTTCTTTAATTGGCTAGTAATCTGAACTACAAATTACATTATTCTTACTCACATATCAGAACAATTAATTACATTAATTAATACCTAATAGTTATATTAATTACATTAGGTATTGTTATTGTCACGTGCTCGCATTGGCCAAGATCACGCGTTGTTCACAGTAATCGCGTTTTCAATTAAAGAAAGGATTATTTCTAAAAAGTTTATTCTTTATTTCTAATAATTTTCTTTTAATCCTCAAACTAAAGAAAGAGGTCTTTTACAAACAACCTTCAAATTAGTGTAACTGTAAATATTCAGAATAGGACCCATGTTTATATGACATTTTTTGCTCAAAATGTCTTCAGAAATGAGCTCCGTAAGTGGCGGTAAATCCTCACCAAACACCCTGTATAATATTTAGGGTAAATATTAGACATATACACATTATTATCTATCTAAATATATACATACGTGTATTTTATTAGAAATTTCTAATGCTCTTCATATGGCCCGGAAACGCGCAACCAAAACAGCGTTACTTTTCATAGTCGATTTATGACCCCTAGATTTATGAACGAATAAACGAAATTTAGAATGATTTAGTAGAAGCAGCCGCGTGTCTATACGTGACCACGCGCTGTGCAATATATTTGCATAATTATACGGTAAGCATACGATCCTAAGGCGCGCAATCGTAAACGGGAACGTAAAACGCGCGTTTTTACGATCGTATTTCGTTTCCTATCGACGACAAGCCGGTTTATCGGCAGTTACCGGGAATACGCTATTATAAGGCCCGTGAGATTCTCTCGGCTATCTCGAGCTAGGCACCGCCAACGCTGGGGAATGTTAACTATCGCATCCATTCGATTAATCCGCGATCAAAGCCGTCTTGTGTATCGCGAGGTATCCCCCTGATCGAGGATTGACTTGGCGAAGACCGCCGACTGTGCTCGCAGATAGTGCGCACGATATTTTTGCTTGCCTTGGTTGCTTTTAGTAGAAATAAGAGCTTAGCTGTCCCCTAATTTTCTCCCGAACGTCTTCCAATGGTAGACAAAAATCTACATTGGTCAAGCCCCGACGTTATTTTTCCCAATACACTGAAAACCTATTCAAATAAATGTACATGATCTGCACATAACGCATACTCGTGGAAAATTTAATCAAATATAAAAGAATGCTATTATACAATATATTGCTGTATTCTTCACATGTGATTGGTATAATGCGATTATGCAAGTCTGCCTTGATAAATCTTGGAAGCGTAATGTGTTTTCGCAAAGTATGAGCGAGTGTAATCTAACGAGAACTGAGTGTTCGGTAAAACTTTAAAATTATCGGTGCTGAAAAATAAAATAGCACCGTCTTCTTGCCAAACGCTTTGTTCGCAATGGTTAGCCGTATGACTGAAGGCATCGCTAAGGCGTATCCCTGTTTTTAATCCGGCAACAAGCGCCTGGTGATTTTTATCCTATGCCATAGTAATTTTAATGTGCTTCTTTTGTGTTTTAAATATTTTTTTGGTATCTTCTTACTTTTTTTCAGAAAATTTTGAGTAAATCTTTATACATATTGTCCTCAAATACTAATAAGTTACAGAACAATCAAAAATATACATATAATAGGTATATAATTAATAACAATAATTTTTGATTGGAGTGCAAAAATCACGCCGGGCGTCCGTTCCCGAGTTAAGAGACATGGTCATCGAGCCAAATGGTTTATCACGAGAAAACTCATCACGCGGCATTACATGTGCAGACGTCGCGCATACGTTCGATGCATCTTGCACCGGGCGAGCATGACGACGCGCTAACGCGCCGCGTCGGTTTCGTTTTCGTTCGTGGAATACGCAACAAATTTCGTGCTATTGATTCCGGTATAGTCTATCGCTACCGCTGGCTTATGCCGCTATTACTGCCCCTCGTCGATTATTTACGAGACAAAAAGTAGAATGTGACTGTGCGCCGGAGGTGTGAGTGTGCCCCGCGATAATAGGTCGTTATCGATAAAGCTGATGGCGCTGGTCACTTCGGTAAAAGTCGTTTGTTCTCTTCCGGACGAGAGACTCCGCTGGCTGCGAGAGCTTTCTCTCAAGGAGCAATCTCGTTTCTATGAGAGCCACGTTTAATTTTCCACCTGGCAGCTCCCCTGTGATTTATAGAGCGGGGCAATTTACGGGCCGCGGTAGATCTGTAGAAATACACGCGTGTGCTTAAAAAATGCTTCGCGGAAATAACGCTTCTCATGAGACTACTTAAGATAGCAATTATAATAATAGAGCCGTTGCTTTTTCTTACAAAAAACGTATAGTAAGCTTCGTAAAAATATCATGATTCACTTTATGAATATTTGTTCATCCGACGCACCACGTTTATACTGTAGAGTGTAGATATATCTATTACTCTACGCTAATATAAAGAAAATATAATGAGTAACTAACCATTAACGTTTGACAGGTGTTACATATTATATATCTTACGAAGGCAAAGATAAGAGATTTGAGACACGTTAAACGGTAGTTAATGGCCGGTCGTCTGTTCTTTACGCGAATACTTATTTTGTAAAGAATGAACAAGAAACAACTTGGGGATATCTACAAAATAGTTTATGACACATGCTTATGAATCTTATGATGTTCATAAAAGCATGTGCGTTAATGTGCGCCTACATATACACGCGCACGTTCGCACGGCGAGAAGAGCCGCTTCTCGTTTGCTTTGACATGGAAATTGGCAACGATCTCGGGATTCTAGACTAACGACACGGTAAATCGAATTACCTGCTTTCAGAGCCGATTACCAGACCGCGAGAGCTCAACGTAAATAAAATCACATTTGCCAATTCCCGCGAATTGTCGTGAACGAATAATAAGTTTGCCCGCTCGGAAAAGCTACAGTATTGTTGTTTAAAGCGGCCTCGTTTAGCATTATCTCATTAGAGCGCTCATTAACTTTCGTGATGTAACCGATACCTGCAGTATGACCTGACTATGTAGTACGTACATACATATTTATTATAAATTAAATATACATGTACGACAGGGGAGGGAGGGGATTCTTAATATTCCAGCAGGAGCTGCGTTGAAAAGTTTGACAAACCAAGTCGGCGCGCAGATAATGTGTTTATTAGTTTGTTATTGCGATTAATATTACCACATGCCTCAGTGGTCGAATTGGGACAACACCTGCACGGAAAGCGGGAGGTTAGGTTCCAGGTTCAAACCCTGGCTGAGGTAATATTTTTTGCAATAAATTCTATATTCTATTATAGATAACATCTTATTATTTAACATGGCCAGTTGGGTCAATTTTAAAAATGATACGTTTTTAATTATTAGCTGGCGACGAGAAGTTCTTAATTTGTTTTAAATATACATGTATTTAAAAAAACATTTTTTCTTAAAAAAATTGTTTAAATCAATTGTAATTGTATTTCTTCATTCGATATTGAATAATACACGACTTTATTTAATAGAGTTTCACTTTCTAGGAGCGTATGCTAAACGTAAGCTTGGGATATTATTGTCCATGTGTACTCACGGTTATACCTAGAAAAGAAAGAACGATCAAATGCTTTTGTTGATTTATCATCGTGAAGGAGGTTTTCATCTCTCTTTGGCCGCAAATCACGGCCTTGGGTGGGCAAAAGTCTTGACATAAGTAAATCGCGGTTGCCTCAACATTAATTCTATAACGGGAGTATTATTAATTATGCTTCAGGTCACGGTGAGGAGAGAAACAGAGCTGCGAGAGAGAAAGTCTTATTGAGGCACTCGAATCGGGTCGTTTTTCCGAAGTGGCTGCAAAGTGTCAAGCCTTCCTCGACGCGCATCTCGCAAAGTCCCGAATTACAAATAGTTCTAATAAAGAGGCGATACAAAACCGTGCTGTCGTTAATCAACGCCCGCATCTTCTTGTGTCCATCTTGTTGTGGCACAAAATGTTTTTCGGCACCAAGCCACATCGCGCGACTGGATTTAAGGCTCTTCGTCGGCAAGCCGATAAATCGCGGGCCGCAGGAATCCGCTCGGCATAAATTTTGCCCGAGTTGTTTTTTGTTTGTATTGCAACGCGCGGAGATGCGCCAATACCGTGACACGGTGATGTACGAGGATCAATGGCTGCTTTTTTTGCGCGTTTCCTCCGATCACTCTTTTTAATTTTCTCGCTGTATCGATTAATTCTTAAGCATTGGTATGAAATACGTTGCAACGTCTCATTCTGGATATTAAAAATTTTCATAAAATTTAAATAGCTGAGATATCGTATCACAAATACTTGCCCTGTCGGCCGCTATGCGCGGTCACTAAACTCTTTATCTTCCGTACAAGACTATCATAAAGCATGCGTCGAGTCCGGCTTGATGTGGCGACCACAAAGGACGGAGGCATTTCGCGAATGTTGTCGAAGCGCGGTGTTCTAGATAGTTGTTGTGCTATACACACACCCGCGTAGTCCACATAGAGATGCGAAACGGCTGTATCCACTATCCATGCAGTAAGTACGTTGACTGACGATAGTGTGCGTGTGTATGCACGGCATAGGGTGAACGCCCCGGAGTGACCGCCTCCCGCACCCTCCGTTATACGAGGCTCTCACTCTCGCTCACCCCGGCGTTCGCGTTGGAAACTAGAGCTCGCTGGCTCTCCGCGCGCCGGCTTCCGGTTCGATCCTTTCTTTTATTCCGTACTGAAATCCTCCCAGACAGTATAGACACGTTTTTCGCACCCTCAGTGCGTAGCGCCTATTAGCAACTTTTACTGTTCATCAACGTCATTTAGTCAAAATCCGCAGAAGGACGACCTGCTCCCTTTCGAGCCTTAAATATCCTTCGCGTTTGACTTCGAATCCTCAATTCCTGAATATTAACGCTTGATAGGTCGTCCAATCGTACCAGCATTAAAAATAAAATTACTTTAATTATGGATTTATAAGGGGAAATGGGGTTACTTTTCAATTATGGATTTGCAAGAATTAGAAAACGGATAGACTATTTATTACCAAAGTTTAAATGTGCAGAAAAATAGGTTACTTTAATTACAAATCTGCAAGCAAAAGAAAAAAGAGATAGACAATAGTAGGTTCTTTGATTCGTCATGACCTACGTATGTTTCTTCAACTTGTTATTATCACTAATCTTTAATATAAATATTTCACTTTTTATTAAATACTTATATAATCAATAAAATCGCAAAACAGCAAGCATAGTGTAATTCCACATACGTGTACAAATAAAAATTTGTACAATATTGTAATAAAATAAATTTTTCTTTCAGTTCAATGGTGCACAAGTAACACGTTGTTTTGAAAACAATGAGTTATGTAAATTGTTTTTGTCTATCGGTGATGCTAATTGGCAATCACAATATTCATCCAAAATTCCTAGAAATTTTGTGCTTTAAAGTATCTATGACATTTGTATTTTGATATAGAAGCAGTATGTATAACAGAGAGTTTTGATATGAAACATTCAGTAGTCGAGGGTTGCCTTAGATGTCCCGTCACTGATGCCATTTGCCTTACTGACAATTCAATCGACACCGAGTGCTGCAGTAACGTCATCGATTTACGATTGAGTGTAGTTTTGAAGGTTCCTCGATCAACTTTGTTTGCTTATTTACCAGTTGTATTCTCTGTTATTTACGAGTTTTGTCGTCGCCGCGATTGTCTACTTCCCCAGCCTATAATGTAATTGGTAGCTATACCAATATACTTATCGATAGCACAGAAGCTTTTCTATATACATGGAAGCATCATCTCGCATTCTAGCGCGTGAAATAAAATTAGCTCGTAAATTCGTAAATTGTTAAACCGCACTTTCGCTTAAAACGTAAGGCTGGATGAAAATGGATATGTGCTGTACAAAACTGTGCCGTCATTTCTATTATCGACTCGTTTACTTTTACATGAACTAAAATTGGTTTTCGCTAATTAATTTTGTTAATAAATCAACGTTCGTCTAAAGTTAGATCAAGATATTTATTGTATAAACATCATATCGACATTTTGTGTTCTTTCTAAACGAGTTAAAATTAGTTTACTATGTAAGTTACGAATAAATCGAGGTTTGTAAAATTATATTAGGTTGATGCAAAATAAAAAGGTATTTGGTGTGTATAAAAATGTTGTCAACATTCTTATCTGACGTCTCTATTTGCGTAATGATTCCTGTTGTTAATTAACAACAGGAATATGACGAGGTTGTGAGAAGCAATGTTATTCTGAACGATGTTTATCCAATGAGGACAGCTGTACTGCATCAGCATGGAAATGCATGAAAGATAAAAGTTGATTTATACTGTTTCTTGTCTATTTTGTCCTCTTGCGCGAAACGAGAATTGGTCGCGGCCTCGACGGGATTTCCGACCGAACGAACGCGACAAATGTAAGAAAATGGGAAATAACGTCACGATGTTTTCTCAGCTGGAACACGTAGATCCAGCACGGTGTACACAATTGTTCGTATCGTCTTGTAATCGAATGCGAGCGCGAATGTCGCCATCGGGACGCCGTATAATTACAAACGCGCTATTAAGCGGACAATGCGCGATGTCGTAAAACATCTGAAGTTAATACAGTGCGATTCTCTCAATGTGCGTCCTCAGAAAACATTATAGGCGTGAAATGAAGAATTCTCGTTAACTTTATTCGATTTTGGTAGCAACGTAAATTAATGTTCAATATTGTTGTAATAATATGAGTTTCCGTGAACACGAGTAAAATCTACATGTTTACATATTTGAAACGTCAACAATTTTTCGATTGTAAAATTTAGTTTTTAAGTTATAAAGATTTAGTAACATGTCAAAATTTTGCGTTTTTCTAAGAAAAAAAAATGTAGATTTGCCATAGTACTTTGTAATAAAATAATTGCAAAATATTCCAAAACTTCGATCTTTTAAACGTTAATTTATAGTTGGACGAATTCTCGGGGTAACCTCGATTTTTCCTTAATTAAAATGCCCAAAATATAATCTCTAAGTGATTGCAAACGAAAGACTTTACGCAAAATAAGATTTAGGCCAGATGAATTTCAATGAATATAAAGTAACTTTTACCTCAGCAGTGTCTTAATTCGAAGCTTTGTTACCAAAATAATTAATAGTAAATGATTGCGTGAGCAAAGATTAAATTAAACTTTATAAAAAAAAAGTCCTGCGTCTCATCTGTGTAAAAAAATGCTAGCGAGTAAAATTCCGTGAAATTTACTGTAAGGGAAGATCGAGAGCGCGGGATTCAACGGTGAATTTGACTTTAAAATTAAGATTAGAGGTTCTCCGAGTTACTTCCTGTATATATCATATTAGGACGCTTTGTGCACGTCGTGTTATATAAATTGAGTCGATAATCTCGTGTGTACATAATAGTGTGAAATGAACTGCGATCACCTTGACTTGTACCTAAGAGAGTTAAATATCTATATAACTTATGGATTTATCTATATATGCATCATTCTATCGCGTACACGCGCAAGTTCTCAAGTTTGCGCATCGTTTAGAAATTGGAGAGAAACCGTACATTGCTGATCTTGGCACAGCCAGTGCCAAAGTTTTGCAAAGCAGGAGACATCGAGGATGAAAAGTGAATGAAAAAGATTCGCTTGGTTCTAGAACATAGTTGCTTGTTAATCTTCTACTGCTAATTCCACGGCGCGATATAAATCTGCAGCTTTCCAATAATCTTCCCTAATCCTGCGTCGAGAATCCGAAGATCCGAGGAAATTAATTCGAGGAACCATGGTATAAGACAGACTCAAGGCAACCTTCGAGAGCGGATGGAAAACCGCAGGGTATCCTCCGCTCATTCGGCGGTCATATGAATAACTGTCGCGCGTTACGGATTCTTCTCCGGAGAAGTGGCGTAACAATTTTCTCGATACATGCATCACGAATCTATTACCGACTTGATTGTCTCCGCCTTTTGAATTCTTGCACACATATCTCGTCCGTTTCGTAGAATTTCAAAAGTGCAGCACACTGATAAGCAGACCCAAACCGACATCCATACAACCTGTATTCGTGTCAAGGCGAAAGGGGCCAACACTCTCGCCTGGCCTACATCAGCCGATCGCACTCCAACCCCCGACTTCGACCCCGTTCGCGACCGATCGTCTCCCCGTCCCGGCTACCCGCGCGCATCTATTCTTTGTCTTGCGTACCGTACGCCGCGGTGCATCCAATGAGTATAGGATTTTGGATTTTTGCAGAGAGATCACAGCAATCCCTCAGAGACGCGACCTCGCATCGACGACAACAGTTAATTACTGTTAATTACTGTTAATTATTGTTAGTTCGTTGGATTAATATTGGCTCGCTGCGTTTGATTAACGTGAAACCATCGATCGGGTTACTTCTGTCATTCTTCAGTCTAACGAGGCCTTACGTGCGATATGCCGACGCGAGCAGACGCGAACCCCGTTTGTCCGATCTCACCGAGCGTCGCTCGCCGTTGCAACCTGAGTAACGTGACCCCAAAGAAACATAATCGACCGCGTACAAGAGTATATTGGCGGTGCCGAGTGCGCCGCGATAAGGAAGAATTCGCAACGTTTTATTATCCGAAGGATTTGCGTGTTGCGTGCCGCAGGATTGCACGAAATAAAATTGCGCGTATATCTACACGGGGCGCGGGCGGTATGTTGCCAGTTGCGCGTCGCGTGCCGCACCGGGCCGCGCCACACACCGCGCGCCGGCATACCTGTATCCGGCGACACGGATGTATGTTGGCACCGTGTCTACAGGTGAACTAACTAGGTCGGCGTCCCACTTGATGTGGGGTTGGAGGGTGGCGGTAGCGCAGCGGGGCGATCGCTAGACTGGCGGGGAGTTTACCCGAGGGCGATTAGCCGGCGCGGGCGCGTGCCTTCTTTTCGTTCTCGGCAAAATGCAAGCAATATACTAGCTACCGTCAGCAGTACTTTTCTCTTCTCTCTTTCTCTGGACGAATCATCCACGTTTCTCACATTTCCGAAACGTCATCCTTGAACATTTCTGTCAGCTCGATTATTCTGCACCTTCGTACAAAAGGTTCACTTTTATTTGTGGAGCTGGATCGATTCGGTAGGAACAGTTCTCACTTGCATCCCGATATTGCCGAGTTTCTTGAACCATCGATGCAAAAAGTCGCGGATGACCGAGCAGATGACTCGTTGGAAGTGAACCTGGTAGACAGAGACATGGCCTAGTTTAGATTTGGTCCGTTCAAGGTCGTGCCACGCGAAAAGATAATTACGTATTTAGGTCAGACGAGAGCGGATATCTGCACACAGTTTAGTCTTGATGCAGACAGGCAGGTCCGTATATACGACGGCCTATTAATTTTTATTGTCTCTAATGTGTCGTCGGAGTCAAACGTTTTCGCCGCTCTTACCTACCAAGTTATCCGGCAGCGCTCTCGGTATTGGACGCGATATGTAGCGTTGCATTTCATGCAAACGCGCGGTAATCATCATCACGATAAATTTATTCAACTCATATTGCAGCCGGTGGAATCTGCGATAGTCTGATTCTTTAAGGAATAACGCGTTTATAGATGCACGAGAAAAATACGCGCGATTTACGTGAGTTCCTTTGTGAGTTTCTCGAGGACAGACAGCTGACACACATCACGCACGGATCGTGCCGTAACAAAATTTCAGCGAGCGGGGGCTGAAAAGAGCAACGTTGTAAAGACTCGGAGGACTGAGCGTTTTGGGAATTACGCAACTTTAACCACTTCCTATTTTCATTTGAAAGCTGTTCCATTGAGGATAGAGAGTTTTACGGAGTTATTACAACGATACATCTTGGACTTACAATTAGATTTTAACGATCGACGTACTCGGCGTCTTCCGTTTGATAGTCTCTTTCTACCGACACGTTGGAGTTGACGTGTTCCGCCTCCTCGTTCCCCGATTGCGAACACCAACTTACCGTTTCCGTGGACGCGTCTGCAAGAGCCAAAGACGTACATACATACGTGGATGCTTCCGCCTGTCGAGCGTTACGCTGTCGCGCGGTGTCAGTCTCAGACAAGCGCCAAGACAGCGCCATGTTTCCGACAATTCGCAACTTGCGACATTGACTTTGCAGCATTATCTGGAAATTCGTCGGGAGACGTGCGTTGAGAGCTGCTTGCCAAGGACAAATATAAATCTAGCCAATGTAACTGAGATGGTGGCGCCGATAGACTGCGTTTTCTGGTGAGAATATATACGGATGCAACATGTCACGTACTATAAATCATACATGGATATACATGGATGATAAGTTACATCCCGAAACCTTACGAAATGCCGTTATTTTCAATTGAATGGTCAAAGAAATACCAGTTGGAAATTCCAAAGTGATCTTTCCCTCTTCTTCTCTCTCTGAAAAGAGCAGATGGAAAAATTTATATTTTTAATTTTTCGATATTAACATTATTAACGTGATATATAAAACAATGGGTAAAATTAATACAGCAATTGATTTATTCTTGCACATTCTAAGTATCGATGTCATGACCGGAGACGTGCATGATAAATCCACAGGTCTATACATATTGTCGTTGAGATTATAACCAGCTACTATAATCTTGATGAACTGCTTTAGTTACATAATAAGCTGTACACTCGCGCGCGATATACCAGAGATAGAGGTCGGTGCCAGCTCATCATTGCGAGCTTCGGGCGTTGACCTCACCGACGCGGACGTACACTTTTTCCGTGCCTAATTTCCGCGGGAGGATCTTAAATATCGATAACCACGCGAGGGATCGATGGACATTTCCTCTTTGCGCCATCCCTCGGGACGTCGCGTCGCGTCGTGCCTCTTTTCTCGACCTCGCGACTCGCGACGGCGTGTTCGAAGCCACTTTGCGCTCCCGAAGCGAGTAGAGGCCAGTGGGACACACCGCCGGCGCACACCTGTACAGCACCGGTATTCGGGTCATGCATCTCGGCCACTTGTACTAGGTCACTACCTCCCTCGTTCGTTCCGTTGCGTACCCCCTCGCGCAAACTTTTCACTCGGCATGTACGAGCCGAATTCATTCGAGGCTGCCGTCGCGAGGCAATTCGTTTATTCAATTTTGAAAGAAGATTACGCGTACATCGACAAGGGTGAACACGCAGGATTCGATTGTAATAGAAACTTGGACTCTCACATCAGGTTACGCGTCTCAGCATCGTGAATAATGAACGTGTAGAAATTGGTGACCCGGCGATAAACCGGGGCAGGGAATGAAGGAGAAGGGGTGGAGTGATGCGGCCGCGGCGCGGGCGTTGTAATCGGGGATGCTCGCGCTAGGCGAAGGCCAAATCGCGGTTGGCTCGCAGCATACGAGATGTCGATACGAGGGCGTACAGTGAAACGCTCGACGACGAAGCGCTGAAGATGCCCGCATGATTTCGAACGCTTCGTTCCTTGTACACGCGGTATACAATCGGCATCGAAATAGTCAGATCAGACACCGTTGACTTTTGAGCCGTTCAACGTTCACGTACAGGAACTTTTTCAAATAAAAAACTGTCAAGAACTATTCAAGAATTTTACTGTTCAAGTTTAGTTACTAACAATAAGATGTTCGATGTTTGACAGACGTTCAGAAAGTACAGATAATGGATCGATTAAAGAGCCACCGCAAAAATGGGATTCTTTTCGCCCGTTTTGGGGAACTCGCATTTTGAATTGAATTTTATGCCAAATGATTAGTATTGATGAGACAATAATCCAGGGAAAATTTTAAGATGAGCATATGATTGGTTTCAGAGATATGGGAGGTCAAAGTGGTGGGTTTTCCATTAGATAGTATGATACAATTAAATTTCTTTAAACTGATATTCATGTCAAAAATTATTTCCCTCACTATTTCAATATTTTTTGGGTCGCTGATTACGAATCTGTTGTCAAAATTCAAGAATTCAATATGGCGGATCCAATATAGCGGACAATATGATTAAAAAACATTAATTAATTTAATAAAGTTAATTTTTATTGAAACTAGAATTTTGGGGGTTTTCAGGTCGCTAATTACGAATTTGACACTGTATTTTCAAAATTCGAAATGGTAGATCCAAAATGGCGGACACCATCGTGTCTTTTAATGCATAATATCAATGCAGTGTATAAAATAATTATTACGATGTACATCTTTGTAAAAAAATTAAAAGACACGATGGTGTCCGCCATTGTGGATCTACCATTTCGAATTTTGAAAATACAGTATCAAATTCGTAGTTAGCAACCTGAAAAACCCCAAAATTCCAGTTTGAATAAAAATTAACGTGTTTTTTAATAATAATGTCCGCCATATTGGATCCGCCATATTAAATTCTTGAATTTTGACAACAGATTCGTAATCAGCAACCCAAAAAACATTGAAATAGTGAGGGAAATAATTTTTGACATAAATATCAGTTTGAAGAAATTCAATTGTATCATACTATCTAATGGAAAACCCACCACTTCGACCTCCCATATTTCTGAAACGAATCATATACTCATCTTAAAATTTTCCCTGGATTATTGTCTCATCAATACTAATCATTTGGCATAAAATTCAATTCAAAATGCGAGTTCCCCAAAACGGGCGATTTTTGCGGTGGCTCTTTAGATTGATGCAAATCGATTCCAAATTATTCAAAGAACAAATGAAAAGAAGCGCACGAGAGAACATTGAACATCCAGAAGGGTTGAAGGCGGAGAGAGTAAAGAAGAGGGTGCATACATTTAATGACATCGTTATAGTTAAATTCAATACAGTCACAATTAAACTCAGTATATTGTTGACTGTCTGCCGGCCCAGTTCACGTCCGTGCAATGTAGAAAGGATCCGCTTTCGCGGCAATTCGCCATCAATCATGCGTAAATGTTTTTTCATTCGATGTCGAGCCATCCGACATCGCGTGCGAACCTATGTTTGGCGCTTCGTCGTTCATGTCACGTCGCGTCGGGAAAAATATCGAGAAACGGTGGCGCGGGTGGTTGGAGAACTCGATTAACCCAGAGCAGGAGCGATGCTACCCGCTTTCAGTGCGTCCTAACACCTCACACCTGGCTCTCCGCGAATGCAGGAGGGCGCGTGGCGCGCGTCGTGTTGCCGCGCTAGCGAGACCTTGAAGGTATTCGAAACCGGGGCAGTGCCCCCGAAGAGAGGTCTCACGCAGTCGCAGTACGCGGACGGTCTAACACACCGAGCTGCCCTACACATAGAGGCTGCTACAACACCGAAACCCTCGCGCTCGCGCCCAGCGAATCTAGATCAGAGCCCTACGTTCGAATCCCCCGAGAGCGTGCCATTATCCGTTATTCATGCATTTTTCTACAAATATATCCTACTTTCAGGTTAGCGCGCCGTTTTTAATACGATAACTGGCTCGTCTCTTTAAAAAATTACATCGCCGATCGATATTCCAAATTTCTGAATAGCACAAAAATAGAGAGCAACCGCAACAGCTCATGTACAAGACGCAAGAGCTCATGAGTATAAACAACAAAGACAGGAGACATTTCTTTTATAATTAAAAAGGACAATTTTTTAACCAGTTTTATTTATAATATTTATATGTATGTATGGGATCTCTTTTCTTATAAAATCAGTAATTAATAATCGGCTTATACAATTGTTTTAGTAATGAAGCGATTTAAGTTTTTGAGTGATTATTAATTTTGAAAATTTGAACATTATTGGTTTGTGCCGTTCGATTTTCTATTTAATTGCCAATCATTATCAGCTCATTTATGATTAATATGTTCTCGTCTACATCAATGGTTTCTCGACAAGCACTCTGCAGAAATTACTGATGAAGGTGCTTTGTGAGAAATCATAATGGAATTCGCCAGCTGCATATAATGGCGGCGAATGTCTGAGTTGGGCAATCTTAAAGTCTGATGATATCTATTCGTCTCTTTTGTTTTCTTCTTTTTGTTGCTCTTCGTTTTCCGTTTATACTTTTACTTCTCGCTGTGACCTTTCGTTTAATATGTTTAATATTGCCAAACGTTGTATATAACATTTCAATATAAATCCGTATAAATGAAAGACTTTTTGTATAGCGTCATGCTGCATTTCCGCCAGATTTTCTAATTCATACCTACTTACAATTAGTACTTAAAGATGATTTTTATTCAACGAAAATATCAAAGCATCGATAGTTTTTGAATAATTAATTGAGAATATTTATTTTACTTATCGTATTGTTATTTATAAGTGTTTATGCTTTGTATAATAGTCATATATAATTCATTCAGCACCTATAACCATGGCAATCCGATCATCATATCGCACCGCTGGATAGCAACCTCGCGGAGCAAGTTTCTTGCGAGAAAAATTTTCTAATGTACTTAAGTGTCTTAAAACCACTAAATATTCTTTTATAATAACAGATTCTTTAGCTAATTTAGATTTGATTTTTTTTTAACAAAAATATAAAGACATCAATAATTTTCGAGTTATAAACGATTAAAAAAATATATCTTTTTGCAAAATTTTGGGGACCCAAATGGATAATTATATTATAATATATATTTTTAGTTAATTTTAGATAAAATTTATTTTAATAATTTAAAGTGCAATTAACAGAGATATATGATTTAAATCGTGAATTGAAATCATAGAGATACAAATAATAAAACTGTGTTCTAAAATTAATTGGAAATAGATATTATATTTTATAATAGAACATTAATTCAAGATTTACAATTAGCTATGAATAATGTTAAAGAAAATTTCGTTAAACAGCATTCTCTCTCGCCATTACGTTGAGGAAAAAGTCGGTCAAATTTGTCAAAGAATCCGCCGTTAAGCGTTACTTGTGACAGAGACAGGATACATTATATTATGGGCGTGGAGAAAAAAAAGACGTAAATCCGCGCGATGTTTCATTAAGAGTAACCTTCATTAGAAAAGCTCACGGTGCTTTCAGAAGCAAAGTATATTAGACCTCGGATTTATTTGTGGTTCATTTGCTTGTTGACCATAATTTTCTTCTCCTCGTTTTTTCTATAATATCCTGCTTAATGAAATTTGGAAGAGATGGATCTGATGAATAAACGCTATTTCCTTTGTCTACTCATTTATACGTGTCCAGTTCCATCTGATCTTCATGTTTTCATGTTGACAAACTTTGTTCCGTGAAAAAGTTGATACAACAAGTAAGGTAATAGTAAGTTGCAATATAAACGGTTGCTTAACCCTTTCACATCTAATTTTTCTTCAGAAAAGGAATGTCCAAATTAATTATTTTTAAACATTACAAAATTGTTCTAAATAGTTAAAAATATTGAAACATAAAAATTCAGAATAGCGGATCCGTATATAGCGGATGCAAAAATAAAATATATTTTCAAATTCAAGTGAAATTATATATCGCGGGATTTCTGGGATTGTTGAATGTGAAATGGATGCTGAAACATAAAATGTTTTACAAATAAATATATAAATTCTCATTAAAAGTAAAATCCCATTATATCTTTTACTTCTGCAGTTTTGCTAATAGCCAGCGTTCTATTTTCACTGGGTGGCATACGTGATTTAGACTAATAATACAACGACATGGTCCTGCATCATGGAACACGCCGATATTATCGCGATACACGAAAACAAAGTCGCGTGCGCGCGCATGTTCAGTTAAGCTTACATCGACCTGAAAATTTGCAATCGTCACGCGACGCGCTATAATTTACTCCTGTTTCCTTAGTCCCTTCTTTCTCACTTTTACTACGAACTGAGTATGCTGGCTCTAGCACTAGATCTGCTTTAAAATAAAAAAATCAGCAAACCGCACTGGCCGGAAGTCCATACCGCGCGATCCATCTTTATGAATTTCCTGGTTTGGAAAAGGCAATCCTCGAAGAGATGGAGATATTCCGATATCGTTTGGTTACGGGGTCACGGCTTTTCGATTGAAATTCCTTATACTTAACTGACGTTACGAAGATCGACTATCATCGCAACATGGTAACCAGGATGCATGCACATGCACAAAAATATGTCAGAAATTCCATTTTAAAGTATACACGCCTCGTAACAAAACAGAAAGAATGACGAAATTACACAAAATGTTCAGTCTTTATTTATAAATATTAATTTCCAAATATGTATTATAATTTTAAATAACAAACATCCCAGTGACCTTGTTTTCTAAAACGTTCATAAAACGCATGAAATTTTTGAACACAACGAAATCTTGGATTTATTGCTCTTTTTGTAATCTCATGTAAAAAATCATGTCTAGTTTCAAATTTGCGATATATGTATAACGCTCCTTTAAACTAGAGAATTTTAGACGCTACATCTGTTACTTATTATTTTTCTCTTAGCCTGTATGAATAATCATGACGTTCAGCAATATGGTGAAATCTCTTTATGATTATTCATGAACTAAGAAAAGAAGTAAAACAGCTGTAACGTTTCCGTCGCTTGACAACATTGTCTTGAAAATGCCGAAAAATTCCGTGCCTTTTATTGCATACAGCGTGAAATAAAAATTTAATAACCGTTATTGTTATATAAAAGTCACTATAGTAATTGTAACTTCCGTGTTCTCTCTCTCTCTCTCTCTCTCTCTCTCTCTCTCTCTCAAAATTCTGGTATCTTTACGAAATGTTAAATCGAGAAATATGCCAAATTTTCGCATGCAGCGATTGTAATTTGAATAGCGCGTCTCTTAACGCTGCAAGATGCATCATCAAATCTCATTTGAGTCTGGTCGGAACAGAGCGAAACGCGCGGAATTAATAACACGGTCGGAATATTATACTTTTGACAATAATTTCTTTATACTTTATAGCGGCATGCGTAGTCTTTATATAGAGTCCCGAGAAGAATCGTTATAGGTATTTACGCGCGGGTGTAGGAATCTCCGCGACGCGGGGGGGGGGGGGGGGGGGGGGAACTTTTAAAGGCAACTAAAATGTCTCTCGCGAACGGTAAAATCCACGATGTTATCCGCACTCGGTGCACCGGGTCTTATTGCCATGCACTTCCGTCGGCGAGATCCGACTATGTATATTTGATGATGACGAACGCAAAAGGGGGATCCCGTCGACTCTGCTGCAAAATTTCAATCCCTCCCATCCCCGTCCTTCTCCTTCCGCCGATACCTCACGTAACATCATAAAGTACGATAAGTTTTCTCGTTCTCTTTCATCAGAGCGTTCCTTTCCGTCGGGTCCGGATATTAAAAAAAATCTGCGCGTTTCCATAACTCCGTAAGTCTACAGTTCGACACTCTACAAATTATAGACACCGTATATCGACGGGCGAGGTTGGATCAGGTTGGATTTAGTAGCATGCAAAACATCATAAATTTGGGATTCATAGTACATACTATTTCGTGTTACAAGACATATGAGCTTTGGAGAAACACGAGTCTACGTATTTATATTTTATTTCAAGTGTACCTATCACCGACAATTTTTAAGTGCGACATCGACAAATTATAAGTAAAACAGAAATAATTTATAGCAGTAAAATTATTCATATATCGGTAATTACATTCACATTAATAATCTAGACTTTTACTTTTTATTTTTAATTATTAATGCAAATAATTAATAATATTAATTAATGATGTAAAAATTTAGGCGTTTGTTCATAAATAAGGATTGTGGCAATTAATGAGTTAATTACTCACAGTACTATTACGTGATGGCAGTATTATCTTCTAAAACATAATTAAGTTTTGTATTCTTGTATTGCAAAGTTCTTAAAGCAATAGGTGACCGTTTAAATTCTCGATAGTATTTTTGCTGGATTTTATCGCGAATGATTTCACTGTTGAATTATTAGAACCGCATTCTCGCGTATGCGTATGTCGAAAGTCATTCCGTGTTTCGAGTAACGTTTTCGGGCCGTTTCGCACAATTGGAAACGGAATGTGAAAGACAAATAGTTGGCATTGGGAGCGATATCGCGGAAGCGAAACTGCGAAATTCGCATAATGGGAGATTGTGCAGACGTCAACACTGATTCATCGCGCGACATCGCACCCTGTACTTTTCTTTTATTCCTCCCTCGATAGGAAGGGTCCCGATCTGTCCGAGAACATGTTGCGGTCCACGGCATTGTCAGAGCGTATCCGAGCCTATGCGACGCGCTCTCGTTTTTGGTGCTCTGTGGCAACATCACGGTCTTCACGATTACTTCTTCGTGCAGTCTCGCGACCAACGAGGTATTATGAGAGCCTCTTGTAATATTTCTATGGACGTAGTTGTCGTTGACGTTTGGACAACATATTAAAACGCTCTGTAGTGTCCCTGTTTTATAGAATACCCGGCTTATCTGATATAGCAAAGTTTTATCAGATGTATAACTTAGCAGTAATATACTAATTAATAGTAATAACTTATTACTATTTCCCTCTTTTTTAACAGCAATAAATCTGTAGAGATTGCATAAATAACGCCTCAATCATTCTGATTCCAATTGTATCTTAGACATCCTTTGTTATAATAACATAAATAGAAGAAGGTACAAAATCCAGCATTTTTTAAATGATTAAAATAAATATGTTAAAATATTTCGCTTACTGTTTCCACATAAAAGAGATACAAGCTTATTTTTAGTGCAAAATTTAGTAAACTTTTTTTAGTAAAGAAAACCATAGAAGATTTTTAAGAATTCCAATTCTGATTCGCTTAGACATAAAAAATGTAAAAACCATCTATTTAAAAAGATAATTAATTATTGGTTTTGCTAAGAAACATAACATTATAAAATGGCCATGTTTCCCCATAAATTGTATATCTTTTACATGGAAATGTTAAAATATCATAAAGATGTTTAGGAGGCATCCTGATTTTTCAGACGTCGTTTGGCCTTTTGCGTGTTTTTATTAAGCCACTTTCAGTAAGCCCCTTTAACAACTTCTTCTTGATGAAGAAGAAAAATTCCGAAAGACTTTTCGACGACTCTGGTCTTAACTTAATCTACGATCTGGCCCTTAACCTAAGTTGGCCCTGCTCCAATCTAAAAACCGTGAAATAAATTCCACCGGCGAGTTAGTAAAAACTATTAACTTGACATTTTCATTCACAGTCGTGATATATACGGTCGTGATATATATCTTCAATATGGTTCTCAGAGATTTTAGCGCGCTCTAAAAAAATCAATACAAAAATTTCACATATCTCTCTTGGAGACATTTTCTTGTTCCTGGATACGTTTTTACGACACGTGTCCTTCATACAGTAATCGAGTTAATGAGACGCGGACGTATTCGGGAAGCATCCGAAAAGACTTTAATTCATTTTTAGTTAATCGATACTCAACGTAACTATATTAGATCCCTGTAACTATATTAGATCGTGTTACGGTAATGCTACACTTCTGGGTCTGCTAAAAAGCTGCAAAACCGTAGACTACTGACTACTCCTCCCGTTCTCGCTAATCCGATAGTGTACTGTGTAGTGCGGTGTAGTATGTGTGCTGTGGTGTGGGTCGTGCGGGTCACAGTCACAACCACGCCAGCGGCTTATCTAATCAAGCGTAGACAGTGAAAGTAATATGCAGAGACGGCATTGCATGCGTATATTGCATCTATATACATTATACATATACGCTCGCGCGCGAGCGAGGTGATTGTAAAAATTTGACATTTAAAATCGCGAACGTGACTTTGCGATAATTCGCCACCACCGATCGATCAATCGGACCTTGTTTCCACGGTGGACAATTAAAAGCGGTGATTTTTTTTTTGCCTTTTATACTGGCGGCGAAGGCCGTCGGGGAAAAAGCGTCGTTAATGCACGACATTGCGCGTTTCTGAGATTAACTCAACTTCCATCACTTTAGAATGCGACCGTTTTTCGCACCGTGTAATAGACTTCAATTGAGATGACAGCCATAAAAAAGGGTTCACTTGCAAAGAAAAGTGTATTAAAAAGAAAGTTGCCAAGAGATATTCCGTCAAGTTATGAATTTGATGAGCGTACTTGATAGGAGTTATTCGAAATTACGAGTTCGATAAAGTGACGAATTGTCTTTATCTTATAATAATAGCTCTATTATTCAACGTTAGCTCGAAATGTATTTACATTGACTTTCTGAAAGTTTCTGCTTGCTATTTCAAACTGTGCACTGCTATCTGTACTAAAGATGATTTTTGTAAAAAAAAAGTTGATGTGTAACTCCATCAAAACAATGGAATAAAACATTTTGGCGCACAAAGAGACTGTGGATCTGACGGAAAATGGGCCAAGGCCATTTTCCAGTTATTGCCTCAATTTTCACTCTGATATAATACCCATGACTATAACTACTAACTACTGCAAAATATAAATGACAGCTTTGATTAGAAAATTACATATTATTATTGATGGCTAGACGAATGGGAGAGAGAAAACGCGACTAATGAGACACTTGGTGCAATTGACCAATAAGACTTTTCGTATATTTTCAAGTTCGCCGATACATGACAAAGACATTAATTTAACTTATAAAAAATAGCAAATAGCCGCATTGACAGTAATCCTTATCAGCGCCCTTGTTTCTCGATTGAGAAATATCCCGCAGGCAGGGAATATAAATAAAAATAATACACGTCCTCGAATCGCTTTCCACGAAGTTGGCCGAGCGTTTATCATCATTATCAATCGTTATTGCACGTTGCATTGGCGTTATGAAACTGGTTCTACGTGCGTTAGCCTTTGTAAAGTGGCGCAATCGACATTTCTTTCGCCGTGGGACAGAAGGGAAAATACTAAGCCGCGGAACGATTATGTAATTACATACCTACAGACGACCAATAAACGGCTGTATGTAGTACGAGGCTATTTTTTTCCATCTCGTCATAAGTTATTCACGCCGATGTATCAGCCACCCTAATGAACTCTAGTATATCTAGTATCTAGTAAGTCCAAATATATTGCTCGCTATCTATCCACCTTACCCCCCCCCCCCCCCCCCCCGGGTGTACAACTTTTCCCTGCGAGAAAAGATCTGAGCGATAAGTTCTACAGCGAAGAAACAAAGACATTGATTTTATCTCGAATCGGGGTGGCCCGCTCTCGTACAGACTTTATTCCGAAACGATCCGGAAACTCGCGTCCCGGCACAAGTCACGTACACGCTCGCGCGTTATTCAGCGAAAAACTTTCTGAATGTCCTATCGGAAGCTGTCGGTCGGAGTGTCCGAATGTAAGGGGGCTTCCTTGAGAAAGAAGTGGATTTTGCGAGTTTCCCTGTGCGACGCAAAATCTAACTTCCGTCATTCGTGATGCGCGTACGTATTGGCGCGACAATGATCACGGTATTTTCGACGGTAAGTTTCGATGTGTACGAAGGTCCTCGCCAAAATTATATAACCGGAAGTTACAACTCTATCAAGGATAGGAGAATCAAACGGAACTGGCATTCAACGAAAGCGAATTTCCGAGCTTTGGATCCGAGGATCGAATTGACAAAAATTGGATTCCAACTTTTCAAGATCTCTTTAATTTTGTTCCATTGCCAATCTATCATGATCTTTTTAAGAGGAGTTAGACACGCGATAATTTTATTTAAACCCTCATGTGCACTTCACGAATATTCGGGATCTGCGGTATTATATTTGATTCAATATTATGAAAAATGTTCTTTTTATACGGCCGAGAGTTAATTTCTTCTATGGAATAAAATGTAGAACTTTCATTAAGCGGTGAATATGGAGGGGAAAATTCATTTTAACATACATCCAGATTCTCTTTTGTAATTTTACAAAAACTAACATTAATTACGCGTCTAGGCATCGAATGAAAATCTTGTTGGAGTTTACTCATATTAATAGAGGGGAACAATTATTATCATTTCTTCGCTCGTTTATATTCTTGAGGCTTAGTTTACAGAAATTAACCGATGCCTATTTCCCGCCGCGAGCATTAACGTTATATCCCCTGTGCAATTCGCATTGTCCATTATCTCTCATGAGTAGATGCATTAATGCAACGCGATAGTCGGACTCGCTTTATCGAGAAATTATGTATTCGACGGAATAAATAATTATCGGCTTAACCGTCGCGATCTGCGGTGCAGAAGGGAGGTTCCCTTCTATGCGACCTTGTTCGTACACCATTCACCTCGCGCACAATACTCGTACTTCACGGCCGAATCGTATCCGCTGCTCAGCTTGAACGTGTCGTCACATGATTAGAGCAAGCGGAACATCGATCGAATTCAATAAACTAAACAGGCGTTTCAACGTATCCTTGGGTACATCCCCCAACCCTTAATAATCCGCTGCTGCAACTTGCGCTCGACGCTCAACGATCGCACGTTGCTATTCATTATCGGCGGCGCGGCGTCGTGCATCATGCACGAGAGCGTTCTATTCCGTTCTCTTCCATAACCGCTAGAATTTACGGTATGACTCTTCCAAATCGTAGGATTCCTTCGCGAGGTTACTCGGCACTGCGACAATCGCAGGGCGAGAGATCGGGGTAGAGCCAGTCGCGAAAATTGAGATTAACTGTAACCCTCGTTCGCGCCTCGTGTTTGTATTTCGATGCAATATTGCACGATAGGTAGACGCTCGATATTTATGAGCGACTATTCTTTTGATGGACCTACCTTACCTACCTATCCTCCTCCCGTCACCCCCCCCCCCCCCCATGTAGTTTTATTATTCTGAAGAACGCTATAAACTTTCCCATCGATCATATTATACTACCAAATGCTTTCAATATTGTATTATGTGAGATAATTATTTACCGTCCCATCAATTGGGGACAATGATGGATGGTTCTAGTTGAAAATTCCCTTGTTTTAAGCTTCTCTCATTTTCGGGCGCGGGATTAATTACTTTCTTCTTGAAAACGAACATAATAGTTATTGTACACGTATAGAAAAGTGACGGGCAATAAAATTGATACATGCTTATGTTGCCCGCTTTTTTCGCAAAAATAGGTCACTCGGATTCATAATGTTATAACTACCACGCGACGCTATCATTCAGACATTATTTCGCTAAAAAAATAACGAGATTTTTTAAAAATAATTTTATTCTCGTTACAACGGGGATAAATAAAACAACGTGAATTTCTCTCACGCTGACTCATGCAATCAAGCACTAATTAGTATATATTAATTAGTTTTAAATATAAATAATATCTTCTCTCTCTATCATTTGTGTCGTTGAGACATCCTAAATTGTCTTTAGATAACTTGTTTTAATGTATTTCAGATCATTATAAATTATAGTGTAGGGATGCTCAATGAGCTGCAAATTTTCGTTAATTATAAGTTCGTATAATTATTGAAATTATCCCCAAATAGAATCCCCACTTTTCGGAACAACCAATTTTTCCAAAAGCTATAGCTTATACAATCCTACGTAGCTAGCTACGTAGGATTGTATATTATATAAGAACTTGTGATTTTTTAAAAACTTATTTGCGTTCTTTTTGGTTTGTTTGTAATTAGTATCTTTGTCGAGTGTCCTTAGACTTAGCGTTCGTTCCTCGCTGTTACGTTGAGTATAAGTTCGGCCCTCGTAAGTCGGCTGCTCCCGTCAGTAGTTCCTAAAAAGCCCTTTGACCGCTACTCGTCGAGGCAGCCGCCCAAAGTTCTACGAGTGATACTCGAAACGATAAATTACGGACTTGTGTTTCAGCGTGGATCCTGGGATGGTTCATGTGCAAAGCGGTCGCTTATATACAGGGCGTCTCCGTGGCAGCCTCCGTCTACAGCTTGGTCGCGGTCTCCCTGGACAGGTACGTGCTACTCGTCCGCTTTTTATATCCACACAGGGACAGCGTGTGGATGCAGCGCACGTGGAAAGGTGCTTTAACACATACCTACTCGACGCAGACGCGCGCGCAGATCGAGTTGCATATGTTAATTCAAAGGCGGTATGCCCGATCTTTTATTTATAATTGTAAAATATATCGGACATTGAAAGCAAGATTAAGGTTGCCTTAAATTTAATAAATGAGTGGTCATGCATGTGCCGTTGTAACGATATTACCGGAATAAGTTATTTGACAAGTCCCAAGTTTTTACAGGCAAACCTGTTACTACAAGAACCAGATAAATTAAGCGGGAAATTACGTGTAATTATGTAGGCAGCTTGTAAGATATTGTTGAATTCTTGCGTTATTTTTTATATTAATTTAAAAGTAAGGTTTCTGAAAATATGCAAATTTGTCCTTATGTCTGATGAAATCTAACGCTTTTCTTGCGGCAGCCCCGTAACGGGTTCCACCGTGACATATTTATTTCTCATCAGCAATGCAATGCGCTCACGGACAATAATTATAGACTGCGGTGTAACGCATACACAATATCGACATGTTTTCATTATGGTATATCGATCGTGGTAATGGGCACACGTTATACCCACACTCAAAATTTATCTTGTAATATATAATGCGATATTAATAGGTGAAACAATGCGTTTAAGCGTGTCGCGTGATATATCGTAACACGTACCGCATTATTAGCATTATCGTCATTACGTGAAGGTTTATTAACTGTCGCTAATGCATAGTTTTCACATCGTACTTATTCCATATGAAAATCACGCGCCTTTGCATAAATTGACATTTATATGCAAACGATACGTGCGCGGCTCCTTACGTGACACTTCCGTTTTATGTGAGAATAAAATGTAGTCTTCGTATCTCATTTATGGCACAAATTATTATACTGTCTATTCGCACGATGTCGTAAAGATGCGCCTGCTCGATTGAATGGTGCTCGTGCAAATGATCAGAGTTAAAAACTCCCACGGTATAAAAAATTATCTCCAATCAAATAACGAAGAAAGTCGGTTAGAAGAAGTTGAAGGAGTGAAACTTATTAAGACGTATTTGAATTTTTGGAGGAAGATAACTTGCTATCAGTTTCGCATTAAAGGACATGGGATGAGATTTCTACTGTGAATCCGAGGTTTTATAGAATCTTCGGAAGCGATCGATCTTCCGTGAATTGCTTGGCGAGGGAGACCGTGCCAAACTTGGGGAATTGTCTTTTCGCCTACCACGTGCGCAAATGCATCTTCTCGCTCTTGTCACGCGATTGACGGTGCAGCCAAGAGAACGCTGAAAATATATCTTCCTTCTGTCCCATACGCCTTGCGACGAGAAACGGCAGAAAAACCCTGTGAGCCTGTATCCGACGGAAAGTCCAAGAGGACATCGCGCGTCGACTGGAATATCGCATCAAACTTGCAGTGTCAGTGCTGCAGTTCTGCCGCAAACAACAATGCGAATTCTAAATTACACGAGCGCGTTTATTCGGCGAAATAAATTTCGCGGATGAGAGAAAATATTCCATTTGCGAGCAGCGTTATTTTCACTGGCCCCTTATTGAAACTTTCAATAAGTCGGATAAAAGCGGAGCTTCGACACTGAAAATTTAGCGGAATCTTATTTCCGTTACGATCTCACGTACGAATGTGTACTTGTACTTGTGAGATATTGCCGCATCTAAAACACATACTTGTACGCACAAGGTTCTCTCGCTACGGATGATTAACTCTATCTCCAGCTCTTAACTGCTATAGTGCTATCGGAATCAATGTGAGATTGAAGAGGATGACTTCACCGTTGCTTGTGATTTACCTAGGACACTGTAACGACCGATGTTTGATAAATAAACGTGCATTCGGTCTTTGTATATCGTTTTGCACCGCGCCCACACGCACACCTACTCGCAGAGACACGCCGAAGACTATCACGAGTCCCGACTTGACCCGGGATATTTGATCGCACTTGTTATGCTACCATACATTTCGCGACGATCGTAATCCGAGTCATAATATCGCGCCGCGTTATCCAATCTGGTATTAATTTACGCAATAGCTCCCATTGATAAAAGTTTGATTTCGTGCTCCGGACGGGAAATCCCCGGAGACTCTCACCGCGGCTGGGATCAGCCGCTATGTGTGTGTGTGTGTGTGTCGCGCTGATTAAATTGCTCTTTCCCTAATTTCAGACTCTCGCTTCGCGAATGACAGGAACTATTCTTAATCTCCGTGATTGCCCCGATCGTCGCATCAAACTTCCAACCGTAGGTTTCACGCGCGAAGGGAATAAATAACTTAATTCGAAAAGAATGATGACTGGGTAGGTTCAAAAATTCGATCAAAGCTCGCATCATTTCGATCGATTAAAATTTTGATGCCAGAATAATCCCAATATTTATTCATGACAATTGATATGAAATATATACGTTTGTATCTATACCGAACATTGAATAATATAAGTCAAATATTAGCTAACAAGTGCTCTAGAAATGATATTCTGAATTACCAAAAAGACATTTTAAGTTTTATATCTGCAAAGATATTGTATATCCGTGTACCTTAGAGATAAAGAATCGTATCTTCATAATTAGAAATTTAAAGAAAACAGGATTTAAAGTTTGTTATTTCTATACAAATTTCCAACACGATTTTTTCTCAACATTGTATCTTAGGAACTAGTAATAATAGACATAAGACTCTTTACCATTATACAATTTAAACTCCTGGTATTTTGGAAAAAGTATTAACTCTAATCTTGACAAAAACTGGAGATACGATTCTTCATCTCTACAGATATATGTATATAAATTTTATTTATTCCTATAAAAGTGCTTTAAGACTCCCAAAGACTCCCATAATTATCTAGGAAAATGCATCAAATATTTCATATAATTACTTAGCAAAACATTGGCACACAGCTATCCTGTTAATATCTTAGTCTCGGTACACGATAGTCTTGCAAAATGTTTCCGTAAGGAAAAGGAAATTTAAAATATGGCACTTAGCTGACACCAGTTCTCCTGGCTACAGTTCTCCAATTAAAATGCCGTGGTATTGCATCGTGGCTTCAAAATTTTTTTATTTGCAGTTTTTTACGAATAGATTCCTCGTTCCTCGCAAAAATACCTGGATGCGGGGAACGGAGTTCGTCGTTAAGTCGTTCGTCGATGCTCCATTTCGGGACTTCATAATCGGGATCCATAAATGCTCTCGTAGACGTAACCCATATGACGTTTGAAAAAATACGAAGAAGGTCACAGATTTTAGACCTTGGCTGCGTCTTTACGAAAGAAATTTGCATCCGGCGGTGGACACCCAGTCGCAATTTTTCGCCCGTGTACATAAGTAAACCGCACTTACCCCACACATTCACACACTCGCGCCGTTGCGCGTGTCGTCGTGCCAGGTATTGGTTCTGCCTGCGTACCGGTACCTTACAACACGGAGTGTCTTAACCCAATTCTCGCAATCGAACGCGAGGGGTTGAAAGCGCATTATTGGCGAATCGGTGGGACGATCAGGCCGGTAACGCGGAGACGATTGGTCCACGCGGCCACCCCACCATGCCCAGTGATCGGCTGATTTAACTATCCGGCATATATCGTCATACAGATACGGGTCACGTGATCAATTTTATGGCGTTTTTTAAAAATCCCACGCGGTATATAAGGCTCCCAAGTCGCCGAAAGAGACATAAGCTGACTTACTTCCGAGAAGTAGCAAGCAATCCACAACCAATCAACATGTTCAAGCTGGTAAGCTAAAACGATTCATCTAATTATAATTATAATCTCTCTATATTTTTTTGCAAGTTCTTTTTTTCCTCGATTACAATTACAAGACGCTCGAACGGAACGGGTGGCGATCGTTTCCGCCTTGTTTGTCGATCGTCGCGTTTCCGTCAGCTCAAACGTATTTACTGACTGATCGATGAAACCGTAAATACTATGAAGAGAAATGCGTATGCTCAATGAAATACAATAGAACGCCGATCGATTTTCCAAAACGTAAAATTTCCGCAAACAGGGCGCGGCAGCATTTCCGGTGACTGATTTTAACGGAGGCGTCGGTCGTCGCGATTACTCCGTTCCTCAGCTTCGATCGGGTGCGTCGCAAACATAATTCTCGACTGTGTCGTCCGTCGATCCGTAAAAGGAATCACGACGATGCCGAGGGAGGATCCGCCGAAGAGAGAGATACATGTCGAAAGATGTTACGCTTTAGCACCGAAAGCGCGCCGTTATCCTCCAAGCTCCGAGTCGAGATTTCCTTTTCGATGGCTCGGAATGACGCGTCTGTACATCCCGGGTAAACAGTGCCTCTAATACACCGCCGCGAGGGACTCCGGACTCCTTTCGTCGTCACTATCTCGCGCCTCCCGTGTGATCGATAAAGAGACGGGCGGCTATCCCACGGTGTGCATATATGTAAACGCGAGAAAAAAAAGATTTCCCCGGCCTCTTCTCCTCCCTCCTTTGGCTCTCGCGTTTGCTGTGACCTTTCCGCTTTGGCATGCGAGCGCATACACGACTGACGACACGACTCGACACGACGACGAACCCGCCCTTACGCCGTTCACCGGTCTCGATGTCTCGACGACGCAACCGGCAACCCAATCTCTCTTTCCAGCGGAAATCTAAGCGAACGAAATCACTGAAGCATGCACATTGTTAGTCAGCAGTGGTGGTGCCGTCGCCGCCACCGCCGCCAAAGCGGAATGCAGCTCGCGCGTTGCATTTTTTAATGCAGCTCCACCGATCGACCTCGTGTTCTCTGGTTCTCTTGCGATTTCTTGCGAAAGGACGTTCGATCACGAATAGATCGCACGCGATCCGTTTTTAATCGATCGAACGGACTAACGGACCCGCATCTAATATTATCTCGCTTCGCCTGCCGACGACCGGGACGATAGGACGATTGTAAAACTAGTTTGCTATATCGAGATAGTGTAATTTTAATTATCCTCATTGTCCATTCCATCGCGATAAACTTTCGACGGAACGTATTGTATAAGAAACCGGGACACCAATGGTCAATGGAAGACACATTACGCAAGCTAGGATAATTTTCGGACGAACTGAAAGACTATTAAAGAGAGCAGAATGTGCGGTCCTCTCTAAACCCACCTTGCAATCTTCTTCGTAGGCTGTCTTCGCTGCCATTCTGGCTGTTGCCTTCGCCGCTCCTGGTGGTCTCACCGGCGTTGCGATTAGCAGTGGCATCGGCCCGATCGTCGCCCCACAGGTCGTTGCCGCGGCCCCGGCGCTGTCCCACGGCGCCCTTGTGATCGCCCAGCCCATCGCTCCCGCTGTCCATACTCCTGCTGTCGTCACCAGGACCGTCTTGGCCGGACACGGTCTCGCTCTGCATGGTTAAACGAGGAGAGCCAGCATAAACTCACCACCACCACCGAGTCACGACGACGCAGCCCTGGAAGCAAAAAAAAAACAACACACACATCCCCTACTTCCTCGTAAATCGACCTCGTAATGCGAAGGAAAGACCGTAATTCAAAGAAAGACAAAAAATTTTGCACGTAGTCCCCATCGCCGATTTCGACACTTCACTTAATTGCCGTTCTCCACGCGTGAACCATCAGGCCCACCGAGCGGGGGAGAGCGAGATCTGAAAAAAAAAACGTGCGCGCGGATCAACCAGGACTCCAACATACTCCGCGCAGGATCGGTCAAATCCCCATCTTCCATTTGTCTTTTCTTTGTGCTTCATCGACAAAATTTCCGGACTCTCACCTGGATCATTTTGCCATCATCCCGAACCCTACCCTTGTTCATATGGAATTTTAATAAAATTTTAATTATATAAATCCAACGGGTGTTTTATTGCTCGCGCAACTCCAAATCCCAGTGATAGCTCGATCTCACTATAAAGAAAGGAAAATAACGCTGCTATAAAGATAATATCCTTGCTGGCCCTGTGAAAAGATTTTTATGCTTTCCGTTCGCCATTCTGCGTCTGCTGACGTTATCCTCAGCCTTATCCACAATATTTCTGTGCTAGTAGCAATTTTATTGAACGCACACGTATATTACTAAGGGCGCAATAAACCGGAGCGCGCGTAAACGTATTTTTTTCTCTTCCAATATAAATAGATATACATATATATCGAGTCGGCATAACGGCATCTTGTTCACACACGAATATGCGTACAGTACAGTTATACATTGCAACTAATAGTACACGAGTTCTGCTTTACGAGCGTGAATCATTCTCAAGATGATCGTGCTTCCTTCATCCTTCGTCCTTCCGAAAGTATTTTTATTTGACGAGATGCTTACCCATTACACCTGGTTTATCTTATCAGCCGCTATGTCGAATATTGCGCCTTGAACAAATCATAGGCGCAGAAGAGTGCCGAGTATCGTTTTATGGCTCGCATAAAGTTGACACTGAGGTCTGTTGGAAATTAACAGACTGAAGTGGCGATTATACATGACGTATCAATGACTTTCGTTCGAAACAAATTTTCCGCTTGTCTAATTTGTGACGCGCTCTTATTTTGGCTGATTTTCATATACTTAAAAAAATCAATTTTTTTCTATTTATCCAAGAAAGAGAAGGCTTTTCTGATAAAAACACACATGAAATCCCTTATACTTATTATCTTTAATATGGAGCATTTTCCATTTAAGCAAAAATAAATATTAAAGGTTGCATTTCTTGTGATAGTATAAACTATAAAGTAAAGGTATACTACTTTCTACAGTAACAGTGTGCAAAACCATATCGCATGAGATATAGTTAATTACGTTAGTTTCTCTTCTCCAAAATAAAATTAAAGGAATAGTAATAATAGTTATAATAAGAGTAGTCTGAAATGGTTATGCGTTGCCGCCGTAATATCCTTTATCAGAACAGTGTGCGTTATATATATATATATATATATATGTATATTAACATGCATTAGTATACTAATATGTTCCTCACACGTATCTTACATAGTAGATAAGATAAATTTTCACGACTTCTTGCAGATTCATATGCGTAACTTTCATAATACATTACGAGTTGTGACTTGTTAGAGAATTTAAATGTTACACGCGCATCTCTTGTTTAAACTTATATAAATTTTAAAAAAGTATATAAATTCATACAAAATATTACTAGGTTACAAAGATCCAGCTCGATCGAGAAGATGGCATTCTTTTTATTTAATTATACAAATCGTAGTGTCGTAGAGCGTTAGATGTCATATCCAAAAATATTGCAAGATATCCAAAATTTCCAATTATTATGTATTAAAGGTTCAATAGGGTAACCGATATCTTTTTGGATAAATGGAATAATATAATAACCTAATAATAAAATTATATTTTAATTCATAACTGTATGATAGCGCTGTTCAATAAAAAGTTACTTTTTTTGAGCATTAAAACGACAATAATCGTTTCTTATAGTTTTTTGGACGCTGAATATGATCCCATGATTGACAAATCATGATATGATCATATGATCATATGATCATATGATTGACAAATTGTTCTATCACATCACAATTTTGGAAATCTGTAATTAAAGTTGCAAAAATGTTATTTTAGCGTACGTAGATTGGCATATTATAACTATATGATATGTAACATGTTGGAGAAGTTTCATTACAATCAAAATTAAGTATGTTGTTAGAACTTGCAGCTTTTAAAAGAAATTTGTTGTGTCGATCATGGTTAAAAAGATATTGATGATTAACATAAAGTCTATTGCGTCAAAGTTGCGTTTCACATAAACCACTAAGGATCTATAAAATATTTTTTAATTATGTTGTTTAGGTCGCTGAATATATTAATCTAATGTCAAAGTTGATAAATTTAAAATGATGGAGACAATATGGTGGATATCAAAAATAAAAATTTGACCATTTTTTATTTTGATATCTGTCATTTTACATTTATCAACTTTGACATCAGAGAAAGTATTCAGCGACCTGTACGGGGATTCTTTAACTTTTTAACGACAATTTTCGGATCGCTAACGCGACATATTCAGCTGATTTCATCCAATTACGACTCAGCGTTGAAAAGAATATTCTCTAAACAATAGCGAAAACTGTCGTTAAAAAGTTAGAGAATCCCCGTATTGAGAATCCTTAAGGGAATCCTGCAGTCGTATGATTTACCGACGGAAATGTGATTTTCGCACAGCTGCCATTTTTTATTGGATTTATAGAATTAAAAATCCTTTTCCAGGATTAAAGTATACACGCAAACGGACACGGGACTTGTCAACTTTACGTTGAAAAAAAAAAATTTTATATATAAAAAATTGAAATTCCGTGTCCGTTTGCGTGTATACTTTAATCCTGGAAAAGGATTTTTAATTCTATAAATCCAATAAAAAATGGCAGCTGTGCAAAAATCACATTTCCGTCGGTAAATCATACGGCTGCAGGATCCCCGTTTGAATAACATAATTAAAAAATATTTCATAGATCCTAATGATCGCAACTTTGACGCAATTGACTCTATGTTAATCATCAATATCTTTTTAACCATAATCGACACAACAAATTTCTTTTAAGGGACGTAAGTCCTAACAACATACTTAACAACTACTAACAACATACTTAATTTTGATTACAATAAAACTTCTCCAACACGTCACATATCGTAGTTATAATATGACAAAATACGCTAAAATAGCCATTTTTGCAATTTTAACTGCAAATTTCTCAAAATTGTGACGTGATAGAGCAATTTAGTAAACGGGATCATATTCAGAATGCAAAAACTCCGGGAAACGATTATTCTTGTTCTTGTGAATTTTCTTTGTTGAACAGTGTAGTCATTAAATATATGGAAAATCGCTATTATTTAACCGCTTTTTGTTAAAAATTGTTATAATATTCCACTTGTGTGTGTCTAACAATATTTAATATTTCACGAGACATCACATAAGATTATTTATGAATTGTAATATTAAATGTGTTCAATTTTCATGTTTTTCCCCTTTTTCTCATGTTTTTTTTTTGTTATGTAATTTATGTCTTTATTCACATATCTTCAGGTTATCTAACGATGTAGCTGAGGCTCATTAAGATGAAAAGTGATGCAAAATAAATCCCGCGAGAAGAGAAATGCTTCTCCCGTGTTATGAGCATTTAATCTTGTTGCTTCACGCTCCTATCCACATCTTCTTCGTATTTGCTTCACATTATTTGTGCGGAATTGTTTATTACGGCATAGCGCGTACCGCAGAGAATGCGAGACCAAAATTTAACGTACTATCCTGAAAATGTATCGCTGTCAGATAATGGGTTAAAACGGAATTATTTGTCCGCGAACAGCGCGATTATGCGGTATAACGCGTGTTGTTTCATAAATTTCAATCGGTGAACAAACGGACAGAATTGATGAGCCGCTCGATAGCGCGGAGTCTGCCAAAAGCTCGGGACGAGAGAATCCTCTTTTCGTGGAGCGGAATTAACGGACGGTCGGGAGATGTCGACAGGGGGGAAGAGGGCGGGTAGGAAGAGGGGGTGAGATCGTCATAGTCGAGCACACTGCGGCGTTTGCGACAAGAGAATATTTTATTTCGGAGACGTTCCACGATACAGAATCATTTGGAGCGTTGTGGTGAATCGCGTTATACAAGAGGGACCACAACGGTGTTGGCGATTCTCCGGATCGGGCGAGCCCGAATCGATGTTTAGTAAGCGTACGCCGAGCCCGGTTGGAGCCACTTGTAGCTGTTATAGCCGTTATAGTACGCCAAAGGAACCGGCTGATACGGGTAGACTTTTACATAAGGCGCGTAGACAACCGGAACAGGGGCGAGCAACGTCGGCGGCAGGGGGCCTGGTGCTGGGGTCGGCGCCGGTGCCGGTGCCGGTGCCGGTGCCGGTGCCGGTGCCGGTGCCGGTTCCGGCATCGGTGCGCATGTGGCCGCTATCACCGTGATAGCCATCAGGATCTGCGAAGCAATAAGGGTGTGATTACGCTTTGAAAGCGGGACACGTCGCTTAAATCGCGCGCCCGGAGTCTGACCGCGTCTACCTATCCCTCCCTCCCCTCCCCCCTAACCCGTTCCCCCTGGCCCCGCCCCGGTTTTTACGGGCGCTATGAAAAATGTCGAGAGTGTGCTCGAGCGAGCAAGCGAGGCGCATTTAGCGTCGCCGGATGACTTTGGCGACGCCTGATCGGTCCGCTTTTTGCCATATCGCGCGAGTTCGATATCACCTTGCTCCAATTAATCACCGAGACGATCGCATGTGCCAAGAACGAGTGCCGATCTCTTTTTTCCCTTTTCCCTCGATCCGATGATAGCGTTACGCTTTTCTTTCTCTAATTCATGGTAAATGGTAATTCAATTATCCGCTCGACACACAGACGTGTCGCGGAAGTTTTGCGCGCGGAAACGTTTCTATTTCGATTTCGACGACGCTGTAATTTCGCAATAATTACGCTTTCCTCGCTCTGAAGGGTTCCGCTTCGAGAACGAGAAGGATTATACGGGCTGATCGATCGCAAAAGCTTTTACGCACACGGATCGGAGTGTCTGAGCGTTCTCGATTTGGGCGAGCTCGACGAATTTATGAAGCGTATGCGCTCTGCCGACGCGAGTTTATTAGCGAAATTGAGTGGTCTTCATAGAATTTTGTAATCGTGGTGTTAGTTCTGGCGCGGAATGCATTCAACATCCGGATATTTTATTCTGAATTTTACTCGATACGACGAACAAAGCTTCATCTTAAATATTAAAGACCGTGTTTTGACAATTTTTTAGCAATGGTGTCTGAATTTTTCGAAAGCGCGACGCGCCAACACCCCATGTTGATGCTTGAGAATTAAGTCGCGGAAGTAGCCTTGCGGCCGAAAATAAATCGATCACACTGTAGACAGGTGAGGGCGAACGAACACGCACGAATGTACAGTGGATATACTTGCCAGTTTGAACATGTTAAGCGTTTTATCAGCTTTATTCCCGTTGGCGAACACACAGGACAACACTGACCGATACTGCAATTGCAACTACGGGAAAACGATCCCTTTATATAGATACATGTCTCCGGGATCATCATTGCAAACGTCTCATTGTGCTCGCCCCACCGCGCGATCATAGGCGGCCTTGGGCGAGCTAGAGATTTCCGCGTATGTGATTTTTTTTTAACTCTTCTCGCCTGGCTCCTCGTCGCTGAGTCAACACAAGGCTCGGGGGAGATTCGTTGTTTATATTATGTATATGATACATATCGCAATAAGTGCGGCGTATATACCATACCGTATATGCGTCGCCGTGCAACTCGGAAGTGACGCCGCGCTTCGTGAGAACGCTTGCAGATCAGTATCGTCCGCATTGATTTATGGAAGGTCACGACGACAAGTGTTTAAAGTTTATTCATTGAATCGAAGGTTACGATGACGAAGACGCAGATAACATGGAGAGAAGAGCGGCACTCGTAATCGCGGTATAGCGGAGGCGGAAAATCCGCAACTGTTGGCGCGAGCAGCAAAATGGCAACTTAATTATTTCGGAAAGCTGTACGGTCTGCACGGGCGTTGCAAGAGAGAAACGTTCATTAAAGATAGTATTCGACGTTTCTCCGTTAAGCGGGACCATTTAATTAATGAGGAAAAAGAAGTACCCTCCCTTACGCGCGTCTCCGACGAGTGTCCCGCTTTTATGGCTTCTTTGCATTACAAAGACGCCCGCGCCTTATCCGCGCGGATCTCCTCCGAATCTGAATTCTTGCTTCATCGCCAGTAATATAAGATTCAGAAACGAAAGGATCGTCAATTGCTTTCATCCCGCAACGCCGCGATGTCGTCGTCGTCGTCGTCGTCGTCATGATCGATGGTCCGTGTGGTTCCAATCGCTTCGACAGCGATTTATACGATCTTTATCGCGTCTTCTTATCGTTAGATACGGGGGATTTGTATGGCTGTAGAATTTAACGAATAATTACTTTGCTCTTCTGCATATTATATCGTATGTTAATATCCTTTTCCTTCCGGCATATTTCAAACTCTCCAAACTTCCTCTCTTCGCAAATTTAGCTCCTATTGCTTTGAAAATAATTTGTATAATTATCGACTCTGATTGTGAATAGACAATATTAATGTTACGTTTACCTTACATTATGTTATATATTTTTACTTATATATGTGTAAGCTGTGTATAAGCCTCATGGAAAGACATTTCTGTATTATAACAGAAGTTACAAGTGCTTCTGAACGTATTATCCTTGTTTCTTAGAAAACTTGCCTTAGAATGTTAATAAATGGTTCGTTCATTCACTCGAAGGTGATCAGCTTAGTTGATACCAAATAAAAACAGATTTTTTCTCAAAATAATCCGACGTGCTAAATAAGCCAAACAAGAATTCTTGCGTGGCATAAAAGGTGTTCCTCGTATCTATTCTACACACAGTTCGCGGCGTGCCCGTCGAAGCGTGACGGGTGCGAGTGTCTTTCGAAATAGCGAATGGAAATATTTGTTAGCAATTCCGTATGTAAGACCTAAAAATGGCGACAACCGTATGCGACGGGCCCGCGATTTCCTACGCGCGCGTAGGCGCCCGGCTCAGCCGAACCTGTCCTAGTGCCCGTAAAATGGCTATTCTGCATTCTTCGTGACACATGGTACAATAAATCAGATCGGTTATCTGACGCAAGTATACTCTCTACGTACAGCGGGGTACAAAATTATTGCCGACAAGAAAATTGCTAATAAGTGAAACCTCGCCGTCTAATCAAGAGAGAGATTTTGCTCCCTTCTTATATATTCTCGCGCTAAACTTTGCTTTTTTTGCGATAAGTTTGACATATTCGATCATTATTATATATCTTTCTTGATGTTTTATCGCATTAAATTACATATAGAAGGTGAAACCGCGCCTATTAAAAAATCTTTTGTATCTATCTCAATAAAATGAGATTGCGGCGAGATGTCAAACCAAAAATCTTTGGTATATTAAATAAATCCTGTCAAAACGTTAAAAGTCAATTAATATATAAAAAAAAATAAAAACTTTTTACGATAGTTTTATATACCCTGAAAATCTTTTCAATAACTGTATATCATAAACAAACATATATTTTTAGAATCATTTCTGTTAGATTTACTTTAAATTTTATGAGAAATTTTAAGCAGATTTTCACCAATTTTGATTTAATCAATTTGTATATATAAATGCATAAATGTAAATATCATTTATTTATGCTATAAAATATGCCTAACGATTTTTATTTCAAATTTTTAATTCAAATTTCAATCTCTTCTAATCGGTAGTAATTAACCACTCCTGCGGTTTACATTTTTCAGGTTTTTGGCGATCTGGTGGCCGCTGAAATGTCAGATCACGAAACGGCGAGCTCGCATGATGATCGTCGTGATCTGGTTCATCGCTCTGATAATGACATCGCCCTGGTTGCTGTTCTTCGACTTGGTCTCCATCTACGACGACGATCCCGACTTGCGTCTCTGCCTGGAAACGTGGCCGCATCCCAAGGATGGTTCGCTGTTCTTCCTCATTGGCAATCTAACTCTTTGCTACGTGCTGCCGATGATACTCATATCCCTCTGCTACATTCTCATCTGGATCAAGGTGTGGCGCAGGCATATACCCACTGATACCAAGGATGCCCAGATGGAGAGGATACAGCAGAAGTCGAAGGTGAAGGTAGTCAAGATGTTGGTCGTGGTCGTGATACTCTTCGTCCTCTCATGGTTGCCTCTTTACGTAATCTTTGCCGTGATCAAGTTGGGCGGCGACGTGGCGGAGAGGGAGGACGAGATTCTGCCGATTGCCACGCCGATCGCCCAGTGGCTGGGCGCCAGCAACTCCTGCATAAATCCGATCCTCTACGCTTTCTTCAACAAGAAATACCGGCGCGGCTTTATTGCCATCCTGAAGAGCGGCCGGTGCTGCGGTAAACTCAGGTACTACGAGACTGTCGCGATGATGTCCTCCTCGACGAGCATGAGAAAGTCTTCTTACTACGTTAACAACAACAACAACAACTCGTCGACGAGACGTGCCTGGCATGGACCGCCGGTTCACCAGGACAGCAACGTTTCCTACATATTTAATCACACCGGCGTGTAATTGTAGCCGGGTGAGTCGAGGATGCCCTGAGGTGGCCTCGCTTTATTGTGCAGATTTGATATACCCGATCGACGGTGGACAAACTGAAAGAGGACGCGGTGGCCTTTGCATCTCGATCGGCCGCTCTAATGCGTGGTCGAAACCGAAATCTGGCCGAAGTCAGCCAGTCCGAGAATTACGGGTCATCTTGTGGATGATCGACATGATTGTTACTCGGGCCGGAAGTCGTCAACGGAGAGACGAGCGCGGGAGAAGAAGAAGAAGAAGCCTTTTCCGGCAGACCACAATCGTCACCCTGCCATTGTCCTTACGAAAGACGTTAATTGTTATTTGGATTTTGTCACAATGTTAGCCACTGCGTATACACGTCATATACTCTAGTTGTTAATACGAGTTCGCCGCTGAGAGCGCGCGGTTGTGCAATTGTTTCGCCTAATGACACGACGAAGTAGCTTTCTAGGTGATCCAGGAGACGGGATTTATGCTTCAATGAACCTTAGAACTTCTTCTATGTTGATCGAGATATTTGTACGGTACGTTTAAACAAAAAATATAGTTAAGTCTACCAATTAAATGTAAAGCGGGACGGAGACGACGGAGTTTGTTACGATTGCGACGGTGCATGCACCCTCGTGTGTCGAGTACGTAATTAGCGCGACAGCGGTGAGTGGCGATGATGTCGGGATGATGACTCGCGTGAGCGCGGATATATATGAGTTGAGTCGTTGTCTCTTGACAGTAGACACACGGCACTTTCGTCATGACAAACAATTAAGCCGCGCGCGGTCCTCGTTGGCGGGATACCTGCGTAATTAAGGGGGTGGAAGTGGAGGTGTGTGCACCAATTAACATGGCACTTTATCGAATACGGCTGAAGGCGCAGCATAGTATAAGATTCGATTTCGGTCCGTATTGGTTCACGCGCGAGCGGTCTTCAGACGGAATAAGACGTTGATAAAATAAATCGCGTAAGGTTCTGGCATTAGCTATGCATGTATCCGGTATTGCATGCCGCAAGTTTATTTGTACACGTTGAGACCATCAGCTGCACCAAAAATTGAGATTAGATAACACGAATTCGCAGTGAGACAGACGGGCATACAATAATTTACAGATTGTTATTAATGGCCAGTATTTTAATTAGGACAGTTTGTTTATAATTTATAGAAGGAAATATTCGTCAATAGATACGGTTGGTTTCCTCCCTAAGACTATGACTCACGCCATTCTCTAATACATCCTATAATCTATTCTATTCATATCTTATATGGAGTAGAAAGAGAAAAAAATTAATTTGGGTAGTAATGAGTTAATCGGATCTTTGTTAAGCATTATCAGCACACATGCAATTTGTCACACACTTTAAATTATAATTAAAATTGTAATAGGATTACATGTATGTATTTTCTTGCGACTCGTGTCAAGGATATGAAAAAATTATGGCAATGCAAATGTTGAGATAAAGATGTCTGAAACATCTCTTTTTTTTCGACGTCCTCTGGACGTATTTTTCAAGGAATTTCTTGCATTCTTGTATTATCAGAAAGTCACCGGAAGTGACCAAGTGTTGGTTTGATTTGGAGTAGAATAATATATTACTGTTATCACCAGGCGTTTATTAGTTCTTGCTGGATTAATTGACAGAGTTTTTTTCGAGCTTGATTGTTCGCAAGCACTGCGTTTGCACGTCTAAAAGATTTGTCCGGATTTTCCGAGGACAATTCTCGTAGCCTTCTGAAACCACGACGTTTATCACGCGCTTGTCCCAGCTCGTTATTTCGCTGCACATGATCTGTCAACGATAAAAGAAAAAGAGCGTACTTTGTCCATTAGCGCAGATCGCGGATTTTCACGCGCGTTGTAACACGCGACGGAGCGATCGTATTACCTACTCGTTACATTTAAGAACCGAGATGATCGGCTCTTGCGTTTTTTCCCCAGGGGCAGCGGGATTACTTTGAATCCTTGTAGCTGTAAGATGGTAACGCTGTAAGCGAATTGTCGGGTTTTACGGTAGAGCAATTATTTTCGTAAGGTTTTTATACGAGAGACGAGGTGAACTGTAGATTTAACTGCAGAATTATTACAAGGCCATCGAGTCTATTCCAATTCATATCCGTCGGTGGCGATTAAGTGTAGTAATGATAATAAAATAGGATGGAGAGCAGAGGAGACACGACGTGAGACGCGGCCAGCAGTGACAGTAATTAACTGGAGAAAATGTAGGAACAATCGGGATTTGAAATTGATACAGTTTTTTTTGCTAGGTTCAAGTTTTGATGCTATAGACACACATGTATACGTGCGCTTGCGCGCGAAATGATCTCTAAACATTCACACAAGTTGATGCGAGCAGCGAGATGCGTTGTTCGGTGTCTGTAGCATCGGCAATTCACGCCAAAATTATGTCGGTTGCAATACCTGGCGATAATATTAGGCCGCAGCTATATATCATATACGAAATGGCGAATACGTGTAACGAGTAATCAAGTGTACGAGCATGATATAATTCACGTAGTATGCATGTATGGTTCAAAAGGAAGTCTAGCCGCTCTGTCTGCATGCACGTATTATATGTATAATCTACTGTTGCTACGTTGTTATTAAATACACATTGACACTTGCACACGTTTACACACGTTCCAGGTTAACGTTCCGTCAAAGATCTCTTTTATACCGTAGATTGTTAATTGCTATTATTGACCGTCGATCTTTGTCGGCTTTGTCGCACGCGCGGAGTATCTTCTATATACGCACACACTTTAACCGACTTTCGTAACTTTTAGAAGCTTTTGTTTACAGGAATACAAAGCAATGAATAAAACGTGAATCCGTTGGAAGAATTACATCTCTGAGTTTAACTTTTTTGAGAACTGCATTGAGTAACTGTTCACGATAAATTGTTTATTAAGAGGTAATAAACGTTTCGATTGGCAGGATGATCCGTTTGTTACATTTGTAAATTAGATGCATGCAAGGAGATGTTGTAACCAATAAATGCAAAGAAAACGTTCATAATAGAGCTATGTTGTAAAGTAAATTTAAAATCTTGGTACGTTCGAACATTTAGATGTTATTGCAATTCGATTTTCAGATTTGAATAATTCTATTTGAGATGAAATGAATAGTCGAGTAATTCAAGTACTTCGAATATCATGCATATTTCCAGATGGTTGCATTATTGTCATATTTGTACTGATATATTGTCACTTTACAGTATACATATTTCCATATTTATTAGACTTGTGATACTTTTGACCAATTTAACATAGACTATTTGTACATATTCGAATAAAATTGTACATAATCGCATGATACATCTTGATATTCAGATACTTGAAATATTCAACTATTTCTTTATTGGAAACCCCATGTTCAAGTTTTATTAAATTATCCGAATAAACAGAATTACTTCAACATTTACAGTCCATATTCACGCTTAAATTCTGTTACCAGGAGCAATAAGAAAGTTTCCGGACTAACGCTATGAAAAAATAATTGACTAATCCTATTCACAGTTATCCCCTTCAAAGTAATCCCCTTAGACATTAACTCTTAACTGCTGAAGAAAGTTCAACACAATTAATGATGAGTGTCTCTCAGTTTCTTTACTTTCCTTAGATCTTTTTCGTTTGGTTTTCGAAACACATAATGTTGATTATTTTATCGATTATTTGAGAGATCTAAGAACACGAAAAATAAAGAGAAATATTGTCGTATTGAAATGCCTTTATTTATTAATTTACACACAAACAAGAATTAGAAGACAAAGTGCGCAAGTTCTAGAATTTGAGAAACTTTAAATACCTTTTTAAAAGATTAAGCAATCAACAATCAGTCCAAAACTGACTTTATACTTCATACGGACATCAAAATGGTCAGATTAGAGTATTAGACGTCTTTTTAGTAATTCTTGAAACATCTCCGATATCCAGTGAGAGAATCTGCCTCACCCGTTTTGACGCTAATACATGTTTTATCACCGGTTTCCTTACGATAATGCTGTAATAATATGTGTTCGAGAAATTCGTTATCACGTCTTAATCACAATAAGAACAAATCCTGTTGTTAATAACACTTTTCCTTGAATGGATTTAATATTAATTTAAAAAATTCCCGATAATACGTTTTACATAGGACAAAGTACACTGCTGGTGTCTGCCAAAGATTTTATCAAACGTAACTAGGTTACAAGATACAGCGAACTTATATCATAACAACGTATCGCGTGTATCGCACATTTCTACTTAGCGTTGATTCTCACTTTCTCAGAATACAATAATTTTGTTTAAACATTACGCTAATTCAGAAACGTAAATCACGCATTTAAGATCGAGTCATGTAGCGATGAGCGTTCCAAAAATAGTAGTTCCAAAAATAATAATTCGATAATGAATGTTTCACTAGTGTTAACCATCCAAAACACCGGAAAATATTTTATACATTTCATCAATGGTAAAAGCATGTTTAACGAATCGCACTAACAATAATTTTTAAAAAATATTACTCCAATAACAGATGAAGGAGATATATTTTTCTTCAAAGTATCATTAGATCATTTCATTAAAAAGGTGCTTTTATCATAAAATTGCTTGTATAATAAGTTTGCTGATGTCGTGAATCGTTTACGGTATACCTCAAGATGAGTTGAAGATACCGTCTAAAATTAATTCCCAGAGGCGGCGGTAAAATTGCGTAGAGTATCTGAAGCCGACGCTTAAAGGTTAATCCATTGTCGTGAGCCTATTTTTTCTGATAGCGCGTGGAGATATGCGAGGGAAGGCGATAAGATAAACTAGTGTTTCTCATAGACATAAGCATTCTGTTATACAATTTTTTATAATCGTCCGCGAGACACTCCCTGTTATTCTTAGGTATAATAATCTCGTGTCTTAAGCAGGACACGGGATACGATAATTAAGCGTTTAATTGATAGGACGTATTTACGATCATTGGTATATTATTAGTGACGGTTACGCGCGAGTCGGCCAAGCGTGTTTAATGATGTCGGCAGAGCCTTGGTACAAGCGAGATTTTCACGTCGAGATATCAGAAATGCACATCATTTGTAGCTAAGTAATGTTTTTGTACATTTCAAACACCTTCTTTGGTCTTTGTATAAAAATACTATAAAGATTTGTGCGAAAGAGACGTTATTTACTCGTCTATCATAATTATAAATTAGGTTCTCGTGTAAAAAAAAGAGAAGATTGTCATATTTGTCAAATAAAATTAAAAACTAAATTCGATTATTATTAATTAATATAATCATCAGCTTCAATACATTTTCCTTTTACATAGAGAAGTTTAAGGATGTATCAGAGCGTATAAGGATGTACAATCCCTTCTAAAAGTCAAACTTTCAATAAAAAATTACTAAAATGAAGACTTTGCATGTATGTCAAACAACTCAAAATTTTTTATATGTTAGAAAGGATTACCGTTAACAGTTTGAGTATGTTTTTTTGTCATTTAAATAATTAGTATTGTTTAAACAATTAAAAAAAATTCTTTTAGCAAAAAGTTTTTAAACTTAAAATACAATATTAATGATGTATGTTTTACACACATAGAAAAAAATGATTTAGCTAAATAATTTAGCTACAGTAGCAAAACTTTTAGCTTTTACTGCAAAAAATGTTAGCTGTCCCTATAGTAGCAAATCCCTTTTTGTGTATAAAAAATTTTTTAAAAATATCTTACTTTTTTATTTATATTTACAGAAAAAATATCGATTCTCCATAAGGGATAATGTTAATTTTATCAACTTTAAACTTAAATAACTCTTATAATCGTTTAGTAAATTACTTTAAAATTTTACAGAGTATTTTTAATTTAATTTAGAAACATCTCACAGCCATTTCTAAATATATTTCAAATACCTCCAATACATCCTTAAAATCGTTATAACTCGGCAACTCTTTAGTGGATTCGTTTCAACTTTTTTCCAGCACATCAGGACGACTAAAAGAACAATCTCACAAATTTTTATTGACTTCGTACTATTTTGAAAGATAGGTCTAATACATCCGTAAGTATCTTTTCCAGTAATTGAAGAAATTAAATTTGTTTTAAATGGAATTTAAATGAAATTTAGTGAAAGAACTTTTTGTACTGACCTGATAATTACATTGCGTCCACACAACACATACAAAGAGTAAAATATCGCTTTTGAAAAGTTGCACGCGTATCAGTGTCAGTCAAATTGACACTTTCGTTGCACGCGTTACCGAATAAAAATCAAATACTGGCGATTCAATTTGAGCTCACGTTTTATGAGACGGCCGTACTATTAAATCTTGTAAGCTACATAACATCGAACGATATGCCATCCTTTTTCCTTTTTGTTATTTTATTTTATTTACGGTTACGCTGTTGTATGGATAAGCTCAGCGCGTTATCTATATAACGATGAAATAATAGAAACATACTAGAAGGTAAGAAAATTGCAAGTAAAGCCGATAAGTGTTTAGCATCCTATCAGAATATGTATGTAATGTATCAACCAAAAGATGTTACCAATGTCGATGACTCTTACCCATGTAAGCTTATTGATAAAAATAATGAGAAAATATACTTATACCATTAAGAAGAATACGTAAAATACCACGAAAGATAGTCTTCGTTTGTTGTATGTTTTGAATATATGTATATGTATATACATTGTATAGATGGTAGGTAAACAGCCGGCGATTTTGCGTTATCACGCCTTCCAGCTGTGAGCCGAGGCGCAGGTTCTCTGTCCACTGTTCGAATTAGCAATAAATCTTAATTTTCCTAACTTTACTGGTCACTTTATAGGAGATACCGTGGTAACGTCGAATCGCATCCCACGTAGCTAAAATATATCGAGTTGCGAGTATAAGTATACTTATTTTCTCAGAAAAGAACACATTAAAATATTAAATATTATATATTATATATATATATATATATAATAAAATAACCTCCATTGTATATATGCTTTTATATAATTCTCCTCGTTCCTGTCCTGGCCATTATTTATGCAAGTTATTAATTCAGAAAGAGAGATTTTCACAAAAGAGAAATATGAGGAATTAATTTCTATGAAATAATTACCTACATTTCATCAAAATACAAAAATTCAGAATGCTTAAACGTAATTGTTACATATTAAAAATTATTATAAATAGGTTATAAATATTTATTAATTATTAATTTATATATGTATGATTAATTTCATATTCATATTCTAATTTTTTATTTAATATATTAAGTAATAATTGAATGACAATGTGTTAACAAAAATAACAAGATTTTTCTGTAGAGTGATGTTTAATTAATTTCATTTTGTTCACTTATTATAAAATAAGAATTATTTTGTTTTAGCACAACTTTCCGGTTGTTATCCTGTAAATTATATAAATTATCTAAATTTTTTTTTGTAACTGAAAATTATTGTAAGATGTGAAGTCAAGTTAAAATTCATGTTTAAATCGACTTTCTTTGATAAATTTTTGTTTCCTACCTTGAATCGATGAAGACTGCAAAGCGACACGAAGCTGCTTTAAATAGATTTATAGATATCTTGCATTTTTTTTCTCAACTTTCTCATTAATAGCATTAATATAAAATCTACAGTAAAGATTACAACTTAAATTTTTGCACTAATAGGATCTCTATTAAATTAAAATTCACACACATTTGTTGTTTTAGGAGAACTTATCATACGATTTGCTCGAATCGTTATGTCATATTAACACGTTATGTCCAAACGTACGACATATTATGATCTCTAGCAACCACGATCGTCGACTGATATTTTTTGCCTCTGCAGGGACATTCTGTTATCGCGTGATTTTTTTGCCACATTTCTAATCCCTATTTCTTCGGGAAAAAATTTCTCTTTAGGAATATAAATTCTCTTGTGAAAATAACACCTGCAGGAAAGATTGAAGGGTATGCGGTAACGTACTTTTTTTATTTCCCCGTATCGCTCTTCGCGTGCACAGGTGAATAAAACGACTTTAATCTAAATATAGATACTTACGGAGTTTGTCGATGGCACGGATACATTAACATTGCATGTCCCTCTCCACGAGAAAGGAGGAGGGTGTGTGCCCCGTAATAATGCAGTCCCTCCTATCCTGCGATACGGCTAGCGATACACTAGCTTGATAATAGACTGAAGTAATAGACGGGAAAATAACTCGATCAAAGATCGTGCCATGATTGCCATGGTATATGCCTGTTATTACGTATCTCTTACAAGTATACCATTGCAGCGTGCGATACCACGAATCTCGTTAATACGGCATAACCGCTGAAGTGGTGGTCGGCGCATGATGAAGAACATGAAGAAGACGGATAAATTTATATCGATACGGCTAGCGAGGTTTCTCATGAAGGTTATCGGTTTCTGGCCCGCCGAGTCGAAAACCGAGGAACGATTTTTGAATGGAATTTTAAGTTATACAATATGCATGGTTGCCATGGCTTTGTGGGTAGAAGCAACCGAATTATACCTAGGCAAAGGCGACTTTTATGTAAGTACCAAAATTTGTAATAATAAACGTGGAAAAACTATCACATTGGCTATTGGATAATGTCGCTTGTATAATAGTAGTCGGAATTTTGTAATATAAATAATTTTTAATAACAAACTCTACAGTTATTTTTATAAGTTTTATATATATAGATTTTATGTTTCTTTGTAGTTAATATAAATAAATAATATCTATATAAATAAATTTAATATATATATTAAATTTATTTATGTATTAGATATTTATTTAAGTTAATATAAATAAAATAAAAGAAATATAAATTTAATCACTTGCTTGTACAGTAATACAATTTTTATGAAAAGTAAACAATTAGTAACAAAAGCTATATTGATGTTTTAGGCCCTCACATATACTGCTTGCAGCTGTATGCCGGTAGTCATAATTTTGATGAAAATATTTTTCTTTCTTCTTCATCGAAAAGAAATGTTGAATATGCTGAGATATACAGAGGATAATTTTTGGTACGTCCAGTACGACGAGTACGGCAGCAAAGTTTTGGAAAAGATTAATAAAAAGGGATTGATATTAATGTGCACGTTTACGTTCTTCGTTCAAGGGACCGTTTTCACCTATATGCTGTCCCCTATAATCGGTATCCTTTACATCGTCCACTTACAATTAGTAGAGAATAGAACACAAACGGTACAAATTTTAGTTCAGGTACTAAGCACTTTTGTTCATAATATTGTTGTTCAGACAGGAATATCACATTTCTCTTCTACGTTATTTTTATAGAAAATATAGGGAGAAACGAGAGTGACAGAATACTTCCTTTTAATCTCTGGATCGGAATCCCAACAACCGTCTCGCCCAATTTTGAAATATTATTTACTGTCGAGGTAATACAGTATGTGGTCCTCCACAATTGTATTAGGTATAATGTATATGAACGTTCGATTTTGTATTAATTTTTTGGACAGTCGTAAGACATTTATGATGTCATATTAATTAAATTTTTTAAGAATTAACAAGAACTAGTACGATTAATAGGCTATAGCTATGTCATTGATTTTTACGCATTCGATGTAGCATTTCATTGTTGACGTACTATCAAATAACGTAAATCTTCTTTTTTAGAATGTGTGATTTTACAGATTTCAGCGCTTGTTCACTGCGGCGTATGCTTCTGTTGCTTCGACAATCTCTTGGGTCTATTGAACCTGCACACTGCCGGCCAATTCAAAATTCTGCAACACCGGTTGGGAACCATCCTCGATAGTGTCGAACGGGCCGGTACCGTAAGGTCGCTCGACGAGAAACAGAGGCAGAGGGTATACGAAAAGATCAGAGAATGCGTCATATTTCATCACAAGCTGATCTGGTACAGTGAAAAAATGGAACGAGTTTTCATGTACACGACTCTTTGCCAGCTGTTGGTGTCCGGCGTTATGCTTTGCGTTGCGGGCTTTCAGGTGTTTTTGGTAAGTATGTACGCGTAATTATGCTGCAAGAGGAATGAGAGAGAAAGAGGAGAGAGAGAGAGAGAGAGAGAGAGAGGGGGGGGGGGGGGTGATGTGCGTGTCGGAATCCTTTACTCGCATAACGATGTTAGATAAGTGAAGGTAACATAGAGAAAGATGAGCGTAAATATAGCTTACTTGCGTTACTCGCTGACCTTCTCCACGCGTCTGCGTCTTTGTTGGAAAAGGCCCGCGGTACTCTCGTCAGACGACTGATATTCATCGCCCATACAAACGGCTGCTTCGTCCAACTGTTCGTGGTCACGCTAACGGCGACAGATTTGATGGACGAGAGCAGTGCGGTCGGAGACGCGGCTTACAATGCCAATTGGCAAGTTTTTTCCCACGAGGAGAACAGGGGAGTTAGGAAAGCCATCCTGATGATCATGATACGATCTGCACGTGCTTGCTCCATATCCGCTGGCGGTTTCTTCCCGGTGTCTCTCGAGACATTTATGGCGGTAAATCTGGTATAGAATTATACGATTACAGGCAGACAATCCCGATACACTTTCCGCAACACGACAATATTTCTATTTTCCTTCAGGTGTTGAGCACCGCGGCATCTTACTTCACCTTGCTGCGCAAATTCGTGGAATGAGTGTTCGAATAAGGAATTTAAAATTACATAATAAATACAATTGAGGAAAGAGCTTAAAAACATGCAATACATTAAAATATCTAGTTTTTGAAAAACTGAAAATCTCCAACATATTGCATGTAATCCTAAACATTTCAAAATATATAAGCGTGTATATAACAAATATATGTGAAATATATATATTATATATATAAGGTAAACGTACCAATGCCTGGACACCTATATCATTTATGAGTATAACGCGAATTAAAATCAAAGTTAAAAGTATTTGTATTTTTTGAAACTTTAGTTATAGTATCCAAACGTTTATTTTCATAAATTTATATTTTTTTAAAGGTTTCTAGACATAAATACGTGTCCAGGCATTGGTACATTTACCTTATATACATATGTGTAATATTGTGTAATACTTTATAGAATGTCAAAGATTGCTCGATTTTATTTTTAACGGCGTTTTTTGACGGAATAATGTAAATAAACTCCACAGTTCTTTTGATGGAAATACTTCACAGAAATATTTTTCTTGCGGATTTACGATAATTTTATCCCTTGTATTTATATTTATGCACTTAGATGCAAAAAACTTTACTTATTACGCGAAAATTAATCAACTAAAGCTCGTTTGCAAATATTACTACCTCAATTCCGTTCTTGTAATGTAGACGTCCAATTTGCGATGAGGTTCGGTAGCTTGCAGTCGGGCTACTGATGGAAGCAGCGAAGAGAAAGAGCCACATTGTCCACCGGAGATTGAACTTAGTACATACACCGTCGATTGATCGCCTTCAGCAAAGGAGACGCGTACGATTACAGCCTGTCACCAGAGCTAGGTAAGTGCGCGTCAATTTTCCTGCTTGTTAGCATAATGGGCTTCCACTTATACTGAAATGGCTCGGCCATTCGGATGCACTTAAGACCGTGGCGGGTGGCGGCGTAAGAAAATGACGAGGTTCAGCATGACGCGAAGTAAGAAGTACCGATCGGTGAATATTACGCGGCTCTTCATGAAAGTAGTTGGACTCTGGTATGTCGAGACACCGAGGGAGCGGCTGCTCCTGCGCGGCGCGTTCGGCTATGCCGTTTGGGCGATCGTCTTTGCCATTCTCGTCGAGGGCGTTGATCTGTATCACTGCATAGGCGACTTTTACGTGAGTGACGCAGCGATCGCTTTCGCGCGCAGTTCTCCCTTGACGGACACAGAAAGCACCACGGTTACAGCCTTGTAAATTTATTTTATTTTGATGTTAAAGTGCAATTTTATTTTAAGTTTTACTTGCATTATTTTAGATTATTAAACGCATAAGACCAATTAACATTTAACATCGTCAATTTAGTTTCGAGAAAAGAAATCTAGACAATGCACTTCGAATACATAGTTTCGGTAGCAGAGCGTGTGTGTTTTGCTTTTATATTTTTATTTTTCTTTTATTCCGGTTGATTGAAACTGTTATAATTGGAAAAGTATAATTGGAGAGTTTCTGATACTCTGTCTGTGTGTGTATGTGTGTGTGCATGTGTATGTGTATGTATAGGAAAAATGTATCTTACGTCAACTGAAAATTTTACGTAGCAACTATCAATTCAATCACAATCGAAACTAACAGGTTGTAAGTTATTGTACTCTTTTTTATAATTTTATTATCCTATCTTAAACAATATTTTTATGTACTAAAGGTAATAATATTATAGTAGAATTTAACGTCATTTATCAATATTGTTAATTAATTAGTAAGTTAATTTTATAATAACATGCCTATATTATAACAAAAAATATAAATTCAGCGAAACTATATTATTTTTAACGTCTGTTTATTTATGAATTTGCAGCACCGTCAGAATGTTCATATAGGGGTCAGGATTTATTTAATTCTTGGTAGTTTTATTATTCATAGGCTGTTACGACCAACTTGTGTGCAACGTTGCTGTTAATAATGATACTAGTGAAGCTAGGTAGCTTCATGTTCTACCGTGACATGATAATGGACTTGATTCATTTCGCTGAAAAAAATTTTTGGAATGTTACTTACGACGAGGCTGGCACTCGAATCCTGGAAGGATACGACAAACTAGGGATGACTATGGTCTACACTTTTACGTTCATCGTTTACGTCGCGACTTTCAATTATATCTTTGCACCTTTCTTCGGTATAGTTTTCGTTTCCGCTTAAGCTGTATTAACGGCGTCTGTGAAGTTGACACAACATCTTACAAATGTAAAAAAAATACTAAGAGTTTTAATAATACTTTCCATAGTTCTAGAGTTCCTGATAAACATTAAAAAGAGTTCCACATTCCTTATATTAAAAAATCGAAATTGAAAAAATGTCATGCTAACTTCGCGGATCTAGCACGACACCCTCCCCTCTAAAGTACTAAAACGCGTTGAATATTATCATTTTTGACAAGAGTTCCCGATTATACTCGAATTCCATACATATATATATACAATTTCAGATCGATATTTCACCAATTAAGTTTTTAAATAATTTCTGATATCCGCGCCCAGCACTGTTTGTCAGCACTGTCACTATAGAATGCTATAGAACTATAAAAAGTGCTATTAGAACTCTTAATATTTTTTTCAAATTTGTAGAATATCGTGACAACTTCACAGAAGCGTATTGACGAATATTACTTCTCGAACTACCACGTAAAGCAACGCTCTATAACGCGTTAAATATTTTTTTGCAATGCCTGTCGCGAAAGTTCGATTTTCGATTGCTGTTTAACGTGCGGAAAGTGGCTTATTTCTCAACGATTCAATGTATGCCTTATAGCGTTTTCTACTGGGAAAACTAGTGCAACACTGGCGCACACTGATTGTGAGTGCAATTTTGTTGTTGTAATATAAACATCAGTTCACATATTTTCAGTGTTTAATGTTCTACTGGCATAAATTTGGCAAATTAAACACAGTAGAACATTAAACACTGGAAACATGTAAACTGATTTTTATATTACAACAATAAAATTGCACTCAGTGTGCACCAGTGTTGCACTAGTTTCCCAGTAGAAAGCGCTATTACTTTACCGCACTAGTGCGAGAAAAGCACCTTTATGACTTACTTTACCCGGTAAAGTTTACCGAACTAGTGTGTTATAGCGTTTTTCATTGGCAGAACTAGTGCGCACTCAGTGCACATTAATTAGGCCGTTGTACACAAATCAACGTAAAGTGGATGTTTAATGAAAACAGGTTAAATCACGGAAATCCTCATTATTTTTTATTGTACTATGGTAAAATTAGTATTGGGTATTTTATCAGTCGAAATATTTGCATTTTACTTTAAATATTAGAGATTAAATTAGTGTTCAACGGCCTTAATGTGCACTGAACGCTATTAGTAAAAAACCTCCTTTTTTTCACGGTTGATAGTTTTTGTTTTACGATTTTCGACTGACATAACAAACTTGAACGTAACGAAATTCACGCGAGACAAAACGTCAATTCGTTACATATATAGTATTCGCTGAATAAGTACTATTTGCATTTAATTTTAATTAATTTTTTAATCTCAAATCGAACTTTCGCGATAGGCATTACAACAAATATTGTATGTGGCATGTGCGGAAGGCAACGAATTACGTCGCGCGTAAAGTTGCCGTAATTGCCTCAGCTTATGGTGCATTCACACTCGTACTCGTGTGAATGCACCATAAGCCTTCGGCTCATGCGGCAACTTCACGCGCGACATAATTCGTTGTTTTCCACCTTTGCCACACAAAATACTATTGTGCTGTTTGTAATAGAGCCTCAAGAAAAGAACGAAACAGAGAAGATTCTACCCTTCAAACTGTGGATTGATTTTCCATATCACTCGCCGTACTACGAAATCACTTACACTATACAGGTAATAGAACAGTGTACAAAATAATAAGTTTTATTTAATTATAGGTAATCCAAAATTATTAATAAAAAACTAATAATTTTTTTATATCGACAATTGATGAATATTAATTGAGCGTTAATTGAAATTTTCTCAACGCTTTACATTTTTAATAGTTCATATATATGTTTTAGTTTTGAAAAGACATATTTACCAAATAAATAAATATTTGATAAGTTTTTCAAACTTTGATATTTAACTTTTAGAGTACTTTCTTTTTACTATACAGAGACTGTGTCTTCAAAATAAAAAAATTAATATAATCTTTTATTTATCTTATCACTTTTTAATTTATTTGAAATATTTACATTTTTTTACTTTCTTATTTATAATTAAGCATCAGAAAAAGTTTGGTTCTATTAAAATAAATTATTTAATTATATATTAAAAATCTGCATTAACTTTTTTAATTCTGTATATAAAAATTTCACATTAGTAGGATTACTTTTGCAGTCGCTTTCGACAATACATTCGGGTATCTGTACTTTTTGCTTTGACAATTTTGTGAGCACGTTCAACATTCACGCGGCTGCGCAGCTAAAAATCTTGGCTTATAAAGTGGAAGTCGTCGTCGAGGATTGCATCGAGGATACGATGGATCAGAAACGTCCGTTGGAAACGGATGCTGCGGTTCTGACGTCTAAGAAATTGCAGGACTGTGTGCAGCAGCACCTCACGCTCATATGTTACGTGCGTAACATGCAACGCGTGTTTTCTATTATATTACTCGGACAGTTGCTGCTTTCTAGCGTAGTCATCTGCTTCGGTGGATTTCAGTTTCTCGTGAGCTTTCGAATTTTATCCCGCCTCCTCCTTACTTTACGTATGCTTACTCGCCAGTTAATTCTACTGTATTTCCACTACAGCGAGAAATGTTCTCGCGAAAAATGCAATTAAATTTGATACGTTTAATTTTGCGTTCAAATTAAATTTAATCTTCAAACTTTTATATTTATTTAGTTATAACGTTTATAATTTATAAGCATAAAAATCAGTCGTAATGTGTATTTAAGAATTCTAGAAAAGTTTCTTAAATGTTTGTACTTAATTATTACTTTTTTGTTTAGCGTGGGAAAATAAAATTTTTATTTTAAATAATTACTCTGCGGTAAAGGGATCGATATGTTACCATTTAAAATTCTCTGTAACGCGTTTGTTCGCAGGCGACGGATGTGGCTATCAGAAAGTGTATTTTTGCCTTCCATTTCGTGGGCGGTCTTATCCAGCTGCTTATTTATACGTGGACGTGTAACGATGTAATTGTGCAAAGTACGGCTATCTCCGATGCCGCTTACAACTCCAAGTGGTATCTTTTACCCGACAACGGTCCAGGAAGGGCAGTGAGGAAAGGGTTAATTATGATGATGATTAGAGCACGTCGACCGTGTATATTAACCGCTGGGCATTTCGCGGTTATGTCCTTGGACACTTTCATGGGAGTAAGTGCGACGCGCCGCATGACGCGGTCCATTAAAACTTCCCCAAAGAAATTCATTTACTGCAAAAGCTGTAAAAAGCACCGCTATCGGAGCCAGTTTTTTTTTGCGGCAGCAATGCTAATACTTATAGGCACGAGTCGCACTATATTCTTTTGTAAAATATGTCGATATATAAGGATACGCGCGCGCCTCACACTTCTGGCACTTTCCTTACCTAAAGTTATTAGATTATCCTTTACATCAATACCTGGGTATCCATATGACATTTTAAATTATAAAGTTTTTTAGTTTTTATATACATATATATAACCGCCAAGATCCATAAAACTTATACCAAACATATTCAGATCTCAACTCTTTTGATAATTTTACGTGTGGATTAATGTATTTAGATTTAAATTTAAAAAATTTAAACGCGAAGATTTTAAACACACATAAGTACGCTTATTCAATAGCCAAAGTATCTGGGTATCCATAATAAGAAAAGTGTTTGTGTTAAAAGTGGATTATAAACAGTATACAGCAAAAGAAAATTTCCGATCCCATATTATTTCATCTTTGGCTTAAAAAATTATCTTTAGACAACTCATTTTACCTTACTTGATTTTATGCACATATTTGTATTTAACACAAATTAATTTAATTACGATCTTAATTGTTACTGTTAAAGATTGTTCTAATTGTATGATTAATATTATTATACAGGGTGCCTGGTAATTACCGTGTAATTACTATCCCTCGTGGATAGATAGTACCAGTTGAAACTAAATAGAAAATTATTTTACCGTTTTGCAAGTTTCTCAATAATTAATGAGAAATTAATTTAAAGAGATTCGCGAATGAGCATGTATCCGCGCGATTCAACGACAAGACAGTTCAGCGATACGCATTATTTGTTGTTGCTTTGAAATTTAAATCTAAATACATTAATCCACACGTAAAATTACCAAAAGAGTGGAGATCTGAATATGTTCGATAGTTTTATGGATCTTGGCGGTTATATACATAAAAACTAAAAAACTTTTTAATTTAAAATGTCATATGGATACCCAGGTATTGATGTAAAGGATAATCTAAAAACTTTAGGTAAGGAAAGTGTCAGAAGTGTGAGGCGTATCCTTATACATATATCAATATATTTTACAGCCAACATATTTTACAAAAGAATAAAGTGCAACTCGTGCCTATAGATTGCTCTTTCCAATACCTCGACACGCGCGTATTATAGTAATCGCAATCGTCATGTGATTCTGGGCTATCCCTTCTTGTCGAAATGCACGGACGCACGCTGAGATTCACGGATCTTTATTAATTAAAAATTAAAATTATTTATTAAATAGACGTAACTGGCTATCGTCCTGACGGTCATAATCGTCAGGACATTTTAGACCAAGATTCTAGTCCTTCTATCTTAACGCAATAAAATATTATTTTTTTTGCAATAAAATTAAATTATTTAAAATAAAGATGCTTAAATTAAGCGTTAAGATAGAAGGACCAGAATCTTGGTCTAAAATATCCTGACGATTATGACCGTCAGGACGATAGCCAGTTACGTCGATTTAAGAAATAATTTTAAAAGGTCAAAGTAATCCGAGCTGTGTAAGTTATTCTGTATAATTACCTTAATTTTTCATTAATTATTGAAAAACTCGCAAAACAGTAAAGGATTTTTCTATTCAGTTTAATTTGCTTTACTTGCCTACGACAGATAACTTGGTAATTATCAGACACCTTGTATATTATGAAATTATTTTACATACTATATAGATTTAATTAACTTGATTTCTCTATTCCATATGTATGTATATATTTGCGAATTGATTTTTAATACTGTTTTCTCTTCTTTTTGTAATAATATAATATTATTTATACTTGTAACAGATATTAAGCACAGCGATGTCATACTTTACGTTATTACGACAAATGAGTGAAGAGAACATGTAGTCATAAAGTATAGTCCTAAAGAAGGGGTTTCTATTGAAGTCAAAAAAATTCATCCTGATATCTACATTATATATTTAATTTAACAAGATATATACCTATAATTAAATTCAAATTCAGGAAGACCTTTTGCATCGCTGGAATCTCTTCTGTCGGTAAGTGTCAAATCATTGGATATTTTCATTATAATATTTATTACTTATGAAAATAAAAGTATTTCTACTTTAAATTCATGTGTAAAATACATATTTTTCAAAACCAGTTTCTCTCATGACAGTCATGACTAATATTTTATGTGTTGCAACTTGTGTTTCTATAGTAGATAAAACAATTAAAGAGTCAAGATTATTAAAATAAAGTTAAATTTGACATTTCATGGATTAAATAAATTTATATCAATATTATGTTAAAATTTATTGAGGAAAATATTCATAATTAAATAGAATAGCAAAAAATTGTAAATAGAAACGGATTTTCCATACTAATTTTTGTAATCTTCAGTAAATCATTATCCGACATATGATACAAGTGAAATAATATACGTTATAAATGCATGTGCATGAATATAGAAGTCGCGTAAAAGTCGCATTGCCATCAGTCGGTATGCTCTGTCATTTTAAGTTTTCAACAGATGAGAATAATAAGAAATTGGAAATTAATAAAAAATTGTGAGAATTATACATATACATATATCATAATGTGAAAATAATCAATTAAATAATTTCGTATGTAATTTTTTCAAATTAATATACGACACTGACAATGAAACTAATTTTTATTACAGTAATAATTGATTTATTTTACATCTTATGCTGTGCATCACTTTCTCATTTGTCTATATTCTTACTTTCGTGTTTATGAAGTATATGCAGAAAATACAGAAATCTAAAAAATATCATAAAAACGTCTAAAAGATATCTAAAAATGCGACATATAATCATTTTATATATTATATATAAATATAAGTTTTGATAAAAACTTGATATAATAGACAACCTTTTTTCTGCATACACACACATATAATGTACTTATATAATTGAGATTTAATTGATAGCATCATACACAATTGTTTCATCTATTTAATATGTTTCAGCTTGAAAATTGAAACAATGTATTTAATATTATATATTACTCATTTTCTTCTTCTCCTCCTTCTTCTGCTTCTCCTTCTCCTTCTTCTGTGTTGCCTTGCGAAGCTTGAACAAATTGCTTGAACATCGCGAGGGGTTCACCATTAGCTTTCTCGTATCCAGGTGCAAATGTTTGTACTCTCTCTAACCAGTCGGAAACGTTTTGGTATTCTTCTAAATCAAATCCAAAAGCCTAAGGTAACACATAATAAACCGATTAAGTTTGCAGATCTCAGAAATAATATATCTAGATATCAACTGGAAATTTGCAACAGAGTAATTAAATCCAGATAAAATTATTAACAAAGAAGGAAGAATAATCTGTTGAAAATATCTACGAAAAGAAAATGTTACACTCTAGAGAACAAATATGTATAACAGTTTATTATTTTATCCTATTCTAAAAATGATTGATTATTCATATTGCATAAGACCATCGAAATTACCTCTGCTGTGGTTACGGAGACAACCAAAGCAAGATCGGCGATGGTTAAATTATCTCCAGTTACGTAATCTTGACCTTCAAGAAAACCATTCATAATTTGGAACGCCTCTGTTAGTTTTTCAAATTGTGCTGGATCATATTCATCGACTTCCTTTCTGAGCATGGTCATCTACGACAAAATGTACAATGATCGGTCGCGGTCATACGCAGCAATACGGTTTATTTAGAAACAATAAAATCTGTACGTACGTAATAAGCATATACACTCGCATAAAGAGCGCCAAGATCGAAGTATAATCGTTGATTAATTAAAGCACGTGCCTCTGGATTTCGCGGATATAATGTGTCATCGGGGCCATATTGATCGACCAAGTAAGTCATGATAGCTCGGCTAAAAAATATGTAATTTTTTAATAAATATCGCAAAAGTTATAAACTACTTGACACTTTATTAAGATCAATATGCTTTTATAGACCTTTCTGATAGCTTGAGATCGTCGTCGATTAGGAAAGGAATTGTCTTTTGCGGATTTAACTGGAAAATAGAATTGTGCTCTTTCTAATATTAAGAAACACATTGCTTTTCAATATTTTACTTGACATGCAAACTATATAAAATTTGTTTAAAATAAGAAACAAAAGTACTTCCACCTCATAATATATTAATTTTTCTTACCTCCACATATTCTGGTGTCAAATGCTCACCAGCCATTGTGTTCAATACTATCAACTCCATTTCGAGCCCAATTGCCTCTGCCACGAGCATGACAGCTCGGCAAGGTGGACTCGGAGGGAAATAATACAGTTGCAGGGGCATACTGGGTTTTAAACTGCTAAATTTGCTATTTATTGACGTATATGTTATTCACGTAATTTGTAATGCGTTCACAAGTATTACCTCTTTGTCAATTCTAAATTAATAAGTAAAATATTCGTTTCACGAAAATAAATGCACATGCAGTTCCAGGTTTGCACAAAGACTGAACAGTCCTGGACTATAACGTCTCACCAAATCGATATACTGACATGTATTTAAATGCGACTGCCATAGCTTCGGCCTTTATTAGAGTTTTATTAGAGACAGACACAAATAGATAATCGGGCAGATAGATTTTATCTATCCTTTATATAGCCTTTAGATAGCCTTTATTTATATCTTCTTTAAGGAATATAAGTGCTCTAAACAGCTAAAATACAGTTTAAGCAAGATAAAAAAGAATTATATATAATTTCAAAAATATCAAAAATAACTCGAAACATAACGTTATACTAATGGGTATAACAGTCTCAATATTTTCTTTTCCATTACACTTATGTATTATGGACTACAGTTTTTACATCGTCTAATTATTCTTGTACCTAATATCTATCGCGTATATCTGCGATTACCGACTATACCTATATATGACGAATGTAAGTACCGGCTATTATGCTGTAATTATTGCTATCGTTAAGCGCTATTTAAAGAGGAGAATCAAATGAACATTGAATATCGATTATCGACTATCGATTATCCCGCAACAATACGCGAGAGTTCCTCAAGTGGTCAATATCGTGTATTGTCTGAACTTCTACGTTTCTGGAAATGTTATTTATTAAAGCACGACAATTAGCGACAAATTACGTGCGTAATGAAAACAAACGAGCTTATTAGAAAGATTCTTTAACATCGAATCTTTGAACTAAAGACTATTTTTATGAAAGGCGCGATATAGAAATAAAATTAGAATAGAAAAATTATTAATATTATTTTAAAAAATTTCTAAAAAAAACGCGTTTGAAGAATTGCATGATACTTTTTATTTCAAGAATTATTGTAACATTTCAATTATTACTTTAGAGATATTAATTAGAAAATGTTCTCTTATTAATGTATTTAAAATAGCGATATTTAGATATCATGCATAGTCGTTATAAAATCTTCAGTGAAATAATAAAACAGTATATACACGTTCAACCGCGCGCACCGCTCCTGATTCACAGCGCTCATTTCGTTAGCTTTAAATTGCTTTCATTTAAAAACTACTACTGTTCGGATGGAATTTTACCACAGAAAAAAGTTGTTGTTTCTGGTACAAAGAATTGCATTGTGTATATTCCATTGTGCAAATTCTAGGACATCTTACATATGTATGTAAAAAAACACACTACATAAATTATCATGGAGTAAGTGGAAAAGAATTTTTATTAGAATAATTATATTAATTATTAATTAGTTTTATGTAGCTTTTGAAATGCTTTGCATATATATATAACGTAACTTTGTGACGGTCGATAAGATGGAATTTACCTGTTAACAAGATTTCAAGTGGAAAGTGGAAGATTTTGGTCTGGCTTCATGAAAACTTTTTGTTCGCGACAAAGCCATGCTGCAAGCTAGGTCAAAAGATTCTCCAAAGGCAGAGCGTTCAAGGAAACTATGCTGAAAGTTTTCCCGTTGTTAAGTGACCAGCAGAGGTGAGAATTTCAAACTTCAGGTCCGTGAATTTGCGGGGAATATTATATTATCCCGTAATATTTTAATAATAACTTTCGTTAAATATTATAACAAGTAAAGTGATGACTGACGAAATAGCGAATATTAACCAATCTTATACTTCGAAATGTGTCATATAAAATACAAGTTTCGTGTGCAGATAGCACACGAAACTTGTATTTTATATGAATATTGTTTACAATTAATATGAGTTTTTATACACATAATTATTGTCTGTTGTATTAATATTGTTTTAAAAAAATTTGCAATAATAATTAATGCTGAATTTATTGTCATATATTTTTAATTCTCTCATATATCTTCTCTTTATACTTTTCTTTATATACTGTAGTTTTAAGTTTATTAATTTATTTATGTGTTAGAATTAATTATTAATAATAAAATAGAACAAAACATTTTAATATTCTTCAGAATTCAGATTTTTAATTCTATTCTCTTTAATTTTTAACTCTTCTCATTAAAACAATATTATATTATGTATTGTATATTTTTAAATTTTAACATATCTCGTATACAAGCTAGAAACAAATGACTATGTATTATTTTATGAAAGAGATAAGAATATAAAAGTTATATGTGTAAAATGTGTCAAAATATATAACGAAAGTGCGGGTAATGTGGAATACCCTAAGTTCTTTTTGAGAGAGAGAGAGAGAGAGATAACTTTAAAATTATTAAAGATAACTGAACTCAGTTTTCACTGACAATGAGTTGTAATGCCAAGTATTTGTTATAACGTGTTCCTAACAATAAAATATAATAATAATATTTAATAACAAAATACTATAGTAATAACATTTATAATTTACTCCTTTATATGAGTAAAGTACCTGTCCATTTTTATTACCTGAAAATATTTTGAAGTCTAGCAGCGCCAAGTTTTTTTGCATATAATAGTTCTTTAAATATTGAAGCTTGATAATTAAAAGAACCCAACAAATACCAAGTCACATATAACTTACATGTTAGTTGTAATTTCCTACTCAATAATGTAAATGTTATATAACACACGTGTTATTTTGCATTTACATTGTTGAGTAGGAAATTACAACTAACATGTAAGTTACATGTAACTTGGTGTTTGTTGGGAAATAAATCTTATGAAATCTATAAATTGGTGTCAGGTTTTCATATTATAAAACTTTTATATGATTTTATTTGACGATATAATAGCTTTCTCTCATATTAAAGCACAGTAATTTAAATTTTACAGAATCTAGTTGGCATCAAATTTTTATATCAAATATTTTATATTTTACATGTGATGAAAGGATTTACTCACTAGTATGTAAAGTAAAAGCGTAAAATGTTGAAACATTAGATTTAATTGACAATTACAATAAGTTGGCGCCAGTTTTTGATATTAAATGTTTTGTACAAATGTTTAATACAACGAGGTGCGCGTGTACTTAACGCCATTCTTTTTATCTTTTTTAAAAACGTTTCATGTTACTCGACTATTCCGTATTACCCGCACTTCCTCTATACCATATATGTATATACAATGCATGAAATTTTAACTCCTTTTGAAGCAAAATATTGAGCCAATCGCTCTACTTTTAAATAAAATATTGAGTAAGAATAAAATTCGAATAAAAGAATATATCTCGACATGTTTTCTGCTGCATCATTTACATATGTTATATGTGTATGTCAGTACAGCAAGTTCCTGGACGTATTTCCTGTTTTTATTAACCGATCGATCGACCTTACCCGGAACCTTTCGATCGTGCGGATAATGTCAACGTTGGAGTTTCGCAGTTTTGTTTGGCGGTACGCTATTGCTATGGTAACTTTGCGAATCGTTTGTGCGCGCGCACTTTCTTCACTTTTGCACACGTAGTTTCTTACAATGTACTATTACCATTAAAAGAGACGATGAGTGACATGTTTCCGGTATGTACATCGCCCCAATGAACGATCAGCCAATTAATTAAGCTGATGCCTAACGGTCGCAAGTATCATCGATTCGTATCAATTGGTCGAGTTTGAGCGGGATCACAGGTAAGGGTCACATTTGAAAGCCATTTAAACGACGAATTAATTAGCGGAATTACTGCATTAACGGTAATTGGAACGGAGCGATTGCTGCGCTCTCGCGAGACGTAACTATTCACGTTATTTGCGTACCGCAAATACTCCTTTGCGCTATTAACGCTTAATTTAATGCTCCAAATTAGTAAAGAACGTTTATAACAAACTTACTCTTTTATGACAGATAATTTAATTCTCTGCACCTTGTTTAGCTGTCGACGTCTTATTTTAAACTCAACTTCATTATTATTTCAACACTTTAACAATCTCATTTTCGCGGCTTTGACTATTATAGACTTATTTTTTCCAACGGAGAACTGTGTTTCAATACCGAGAAATAATCGGCGCGCAGTTTGTTGAGTTGGAAAAAGTATAAAAAATTAACACAAAAATACTATTATTAGGCTACCAAGATTTAGTCCAACCGAAGATGGCACTTCTCTCTACTTAATTGACTTATCTCTTTCTTATTTATAATGTTTTCATCTATAATAAATTGCATTTGCTTGTATCAAAAATTACACGTACGCGTGTCTCGTGCAGAAATAATCAGAAAAGTTGCCTATAAAAATATCTTATTTTGCTTCAAAACTAGACACGATAGAAATTCTTACACAGCGATGGTATATATAGATTTAAAGGCGGAAGGGGGGGGGGGGGTCTACAAATTCGAAAAGTTTTTCTTTAGTTGAAGTTGCAGTATAAAAATCTGGAACGGGAGAGAGAAAAGACGCGCGGGGGAGAAGACGAAAAAAAATAACGAAAACAACAGGGAAGCGAGGAAGCAGCGAGATGCCGATTGATTGTTATTACTTATCGCCAAGTCCACCTTGTCGCACCATTATACTGCTCGCAAAAGCACTAGGCATTCATTTTAACTTGAAGATCATAAATGTCCTCAAGGGGGACCATTTGACGCCAGAATTTTTACAGGTTTTCCAATTTACATTGCTCTCGTTTTTGCATATTATAGATTTAGTAACTCTTAACGTACAAATACAGTTCAATCTACACAATCAGGATTTTGTAAACAGGCGTTGAGTACAGAAAATCCTATTTTGAGCTTTCAAAGCTATTTTAATTTTATTTTATTTTAGATTAATCCACAACATACAATACCAACCATCGACGACAACGGTTTTATTTTGTGGGAAAGGTACGTAAGGAGTTCACATTTTACTATGTAATCACTCATTGTTAACATTAAGCCGGAATTTGTGTTATTACAGTCGTCCTATCATGGCTTATTTAGTCAGCAAATACGCAAGAAATGACTCCCTTTATCCGAAAGATCCGAAAGAAAGGGCATTAGTCGATCAAATGATGTATTTCGATGCTGGCAGTCTTTTTTTCAATCTTTTGAAATGTTATGTACGTATTGATGTTTGTTTTGAAATTTTGTTAATCACGATTTACAAATTATGACGGAATTTGCAATGTCTAACGACCATTTTTAATTGATTGATTATTTAAATTGATTTCTTTGTCAGTTTCCATTTAGTTATATTAATTCATCTTTTCCGTATAATTAAAAAATTCCATTATGATTGAAAAAATATCCAGCCTCCGTTCCTCGGGTACTGGGAATTATATTGGCACAAATCTCTCTTTTTTTTGTACTATTTGTTGATACGACAAGATACGACGGATAAAATCGTCATCGTTTAGATGCCAGTAATGCGAGGTCTAGCCAATTCAGTTAACGAGGCAGATCTAGCTCGAGTGGAGAAATCGTTCGAGGTGCTCAACGCTTTTCTTAATGGCAAGGAATTCGCGGCCGGTGATAACCTGACTATCGCCGATTTCACTATCAGTACAACTATCTGTACAATACTGGTAAGTCTCTCTCTTTTGCGAAGGATGACTTTATATCGGGTAATCATACGCAAATACGCCTAAGCCGATTTCTCGATTGCAGTGTTTTGACTTCGATATCAGCCGTTACGATAACGTTGCCGCATATTACGATCGTTGCAAGGAAAACCTGGAGAGATTCGGATTTGAAGAGGTGCACGCTATGGGTGTTAAAGCGTTTACCGAGATGTACCACGCGAACCTGCAAGAATCTAGTTAACGTGGATATGGATATTTGTGCACGCCTAAAGCGCGGCGGATCGATAGTAACTCGTTTACCTGAGATCGAGATTAGACATGGAATCTCATTATTATACCTTATAGAATTTAAAATTCACTTTTTACCATCGCGTTTCACAACGTTTCAACAGCTCTGTTATAATAAACCACGTAATATACTTTCAAAGCATTGTTGTTATTACATACTTATCTAGAAGATCCTTTGTTTAGAGTTTAGATCTAGACGTTATATCGTTGCGATATCAATTCTTTCTCTGTACAGAGCAAAAGATTTAAATAAATTTATTAAAATATATGTAAAATTAAGTCTGATAAAAATATACATCTGTATGAAATTAATTTATAATTAATTAATTTAGTGATAAAAATGATATATGTCTTTTATCTTCCTCAACACTTCAACTCTCGTTAGTTTTATAGTTTATACGCTTGTAGATGGTGTTCGCGATAAAAAGCTAACAAGATCAATATTCGTCCAGCAAATGTTGGAAGAATATAATGGCAACGTCGACCCGCGAATTACATAAAGTCAACGGCGCTGCTATACTTCGACTTGTCATCATTACACTTCATTTTCTTAATTACAGCCTCACATCGAGTCATGCGAAGTATAAAAGTTTTAAGATACACGAAACTTATTACTCTTTTCAAACACGCGTTAAGGTAGCGAGATAGATAACAATCATTGAAACGAAAGCCTAAAGCGATCGTTATTGATTTCCAATAGAGAGAAGAGTGGAAAAAATAATATTTCTATTAATCTATCAGAGAGATTGACAGCTAAACATTACTTATTTGTAGCGCGCTGTGAAAGCGAGCTACAGACAATAATAAAGGAGGAGTATTAGAAAAAGATAACGAGTAGATGAATGAGCAAAAGAATAAGCCTATATTTCCTTTCTTTCTACCACGCATCAAGGTAGAGAAAAAAATAAAAGAGGACAGATGGTTGTGGACATAGTACGAAATAATGCCAATCATGAATGTAGCACGGAATAGAATAATAAGAAAATCGTTAACACAGCACGTTATTTATCGGAAAGTGTAGTGGACATGATGCAGATAAATATCCTTATATACTTCCAACGGATGGATTATCTTTTTGATCTTAATTGCAATAACATAATTACATTATTACTATAGCGATAAAAACGCTGTTATCAAAAACTTTAATATCTTATCGTAAATAAATTTTAATATTCTTATCGTGACATTTGTCATGTAACTCCATTTATTTACACATATTCTCAGGGTCGATGAAACGCAAGAGAGACAATACATCAGATATTATTGGAGCCCGACAATCTAAAAAGAGTACGCTTTATACTATTTGACTTCTTCGATCCTGGATATCACAGATATCCCCCCGCCCTCACAGATCCCCCCCCCCCCTCTCTCTCACACATAGGTGATGTTTCATTCGTGTATTTAATCGTTTGTCTCTGCTGACATTGCTACTCTGATATAGCGTATGTACAATGTACATATATTGGTTGCCCCTGCTATATTATTGCGAACAATTACGCAACAACCGGCGTGAGCAACCAATGTATGACGATGACGAAGTAGGAATGCGTTTCACAGCCATAGAATCTAGTCAGTCCTAAGGCGGCAAGAAATTGTTGCCGCTTTGGTCGGTTCATGCTATCAGATATGTCGAGGCAATTTCACCTTTTCTTAATTACTGATAAATCCTCAGATTATGATTTATAAGATCTGTAAAAAATAAAAATCCTTATCAGATTAATGTATTGATTATTAGAGGACAAAAATATATTGTTTTATGTGAATATAATATTTAATATATGACATAATTTTTTCTAATTAAACTGATAATTATTATATAATTTAAAATTTTATATACGCAGCATTATATTTTACGCTAGGCATACGTTAGGCATGAACATTACGTTTTCAAACTATATATTAATTAATAGTTAATTATAAAAAAACAAATTTTCAAAAACAATGTTTTTCGACTTGATTTGCTGTTACGAGACTAGTTAAAGTCCACTTAACTGTAACTATGGTGCTTAAGAAAACGGTTTATAGATACAAGATGATTCTAGTAACAGGATGCTTTTTTAGAGGAAAGTAGGAAAAAAAATAAGCTTTCTAGAAATTCTAATTTTTTATAACTGTATTTTTTTTAAACAATACATCAATGCACCTGCAAAAAATGCATATTTCCTTAAATAAAACCAGATATTTCTAACGCGTAAGTTTTAAATTTTCTTATCATTTTATATACAGAAAACTATTATGGTAAAGTCATATAGTGAGATCTCTTAATTTTAATGCCGCAATGTGGAAAAAAAACTTTTAACGAATGAATCCGATCTAACCATTTATGTGATAATCCATCGACGTTATTAACTTAATCTCTTTATGCTAGTTAGTTTCGCGGCAAATTAATTTGCTTTGTAGGAAATTTCCCAGTATAATTGCGTTAAAAGTTTAAATGCCGGCCGAACCGCAACTGGCTAATAATTCGATAGAGCTACTTATGCGTTAATGCTTCTCGCGTTCTTTCGGAGAAGTTGCTGGTCGGTTAACCGCGAGCGATTAAAACCGCCCCGCGCCCGTCCGGTTTTGATCAAAACGGAGTATCTTGGATTTGCAATGTACTAATTCGGAATTGCACTTATTTCGATCTTAACATCATGCTACACGTTTGCGTGGGAACATAAAATTAACTTCGCGTAGCTCTAGAAAAAAGTGTGCCATAGCGTTCACGTAGCAATTGATCGCGTTACATTTGTTTGTCGCTTTTGTGACTATAGCCGGCATGAAAATAATTGAAACACTATATTTTGTAAGTAACTTACACGGAATTGCATCTACATAATTAACTTTCAAAGATGATAATTACAACTGTTAAGACATTGTACTATATATTAATATATACGCTAAAATTACATTATTCTGCTCTATATTATCTTTAATTTATATAGAAATTACATAGAATTATTCTAATACAAAAATTATACAAATTTTAATGTTGTTGCATTTTACATATTCCAAAGAAAACAGGTAGTGTTTATCGTTCTTCAGAGAAATAAGAAACTTCATTAAAGATTAAAAAGAACTAAAGTTTGATGTTTTAACTGACACGATTATTGACTGAAAAGAGTTAAACGGAAAAAAAGTGTTAGTGCGCAGTATGCATAAATGCTAAAGCTTATATAATCGGAAAATAAAGTTAATATGCCACACACACGCACATGTGCGCGCGCGAATACACACATACACATACGCATATGGATCGTTTCATTCTCGGATACTTCATTCTCGTTCGAAAATATACAAAGCATCCTGGAGTTTCATTCAGTTATGGATTATTTACCGGGAAAATATTAGGATAAAAATGGTCCATCTTTTTAAAACACAAACCAAAGTATCTTACTGTTAGTACCCTACCCTCAAATAAACATCACTTAGGATAAACGTAAAGTTTGTTTAAAATTTTGTAAGTAACAAATCTGAGAAGGGGAGATTTTGTCTGTGTTGTAACTCAGAAAAATTGATATCTTCCATCGCTTATCTCTCAAGAGAGGCACACTTGGTTCTTAAAACCACACTGTTTTCCTTTTTACAATTAATTTCGCCTTCGTAGCGTTTGCTTTTAGTACTACTTATAACGATGATTTTTCGGATACTTCATTCTTGTTCGCACGAAGCTATACACGCCACACATAGAATGTAGACCATCGGTGTAGGAAGGCGAAACCTTGGAAGGCTCAAGGTCGCACAGACTCTCGGACCAATGCTTTCACTTGTTAGCAAGTGGTTGTCTACTGTCGGCTTAATTCTCCAAAAGGCGGGATCCTGTGTAAATAGACGACTGTGAAACTTTAACTCTTGGAAAACAGGAAGTAAATATGTCTGCAGCATTGTGTTCCGCTGTTGTTTCGTAAACTTATTGCAAGCTTTAACTGCAATATAAAAAGTTCTTGTCTAGAAAGAGAGCGATAATTATCTTTATTTTCCGAAGGCTTTAAATAAACATTTAGATTAATGTCCAAAAATTAAATGTTATTGTATAATTACCGAGTAGTAGGCGTGGACGAGATCAACGTCATTTTTTCCGCTGTCGATACAAATCTTGCTGAATCATTCGCCTAAGAACGGCAATGCTGGAACTTCAGAGTTTCCTCATGATGTGTAAAGAAGAGCGTGATTGGCAAGTTTTTCGTCAGCGACGAATCATCGGCAGGCTGGAACTAATTAGCGCCGGTCAGCTGATAAAAGACTAATACATCAAAAACGCTAATAGATTTAATTGCACATTAAAGCGCAGCCTGATCAAGTTCACGAATGCTTGAGCTTGCTTATCAGAACTTTCGCAAAAATAACAACTTATCAGCAGTGTTTTTTTTTTATTTAGTTATACGCAATTTTACAAATGGATATATTGCGAATGCAATTATTCGTATTTCGATAATAAAGCAATGAATAATAAATTTATGTAAATTTCGTTAACTAAACTGCAAAAATTGTCGCAAAGTAAGATAAGCGTAACGATAATATTGCGGGAACAATTGGGTGGTCAAGCAAGGCCGATTCGCGCGAAGTAAAGTATCTCGTTGCTCGCCATCAAACGCCCGATCTCTTAATAATGTATATCGATCGCTTGCTTGTAGCGAGGCAATTTTTATCACTTATCGCTATTATGTAAATGGGACGATCGAGAAAGTCGCGACGAGGCAGAAGGTAGCAACGCCCCCGACCGCGACGGCTAGTAAATATTGAGAACCCCCGACGCATAATCGATCTCACTCTTGCGTGCGTGCGATGCAGTGGCTGTGCCGTGTTACGCGCGCTTTATAAATAGCCCGAACAAGCAAGTTGGTTAGACAGTCCACTATAATCTCGCTACGCGTCTTCAGAGAGTGCGATCCGCAGGTTCGACCCGTTGCGCGTTGTAACTTCCTATTTCTCTCCGCTTACCGCAAATAATTCGCCAAAACTGCTAAAGTGATAAGACTACCTCAACAATTGTGAATATTTGTGATTCACGGTGCGCGAGGTCGACTATGCGAAGGGATTCGGCGAGTGCTTGAATCGTTCCTCGTTATGCGATAATTTATGTGAAAAACTTGCGGAATCATTTTCCACGTCTGCTCGGTGCACACTGCACAGTTGAATGTGTAAAGCCACGGCGCGGGGCACGGGTTCATCATAACTTGCGGTCTATCATTGTCAAGTTTGCCTTTGACTAATTGATAATACAAATTTATGTGCCTTGAATTAGATTCGTTTGAGATAATAAGCTTGCCAGATTGTTTCGCCTGATACGTTAGTTACTTCTCTTCGTTTCTTTCTGTTTTTCAATCGCGCGCGGATAATCAGTTGCTCTTTTAAACATGAAAAGATCTCGCTTTTCATCGAAAATAGTTTTACTATTTTCGCCGCTTGAATACTCCCGAATGCCCGACATGCGATCGATCACACTAGCCACTTCATTAATAGCGCGTCGCGCGTTTTCGCAGATTTCAAGATGCCCATCGATCTTTACCAAGTTTCCGGAAGTGCGCCATGTCGGGCCGTGCGCTTGGCGGCGGCGGCCGTAGGAGTGGATGTAAACCTAAAGTATACTGACCTCATGGCCGGCGAACATTTGAAACCTGAATTTCTTAAGGTAACTTATAATGAAATTTTCTGCAAAATGAATTATTTAGGGCCAGTTTTTCAATAGTCGCTTAACTTTAATCTTAGCTTAACTCACTCTTCGTCTCTTTCTAACTATCCTTTTAGAAAAAGACGAAGATTGAGTTTAGCTGAACTTTAGTTTAAACGACTATTGAGAAATTGGCCCTTAGAAATATAAATGCCAAAAAATTCCTAAATTATTCTTGAATCAAAGACACGAGAGTAAAGACAGTATTTAGAATTTTTATTTCTAAAAATAATCCCTTTAAAAATTATATATTTCTTCAATTAATATTTTTTAAGAACTTTTGGAGAGTTTTAATTGCAAGTTATACCTAAACACTTTTTTTCAAAATAGATAACAACGTTTACGTTGCGCAAACATATTTATTGATTATTTATTTATTATTATTTTTAATATTCTTATCATTTTAAATGTTAAAAGTGTAAACACATTTTATGTAAATAACAAAATGTTTTATATGTATAACAAAAGCTTTAAACATTCTGTTTACGTACATTTTATTTTTCTTCTAATACTCTGTAATTTTGTTGAACATACATTTACTTTGCAATAACAATGCCGTGAAGATATATAGTAATTTATAATTATAACTAGAATATCTTCAAACAAAGCGTTTTCCTTAAAAATCGTATCTTTTAATATTAAAAAAGCATGAGCAAATCTTATGTTCTTATTCTTCTCCTATCTTAATTCTTCTCCAAGTTCTTATAATTAACTCTTCTATTCAAATAAAAGTATATTCTAAATCAAATATTATCAAGTAATTTTAAATAATAGTTAACTTGTACTTTTTTTTTTAAATATAGATGAACCCACAACATACAATACCTACACTGGATGACAATGGCCTATATTTGTGGGAAAGGTACGTATCTTTTAATCTTTTCACCTTGACATTTAACAGATATTGCAAGTCAGATTTTCACACATATAAAATAAATATATTTTTCTCTATAGGATTGTCAACTTTGTTATGATTCTTTTAAGTTTAATTTATTTGCGATTTGACCCTATACTTGTGCAAAACGGGCTAATTTCAGATTCACACATATCAAATGTTATATCAGATATCGCGCATATATATGCATGTCTATTACAAAATTCTTTGATAAAAAATTAGTGTCAGTTATTTATTATTATGATAATAATTATTTACGCACTTGCATCGATTTGCAGCCGTGCAATTATGACCTATCTGGCTAATCAATACGGCAAAAACGATTCTCTCTACCCGAAAGACCCCAAAAAACGGGCTTTGGTTGATCAAAGATTATACTTCGACTTGGGAACTCTGTACCAATCGTTCGCCGATTATTACGTAAGTTATCCTTGAATCATAGATATAATACTTCATAAATTATGCTTAATACGTAGTGATTAATAGAGTTAATGGCCGTACGTGTATGAACGTTAATTGCAGTATACGTTGATATTTTCTGGCGTCACTCCGGAGCAAGCAAAATACGACAAGCTGAACAATGCATTGTCCTTCTTGGATAAATTCCTAGAAGGGGAAAATTATGCAGCAGGAAAAACTCTAAGTCTCGCTGATCTTACCTTGGTCGTCACCATTGCTAATTTTAAGGTAGGAAGATGTTTTTATATCACGCAATTTATTAAAACATTCATAAAATTAGTAAATTATTAGCGTGAAAAAAGAAGAAGTATTTCTAATTGCAAGACATAAACAATTAAGCGCTATTTTTCTTCTTTAAAAATCAAATATTAGTATTATTGTTATTTGCATTATTGTCAATTTTAAATAAATTTTTTTGCTTTTTAAAACTTTTGTAAAACTTGGCCATAAAACGTACCTATGTATATTGATTATAAATGAATAAAATAAAAAACATAAACATCTGTCAAAAATATAGTTTTTTAAATTATTATAATGAAAATAACATCGAATTAGCAACTTAAACGTTAACATTTCTCTTCTTGCAGATTATGGACCACGACTTGAGTAAATATAGCAACATTCTGAGATGGTTTGCCAAGATCCAAGCCGAAGCTCCTAAATACAATGAAATCGAAAGCGAAGGTATAAAAGCCTTCAAAGATTTCGTCGACAATATTAGAAAAAAGAAGTGATTTTGTTACATAGATTTTTGTTGTACAATGCATTGGTGCTTTAATATTTTTATATTAATTTGTCTTGCAGTATTTTTATATATAATAGATACTTATCATAGATTTTGATTTTGCACAAATAAATCACGGTTAAACAAATTAAAAGAGTGCTAATTTAAAAACAACACATAATATACAACACATAATATAATATTGTTCGCGATATACCTAATATAAATAAATCCTTTCTCCGCCAAAATATATTTCTACGAGCAATCGGTGACCAACTTCTACTATTAAAGATCGTACTTGGGCACAGCGAGTCGTTACGTTGATCGACAATTATGTCGGACGTTACGTTGACCGTTAGGCGGGTTGCTTAATTCTCCGGCGCGAAAGTGGTGATTTCGGTGCAACGTGGCCGACGCGGCGGTTTTACGACGCGCCGTATTAACGACGTATTCCCGCAATTCTCAGGGTTTTGTTTGCGCGGCGCCATTCGTCTCAATAAATTTCTTTCGTTATCGCCGTCGGGATGCCGGTCGTCGACCTCATTTTTTAGAATAAATTCCCGTTACGCAAATACAACGCGCTGCACCGCATGCGGCGATATAATATTAATTAGCTTCGGAAATGCAAGCTCCTGGGATGAATGGAAGGATCAGAACAGTGTCGCCGCGTGTGCTGATTCAATAACGCGCATACGTAGACGCTGCTAATTTCCACGGTTTAGTTCCGGCAGCAATTTGCGGCGGACACGACGCTCTATTGACCGACACGAAAGAAACCGAGTGAATTCGATCCGGCTTTACATGGACGCGCGACGCGCGTCGCGCGATCAACTGTATTCCCAGCAACCGGATGTAACCAGCTGACGGTACCAGCCTAGGGGTGACTTCCGCAGTCGATAGCGTGGTCGATGGAATCTGGACAAATGAATATATCGAAAGAATCTTTCGTTTAACGACGCGCAAAAATTTAGGCGACATAAGCCGCTTCACGAGCTCGTCGCAGGTCGGATCTCTTTCAAATTTAAAATAATAAGAAATTAATTAGCAGTGAAACGAGTTTCAACGGGATTCGATGCGTGCGCTATCAATGAATCGCCAGGCAACAGAAAATACATGGAAAAGATGTACATACATATATGTATAATATACAGAGACTTCTAAGAAACTCCCAATTCCTACCATCTTCTGGATGGCTCCATACGCCTTTTGCATTTTTATGCGTGCGCGAGACTTCGCGCAGAATTTCACTTTCATAAAATTCACGCAGCACATCGCACTCAAGATTATTATGCGTTGCGGACGGCCAAGTCTGCCGACTGTTGATAACGTTGCGGAACGGCCGCGAAGACGTTAGCGAAGTTGGTTCTTCGTTCGCTTAGCTGTTATCGCAGCGAGCGTCGGGCGTGTCTGTGGTGCGATTATCGATTAGCCCCGGCAAATCCACTGAGATGGAAAATGAAATAGCCGCGCGCCCCGTGCTCGGCTCATCGACGGGGTGTCAGGGAAATGCGTGATCTATCAACCCTATCGGCGTTACGCTAGCGCTTCAGGCTCATCGGCGCGGGCGTCCGCGTCGGGCTCGCCGCCGCGGCCGGCGCGGCGGACGCCGGTAATATGTTTTAATAATGGAGGCATAATGCGCGTAAAATGCGTCGCGCATCGATGCGCGTACATTCGTATACCATACCGGAGACCGTTCGGTATCCGGCTGTATGTTTTATTGGGATTATCAACGTACACGCGGAGAGCGCGATCTCAATGTCGTACGCTCGTTTCGCGTCCGGTCAATATGCACCGGGGAGGGGAGCGGCCCCCGCGCGCATCCCGGGGAAATCCGATACACACTTTTGTTTACCCCACGCCTGAAATATTAAATAAGCGCCGGAGAAACGCGCGATAATTATCGCCGCGCGTGTACGTTTATCTGAATTATCCCCTTATGAACGAATAATGGGAACTTGGCGCGGCCTCTCGCTGCCAATAGTATCCGCGCCCATAAATATCAAATTTCGAGTTCATCGAAGATGATCGAGCAATTAGGCCAAAAATTATTGCTGCCAATGGATTAACAAGCGCTTCGACGTCGATACGTCGATATTATATTAATCGACCCTGCTCCGTTCGACAAAGGCCCAGGGGATGAAATCCTCCGTTCATCACGCGTCGATTCGACGCGCTCACTAGCGATTTAATTTGTTCTCGGCGAAGTTTACAAACGACGAATAATTATAATGTTGCCTCGGAACAACGTGAGCGTGCCGCGCCTGGTCGGGAAAGTTTTATTTCACGAGCAAAGAAATACAATTCCTTTGCGTGCGCGCCATCTTTCTTCCTCTCCCAGACGTGCCGGACGTGGCCTCTTGGTCAACGAAGTCAAAGACATCGCGTCAAAAGTAGCAAAAGGACGTTCGAGCGGAGGGAACATCCCCCGATGCCCGATGGCGACGCGGTAGGTAAAAGATCAAAGCGTCAAGACTGCGAAGACGTGTGCTGGGCGGCGCGTCTCGCGACGGGAACGTCGCGTCGCGTCGCGTCGCGTCGCTTTATGCCTTTCCAACCCGTTTCGCCGTTGTCACTCGAGAAGTAGCAAAGATGTTACCAGTTCCAACGAGTTCCAAGGAGTTTACGAACTGCTCCCGGCCCAGTGTTATTTCCCGTTCGCTTTCTCGCTACATCACCAGGGGAATCGGTTGTTACGGAATGCGATTCCCCATCCTGGAATCATGGCCGAGGCGTGTGTTACGTCAAACTGAAAATAGCAGGAATGATTTTCCCTTCTATTTAATCGTGCCACTAATGCTGGCACGGTATATTCATATTCGATTTATCCGACTGTATAGTGTATATGTATTTTTGATCAAATTGTGGTCAATATACAGACCATTTGGTTTAATATAATTTTTATTTTCCCTATACTTTCCAATGTAAAACAGAAATATTCTTATCAAATCATACAGTGTCTCTCTATTACGCTTGCTAGAAATAAATTCTATATTTGTTATATAAAAGGCGTTTATTATATTAATTTTAGCCTCATCATCAATGCGATTTTCTCGCATTTTAAACAGAGGTAAAGAGAGAAGGATAGGGGGGGGGGGGGTAAAAGAGAAAGAGAGAATACTGTGTACAAATCAATGCTCATAATTGAGGAATTACCCTTTGACATAAAAATGCAAACGTCATAGCCGATGGGACATTACTTTAAGAAACTTGAGCTCTTGGAAATAATTTTCGACCGGATGGGAAACGAGAACTTCACGGACTCGCGAAAGTTATTTCATACTACTTTGATGCAGCGTGCTCCGCACGGCAAGGCTCCCTGGCTTGGCTATACAAAGACACTCGAGTTTCGAAGTTGGTGGATTACAACCAACTTCTCCCGCAATATGTAACTTATAGAATTTACAGGTACTTCGGCGAAAACGGTCGAGAGCCATTAACCGTTCTCGACATGTTTCCTAGATCCGGAGAAACATACTTACTACATAAGCCTAATCTAGACTAGTGTCAGGTCTTTATCTACGTTGCTCACGCTGACAATTCATTTGCTCGCCAGATATACGTACATTAGCCAACTGATAAAGACTGCTGTCTGTACAGCAGACTGTACAATTTTCTTAAATATATTATATCCTTGATTTTACTGGATTTTAAGATTTGATCTTTAAAAAAGGTAACATACATGTGCTACGTAAATATAAAAGGCTAGCTGAGTTTGATAATATTGTATATATATATATATATATAATTTTTCGTTGAGGTTCTCAATATATAATTTCCACTTATATTTTTAAGTATCGAGAAAAGCATGCTTATATTTTGTTCAAAGATTGTATCAGAAAATAAAAAGAGTTATATCTTTGTCTCGCAATTGCAATTAATTTTTACTGGATTAAGTTTGCAGAAGTCCCAAAATCTCTGGACTTCGCATTTGGCAAGGTTAAATATGTGTTTGCCCCATGTTTATTCATTCTCTCGATAGTTGCGGAACTAAGCTCCAGTAACATACGTACAGCGGAAATCGGTCATCCTTCGAGATACGTATGCGCGCACAGATATTAACACGGCATGGCAGAGGCAACGGCGCGGCGCGGGGTCCCGGGGTCCATTGGCGCTAACTCTTCGTAACGACGCGTGTAGTGGAAACGCATGTAAGCAAATGGACAAGTACAAAATACACCGGTGGAGCACAAACGAGCTGCCTCACGTTTCGCTGGGAGCTACGCGCACACGGTTGCACACGGTGCACTGATCTAAAAGCCGAATAAGCGCCCGCCGGCTAATGAGAAACAGCTAATCATACGCCGCACTGTGTAAGTATCATATTTTCATACCGTGTACAATATATGCCTGTCTATCTCGATGCCTTGGGAAATACTAAACGTATCAAAAACGGTTTCGCGCCTTCTTATTAAATGCATCGCCCCGTCCTGTAAATCACCGTCCGATATTTCGCGCGTTAACTCTCGTCCCGCGTCCAGAAATATATTTTATCCCGAGTTATCCCGCAGTTGGAGTGCTTTACGGTAGCCCGCTGTTATTTCCACTCGTCGTCATATCGCTTCGTTCGAGGCTTCGTTCGTTCTGGCGAAGAAACTCCGCCGGAGTTGCGTGCGGAAAACGCGAACGAAGGAAATTTGCATAATATTAATACGACGTTATATACAAAAGTGCGCGCGTACGATGCCCTTTTTCGCTCGCGCATTGTAATTAACATACTTTCGCCCCTTTAGCACGACTCTTCGCCGACAAGCGGTGACATTATCGCGCTCGTCGTCGCGCTTATCGTCATCCGGTTATCTCGAATTTTGTTGCATATAATCGTTACAAAATGCCGGGGTGAGTCATGCAATATGTAATTCCCGGACTATTTCGGAGGACCGACTGTTGAAGCGTGACTGATTACAGGCGGAATATTCACGATTCTACAGCTGTGTACATCTCCGTCGTTGCACACGTGTGTACATGTACACACGTTGTATATTTCACGAGAATTTGTACACGGCCGCCGCTGTCGCCGCCGCCGCCGCCGCCGCCGCTGCCGTTTGGTTTCCTCTAATCAAACAACTCTGATACAATGCACCCGGAAAGAGAGATCCTTGTTAACATCCTCGCTGCCGCCGCATTCAAATATTCCTTGTGCTTGCATCGTAAAGTCGGGATATCCCCGAACGCATCGATACTCGCGCGAAACGCAATTTCTGTCACGCGCCTCGCCGTTTGGTCGCGGCGCAGCAGAGGAAACGCGTGCTCACACAATCCGCCGGAGTAAATTCCGCTGATCCCAGTTCAATCCTCTCCTCAACTGTCTCTCTCTCTCTTTCTCTCTCTCTCTCTCTCTCTCTCTCTCTCGGAGTTCTTTTTTCGCATGAGAAACACGCGGAAGAAGCAGATGTGCCCGCGCGCATTCGGCAAATCCTAAAGGAAAGAGGCCAAAGTAGCGAGAGAGAACGAGGGGGATCAAACTTTGCGCCTGCTCTCTATCTCTACCCTCTCTCTCCTTTTTCTTCCTCCTCTTTCTCTCTTTGGAGAGCGGCAGAGACTCGCCTTATCTATGTAACCATTCGGCACAGTATCCTGCTTTACTCTTCCGCGCGTACATACTCCTCGTTTTGACAGCGAGGCGCGCAAGAAGCGAATCTCCGCCACGCCCGCGCCGGCTGCAAAATCCCCCGCGTTTCGTCATAGTCACCCAATTCCGCGGCGTGCGCGAATGTGCGAGCGGGATGAAATATGCTCGACTAACCCGCGCTTACGTACGTTATCCGCGCGAGTGTTACTCGGATATTTACGATATTTCGAGATTGCGGAGTATCGGCTTTTTGAAGAGAATACCTCGTAACGCTGCTCTTACTTTCGCGAAAGAAAATCTGGTGAAACACCGATAGATTCTTTTGGAGAAATTATCGGGCAACCGCGGGTACGCTTTGAGAAAATCGTATTTTATCTGTGATATTTACGGCATACTCATTGTCAATATACTCACGTATTATATATTCGATGAATAGAAATACCGATATCTTCGTATTAAATTTTAAGCGCCCTCCGTAAAATATTTCATTGATACGATATTTTGATATTGAGACATTAATATTTCGACTCGGATAATGAATGTATTATGCGGATGTTATATGGTACTCGGTTACCGCGACGTATTGATTCGTTTTTTGGGCAGAGTACCGATTTATTTGTGATATTTCGTGCGGAATATGAGTAGAAATATCGGCGTTCTATTGAATATGAAGCGTCTGCAGGTATATTGGGATCTGACATAGAGGCGTGGCTTAACTCAATAGCGACGACATGTAGGGAGTTTAACTAAGGTTATTTTTTTAAAGATTATGTTTATAAGTATAATATCAGTGAAATATGCGAATGGGCAGGTACATTATTAACTTTTATATAAATATAATACAACTAACGATTCTATAACGTGCGAACCGGGAAGTAGTCTCCCTACATGCTGTAGTTCAATTTTCAGCCACCAGAGGTCATGGTGCTAAATGTCAGATCCCAATACGCGTGGCGCGTTACTTCCGTCTTCGTAGACACGAAAGCCAAAAGCGGGTATTGCCGCTATCCTCGTTCGCCGCTTACTAAATTAGTGCCGTCTCCAACCCCGAGCTCCGCGACGCGACCTGTTCCTTATCTGTAACCACCATGCCACCACCACGGACCGGTATCCACTATATCATCCGACTGGCACCCTCCACGGACTTTGTGCCTATCTTCTCCTCTCCATCCCCCCGTTTCCTCGCTCACGCATACCGGCGTGCACACACAAGCTGGCACCGTGGATTTGGTTACCATGAGCCGATGCGCGCCGTTTAGGCGGATCTGTTCGGAACATATGCTTTGGTATTAATTTCCCTATAGTCTGCTGATATGCGCGTTTTGACAAGCGTATTGACAAGCGTCGCGGGCAACCAAGCGAGTGCGCACCTATTAACCTTTCTCTTCGCTGCGCGCGCTTGCAGCTTGCAGCGATAATCCATAAAGTTTTCTAAAGCCATCAGATGTCCTTTCTCGGCTGTAGATTCTCCAGCCAATTGCAAAGACAATTTCTCGTTAGCAAAAATATTGAGAGAAATCGTTAATCGTCACGTTTTCGACATTATATATCTTCTATAACACTATAACTAAACTTTAAAATAAAATTTTATTAATATACATAAAAAGGAGTTATTATTTATTTTCATTTTTATCATTTAATATACATCAGAAGTTTAAGACGTGTTTTAACGTTATTAGGATCGTTATTAACATTACATTAATGTATAGTAATCATATTTTGATGAACACATCAGCGGATTTGATACAATAATATTTTATGTGCAAACAAGAGCAAAATATACTGTAATACGGAAAATGTTACATGCGAAGAATGCTGTAAAGGATGACTATAAAGACAGTTTCCATAGCAAAATGCAATCATTAATAAGGTCCTTATAAAAGTTTACAACCATCGTTAAATTTCAACGTCGATTCTAAAGTATAAAAGGTATAAATACTTCTTGTTCAAACAGTCAGAATACGCTATTACGAACGAGCGGAAGTTTCTTGTGTTGTTATACAAGTACCTACTTACGGGCTTATACATATACTTATAGAATATATCGAAAGCCGCACATTTTCCCCTTGTTACAAATTCCTTATAGAAGGTTTAACGTTTGAAGGTTTAATTAATGATTTGGTTGTAAAATGTAAATCATCTACTTTGTTTGCATCAAGCAAACACATTTTAACTTTCAACGATGAGTATCAGCTGCAAATGTATAGAAAATAGAATAATTCACGATATATGATTTAGAAAATATAACAGTTCTTGGAATATATATGTAGCGAAAAAATCAGATCTTTACGATTAATATTTTTTACGTTATTGTGTACCATGAACTCTTTCAACCAAACAAACGATTATCTATTCCTAAATTTTCCTTAAAATCTTTGTAAATAATAAAAATAATAAAATATAATGCATTGTAAATATGCATCTGCGATCAAGAGTGAGATTGAGAAAAAGAACATTTCATATCCTGTTTAGAGAAAATTGTGCGAGAAAACGTTGCTATTTTTATGAAAACACGAGTTGACGTATGCGTCGATGTAAAGCCAAAGAAATGTCATTGTAGAAACGCAGAAAATTGAGCGAACAAGAAAAGAACGGATGAAAGAACGACACGCAGGGACACGCGTATGTCTACATCGTATATCGAGGACATCAGGGCTGAAAGCAGCGGGTATGACAGTTAATAGAAACATTCTAAGCGACAATAACATTCGTCACGTGTGGAACCGCGGATCGACATTAGCGGCTGCTGAGTGCCAAAGAAATAGCACATCCGTCGGATGGGACTGATGGGAGAGAGCGTGAATAAACAGAAACCAGAACGGGAGACAGGACAGGGAATAGGTGGAAGAACGTGGAGAGACTCTCCGGCTGGAGAAAACCGGGGATCGAAAGGAGCGCACTTGATTTCTGGTTAATAAAACGTTATGCTAGACATAAAGTGATACGGCGATGTATCGCGAGTTATAGCACAATCGAGGCAGGGCGAGGGAGAGGCGATGGTAGAGAAAGCCACCAGCTCGAGGCTACGTGTTGCGGTAGCGAGAGACTCGGTCCGGGGCTGTAGACGGGGCAGGGACTTCGGGGGTGTGCGCGGAGAGAGCAAGCGGTGAGAGAGGGAGGGGAGGGAAGAGAAGAGAAGAGAAGAGAGAGAGAGAGAGAGAGAGAGAGAGAGAGAGAAAAAGAGACACCAGCTTCCTCTCACACGTACGCGATACGTACGCGGCTGGTGTACGCGTAAAGAGCGTGTTGTCTCACGGTCACGCGTGTGCGAGGTCCGTAATGGGTTGAAGAGAGCCGAGAGGGCGCAGTCGCGAAGCTGGAGCCACCCTCGCGACCCCCGGCAGGCAGCGTCGGCGTCGGCGTCGGCGTCGGCGGCGGCGGCGGCGGCGGCGGCGGCGGCGTCAACCCCACCGGAGTATCGTCCCGAGGAAGCAGCGAGTTCGACTCGTGCCGGGTTGCGAACCGCACACGGTTCGTCGATCGTTGACCTCGCGCAGGTGAGGGGGTGTTTTCGCTGAAGAGGCAGCGTCTCAACGCGACGCGACGCGGCGCGGGAGCGCGGCAATTTTCGTCGCTGTCTCCTTCTTTCCTCTTTTTCTCCGCCTCAACGCGTTACAGCCGCGTTGAAAAACTCGTGAGCCGAATAAGAGTATCAGCGCTGAGGAATAGATATACGATTTGTCTCGTCGCGAGTGCGGAAAGGACCTCCCGGTGTCATCGGCAGCGGAAGAGGAGAGCACGGGCGAGTTAGGGGTTGTTCGCCGGTGCAGTGGTGGCGGAGAATGATCCGAGTGGGGAAGGAGCGTTGAAGACTCTATCTCTCTTCGAAGAAACGATATATATAAGTCGCACGCCGCGCCGCGCCGGTTGAAACCGCTCTGTGATTTATAAGCTGCAATCGTAAATCCGTTCGCGATCGGGAGGAGGAAGAAAAGAAAAAGGTGTGTGTAGGTGTGCCGTGGGTGTACGTGTGTTCTCCGGTATGACCAGTCACGAGTGAGGCTCCCGGTACCCCGAAATCCATTCTCGCGGAATCACACGAACACGTAAGTGCTGATTGCCTTTCGGTCCGCGGTCGTACGACGTGGGCTTTATTACTCCGGTAAACGCGGTCGGTTCGAGAGGCGTAAAGGCGGAATGAGAGTCCTGTCCCTGTCGTTCGCGTCCACGTAGGAGTCTGTGTATAATTTCTCAAATTGGAGACTCCATCCGCGTTTGTCGACGGAAAGGGACAGGTAATTTTATCAGCTGCAAACGTTCTCTCGGCACCTTACTGGGTTTCGTTGCGGAAAATCCCTAAGAATTCCGAAAGATATTAATATACCTGCATAATAATCTTTTCGCTATCGAGATGGGTACTCGTAGATTGAAAGATGGAAACCGAGTACCAGCAGATTGTTGAAAAATGATAATCTAATAAGAGAAAACATTTAAAATTGCTAGTGTCAGTAGAGGTACTGCTTATATTAATTATCTTAAATGTACTATTTAAAGCATTAAACTCTAAATACTTCAAGACGCTAAAGAAAGCGGCACATTGTACGTTTGGAAGTACGAAATTTCCAATATTTTTGTTGTCATATAAGAATATTACGTTTGACATTTAATTAATATTTGAAGTCTATTCTTCAATCACAGTTTGACATCGATTGTAATTATTTCAACCGAGTTTTGAACTGCTCACCGCAAAACCATGTTATTATAAAAGAACAACGATAATGTGGCTATTGGGCATTCTGCAGTATTTGTTATAAACACCTAACTCTTTCGAGCTTCTCTCTCTTCTTTTTCTCTTTTCTTTTCTCTTTCTACAAATTCTTTATCCATATAAAGATATTTAGAAAAATGATTGACTCATACTATCGCAAGAGATTTCTTCTCTTTTCTTGTGAGCATGGCATCTAGGAGCTTGTATATTGGATTAGAGAATTTAAGAATTACTTTAATCCCCAAAGACTGAAATTTTACTTTAATGAAATCGCAAAGGTCCTTCTTTTTCTCTCTTTGATAATGAACCATAAAACAAGTCTTGACCTTTTGTTTCTTCTTTCTCGGTTTGTTTCTTCTTTCAACGTTTCGAACGTAAACGTATGCATTTTTCATTGCCTAGACACAAAAAAAAAACAATGAGTCTGTGAACGATTTACCGATGTTCAGAAATACAGCAAAGAAATTTCTCGACATCCATTCTGCTTTCACCGAAATATAAATTCATTGATCTTCCGATTTCGAATGTCGCGAGATGTTAGAACTGCCATCCGTTATAATTGAGTTCAAACTTCTCTCCTCCTAATTCACTGCTTTCCTTAAACGCTGCATCCAATTTACACTACTGCTCAGTGAAATCAGAATTCCGTGGAAGAACTTACTTTACAATCTTATCTTTCACAAATGAATTATAAGTATCTTTCAAATTGTATGCGCTTGTTTATTGAAACGACCGATAAGATGCAATATAGAAATATGATAAATTAACAATATATCTTAAGACCGTTAAGATATAAATCAATACAAAGGAAATAGCCATACGGTCCAAGCTTGGATCTTAGGCAGCTCAATATTATTTTCAATATGTACTTAATACGCGTATTTTCCAATATATTAAACTGCACGCCGATTATTTGTCGGACTTAAAACACAGCTATTGTTGGAACATTAGAAATTCCCTCTCCCTTCCCTAATTAAATCGATACCGATTTAATATTAAAATCACTGTAAAGAATTTATTGCGAAAAATATTACCCCAGCCAGGGTTCGAACCTGGAATCTCCCGCATTCCGTTCGGGCGTCTTACCAATTCGACTACCGGGGCATGTGGTAATATTTATCGCAATAACCGGATAACAATAATTTGAACGTCTTTCTCAAGCGATGTGAATAAACAATATATGTTAAGACCGTTAAGATATAAATCAATACAAAGGAAACAATAGCTCCAACAATAGCTGTGTTTTAAGTCCGACAAATAATCGGCGCGCAGTTTAATATGTTGGAAAATACGCGTATTAAATACATATTGAAAATAATATTGAGCTGCCTAAGATCCAAGCTTGGACCGTATGGCTATTTCCTTTGTATTGATGATAAATTAATGTATGCACATATAAGTATTAAAAACTTTTTATATAAAATTACATATTGTATTAATTTTGTAGTAATGTTTAGTAATGTTTATTGAGCAGAAGCATAATTGAATCCATAAGGCATTGAAGATACTTTGACTCGTGTTTTCTTTTGTCAGCTGTAGAGTGACATTACGTATTACGTAATCGTCGCCCGTCTTCCGAATGTGATTTTCCGAAAGCTGAGAACACGGAAGTTGATTGAGTCGTCTAATTGGTAACCAGGCGCGGCTTTGATCTGGAAATTGCAATTTCTGTTGTCTCGGGGTGCGGTTGAATTGTTCCTGGTACCTGTCTGTTTGCGCGGCGCGTTATCGTTAAACGAAACAATCGGTCCTCCGTTGCCCCGTGAAGAACTTAAACTTTACTTTAAAATGTCCTAACGGAAGATAAATTATTACGAATCCGCGTTAAACCCACGTGGCGGCAGCCGGGGATGCACAAGGAATACATTAATGCGAAATGCATCGCGCGCTCTTGCGGCTGCTCCGCGTTCGCGAATGCAAAACTAACATCTGCGTTATCCCCGAGAAACGCAAAATCGCTTAAGCGCGTCTTAAGCGGGGAGGCGAAACTTTCGCTATATCCGTCTGACAGTTATCCGATACATTACACGGCGGGATACCCGATATATTATACGCGGCTGGTATATATACCGTGCGAGTACACGCCGCCGCGCCGCGCGCCGCTGCGCCCGCGGATAATTTTATTCTAGCACGCGAATTCTCCTCTCTCTCTCTCTCTCTCTCTCCGGGGCGGCACGCGCGAATATTACGCTTTTTCTTCGGACGAGCCAAATATATAATATATAGATCGCGCGAATCCCACGGCACGAATGGAATCGGCGGGCGATTCGGCGTAATGATATTACGCGCGATAAATTTTACACTCTAAAGAGGAAAGGGAAAGGGGAGAGAACGTTGAACAAAGATGCGGTTGAACTCTTGAACATCGACCGATGTGCCAAATGTGTGTTGGCCTCGCTTTCATCTCGCTGCGAGTTCTAATGCGCGTTGCGGCTGCATCTGCCAAATCTCCGCGATGCACGCCCTACCGAATTCGCGAATACGCGCCTCGCTCCGGCTTTGTACAATTAATCGACGTTTCCGTCAACGGCATCTTTCTCCAGTCGAACAGCGTTCAGCCTGACGGTGTACGGTGACCTCTTTCCGATTTACATCGCGACGATGATTCAACTCGCTCGTCGAATTAGGTAAAGTAATCATCCGCGTGAGGATTATAGGATGGGAATAGGAATTGTACCGCAAGTACCTAGTAGTTGAAAGTCCCATAAACTTAGCACATTCGCCGCTCCACCAGCGACACTTTTCCTAGAAATGCAAGCTAAGACGAAAAGTTTGAAACGCCTTGCTACTGCTAGCTGGCGTTATAAGCGAGCGATAATCGAAGCGTATATCCGCTTTTATTACATTTCTATTTTATTTTGTTTCGTTGTTTTGTCATTTTATTACGCTATAATATAATTTCAAGGAAACTCTTGGAAGTACCAGCATGAAAATTACGCGTCGACCCTCGCTACAAGTGGAGTTGGATTATTAAATGTTATATTTTGCAAGTTTTTGCATTATAGTGTGAAACTCGTAAAAAATGGTTTTTGTAATGCTCGTACGGTGTGCAAACTCAACGATGCGGCCGTCGTATACACGTCACCGAACAAGTTTTTCAAAAGAAAAATTCCACGGTGAAACATAATATAGGTCGACTCGGTTGAATTTGGAGCAACATCGCACTAATAATATCCTGTATTATATTATAGTAATGTTTATCGATATCTTAATTATCAGAAAACGTTGTACGGAACAGAAATAAATTGTTGTGATGCCATTGTCTCGATAGTTTGAAATATATTGGAGCACGTTAACTTCTTCAGTTATCGCAAACAATATTTTGCAATAATTTAAAGCTTCTGTTCTCTTCACTGCAAAGCCGTCTTGAATTATGATGTCAGAAGAAAAATTACGTAAACTTTCGATCCTCACACTATTCGAGATAAGTAAGTTCTTTTACAGTTACAGTATAGATATAGTACCCGTTACAGTATAGTATTGGTGAAATATACCGATCTCTCTTTCCAATTTGTGGATTAATAGATAGCTATAAATTTTGTTGCGAGGTTTATTTTTGTTGGAAATGTAGGGCGCATGCAGATTAAATTATACGTTCATTTACTAACACAAAATAGAAAAAAGGAAGTGTTTTTAGAATCTATTACTAATTTATATTATTAAATATGTGATGACAAAAAGATTAATTTATCTCATGTATAATGTAAGGAAGAATACGATTCCTTTTGACGTCATAATTCAATATAGCTGCAGGTAGAAACGCATAATTTAAGCGGTGACAGATATATAGGTATACATGGCATATATACAGGTTTCTCTTGCTGTCCGAAAGTAAGCGTTCCTATAAATCTTTCGTAAGCCGAAATGGTATAAAGCCTAGAACAATTACCATGGGAAAAATTTTTTTCGTAAAAGCAAAAAATTTTTTTTTATTTCTTTCAGTTGGCGAAAATAGGCACTAATATAGGACATGTACCTAGGTCTTTCTCGTAAAAGCGAAGTGGCGTAAAGAGAACTTTCGAAAAGCGGGAAATACCTATACACATGTATATATCTGTCAGCGCTTAGATTACATATATACATATATGTATATAATATAAATGTATATATTTGTTATATATAATGCATATATGTATATGTATGTATATTTATATAGAATATTGCTACAAATATGTAGATTCAAAAGAGAAGAGTGTAGCTCGAGTTAAGCCGCACTCGCTTTTCGAGGAAGGGTCAACTACTATAGTTTTTCACAAGCATCGCTTTTGCCATCATCAAGGGACTCATGTGGTGGCATGTGATGTGCCTGCAGGTTCTGTGGAAACTGCACACCATATAAATGGATTAAAAGAATTTGATGAAATTTTAGTCTATAAAACTGATATTCTAACGCACAAAAGAAATAGAAATTATTAAAAAAACGTTTGTTTTATTTTACTTTTTTTATTCTCAAAAAACTAATGCTAGTTTATACTTTTCATAAACGATTAGAGGTAAATATGTATATGATCCAATTTCTGCAAAATTAGAAAGCATAGGCTATGAACGTCCATTGTGAAACCTCTGTGAAATAAATTTAACTGCAACGTATTTTAATCTTATCCTTATAAAGATTAGACTATATAATCTCGTTAGAGAAATAAAAGCATTAATCATAAAAAGAAAAACAGATTTAAAATTAATTCAATTGACTTAAAATTAAAAATTCTTATTAATTTCTTCTAAATCTAAATTTACTTTTACATTATTATGTGTTAAGTTAAAATTACAGTCAATATATTTAGAATTCTGTGCTGCAATACCAATGTATCGTGACTTGAGTAAGTAAGTCTTTTGCGAACGATACTTATCACTGAACATAGCGTTCTCTCGGTAATCCGTTTGCGTTTGTCAGAGCAACAGACGTCGCTTTTGTTTCTAGAGAGACATTTGGAGATTATTTCATCTCTCGCGCGGCAAAGTAGCGTTGAGAGCTAAAGAACATTTTTCGAATTATTATATTATTCTGCATTACACCAACATCTGTTCCGACGAAGAGTCTCAACGTGGAAACCCGATTCTTGTGATTAATTTGAGTTTCATATTAACGACGGATACACGACACTCTCAATCTCGTTAATATTTGATGCAGAAATGGCGACAAAAAGGGAGAGAAAGAGAGAAAGAGAGAAAGAGAGAAAGAGAGAAAAGGGAGAGGAAGGGAGAGAGGGAGAGAATGCGATGAGAAAGCTGCACACGATGATAGATGGAATGCGACGTAAATCTTATTTGCCTCTATCTACGTCTATACCATAGCACCTCCCTGCCAATATTGTCCGTTTTCGTATGCAACTTTTAACAGCCGAGATGTGTCGCTGTCATGCAAGCTTTCGTTTCCCCCGTATTGCGCTCTCTCATGTAGGTATACCAATGCAATGCCGCACAAATCCGTGAAGAGTCCGACGCATACGGACTTATAAGTGATAAGCGTAACTCCTCGGAGTACCTGAAAATATCGAAATAGTCGAATGCGCATTCAGTCGAGAGTCGTTTCTAGCACGGCACGATATTTCGCTACGCTAAGGGGAAGCTGTCAAATGTCGCCGTCTTTTTATAAGAGCTCAATACGATGTAGGACGCGTCGGAATCTTTGACGTTAATGCTGGATAATAAAGTTCTTTTTTCTTACTTACACTCTTCGTTAGAGACTTCGCGGAAAATCTTGCATTTTTAATTCTTTATAACTCGAAGCAAGTGGCGTCGTGACATTTTAGTTAATGAAAAATCGACCGCAACTTGATTAAAGACTCTACTATTAAAATTAAGGTCAACGGATCTAGAACTCCCTATGTAGAATATTGATGGGACAGAATTTGATGGATAACCGGTTGAGGAATATTGATAGATAGCACACTTTCTTCGTAAAATTAAAATATTGTTATCGCAAATGTTTATCAATAAACACTACAAAGATATATTATAAATATATATTTTTATAAAAAATCGATAGGAAAGCAAGATTACATTTAATGTATGTTTTACCATTTGTAAATAGGAAATGCTGAGTTTTTGCAAATTTAATTTGGGTAATTTCCAATTATTGTTTTAATTAATAATTTATCTTTGAATAACTGTCTAGATAAATTCAAAATATGTGTATATTCAATAGAAGAAGAAACTGCTATTTACGATCCAAGCTTGAATCTCTCTCTCTTTAGTAGCTTAATAATATTTCTATATGTATTTTATACGAGAATTTTTTTCTAACTTATATACTTATCAAAATATATTATAAAAATTGATCATGTAAATTCAACAAAATCTCTTTTCTTTTTATAAAAACTAAGACAATGTTGATTTATTTTATTAAGAAGTTTTGTTTCCTTCTCCATTGTACCATTGACTTTGCCAGCCAATCCATCCATCGGCGTTAGAACATAACAATCGATTGATTATTTATTGCAGAGTAAAACTGCACTCCCGTTTCGATATCGAAAGAAATAGGTAATAGGAGAATGTGAATCTTGCTTTTTGTCTCTGAACTCCGAACCGTTTTTGCGCCGATCTCGAGCTGGTCAAGGGACTGCAAACTGCAACTGGCCCGGCGATATCGCGCCGGCTAGCTCGCGAGGGATAACGTCGCCAGTCACACGGAAAGCGTTAAGAGCTATCATCTCAGGAGACTCGTTTCGCGCGTCGTAAATCACGGCGAAAAGTCTCGTCGACTCTTTGACGCGTTTTATAACGCCTTAAAAGTGACCATTAATTATCGCGAGGCGCACACGGTCGAATGCGTTCCGCGAAAGCATGCATCTACGTATATACGCGTATTTCTGTGTGTATGTGTGTGTGTGTGTGTGTAACTGTGTGTACCTGTGTCGGATTCACATAAATCTCAAGCATACAGCTGTCGCTATGCCGGCCACGTTCGCGGAATAAATTCGCTGAGGGAAAGAATCGCGCGGCGCTAGCCGCGTACAACATGTTCGCATTTGAAAGTGACGCCGGCCGTTCGATCAAGGGTACCTTCGACGAAAGTCCCGACCTGGGTCTCCAGCCTCCCTAGCTCATTACGACATAATATCGTTGCCGATAATAATAATTGATCTCTAATTGAATTTGCATTCCGAGCTTGTCTTCTCTCCCGCGTCGTCTCCCTCCCATCCCGGGCGTTTGTACTTTATGAATTTTGTCTGCTACCGTAAATAATTCAATGTGAATTCTCCCCCCGGTTAAACCGATTACCAATATAATAACGACGGACGTATAAAAAGAGAGAGCCGTCGCTGCGGTGTGTAATAACGATCGTCAATAAAACGCATCAAAGAGAAAATTTACGCAGGTGGATCGCAGAACAAATGCGCGATTCGTTCCGAAGTGGCGCGCAGGCCACGGCCGCAAAAGTGTTAATGGCACGCGGGCCATGGTATTTCTGCGCCATGAATATGCATCGTTGGATATATATCGAACAATAGTGCATTACGACCCGAGAAGGCACTAGCAAAGTGAGTCCCCCGAACGGGCGGAAGCAGGGCCGGGGGGGGGGGGGGGGGAGTGGGGGTAAGAGAAAGAAGGTGAGTCAGGCTAGAAAATAAATCTTCCGCGGCTCTCAAATTAAGACAACCGGCGCGCGAGAGAACGCGAGGGAGGACATTTACTCCTTAATGCGTCGACATGATTCCGCGAATGCTAATGCGCTTTTTTCCCCTCTTTCTCCACGGGCCAATGTATGATAACGATCCGCGATAACGATCGCCCGGCACGGTGCACGCGCCTTCTTCCGCGCCAGCTTTTTTCCTTTCCTACGAGCTTATTGCACCGTCACTAATCGATTCATATCAACATTCCGTAGATTTTACGCACCATTTTCCACACGACCGCGCAATTTCCTTACGAGACTATAAGGAGACCTGGAAAGAGAGGAAGAGCTTACCGACATGCCGTTTATTATATTTAAATTGCCATTTTCTTGCTCGCGATAAACTTTGCGTTTAGGTAACGATTACGCGTCAACGAATGCGATAATGAAGCGTGTCGCGTTCAAATATCTTTCAGTGAATTACAGCTTAATATATTTCGCGTGGTAAAAGTTTCAGGAGTGCCCTAATTGCCGAGATATTTTATTCACGAGAGTAGAAATTTTGCGAGAATAAAAACGTAAAAATGTAGAATACATACGCTCGCAAGATCTGCTTTACACTCGTCAAAAAATTCATGTACCTACCCACTGACATTTGTCACCTGGTACACGCGACACGCGACACGCGATAACGGGCATAACGAGATTCTGGTGCCAGTCGACAAAGCTGGCGTTGATCAAATTATTTCCTATTATCCGTACCGCGCGCTGCGCTAGTTACCGTAATATCTAAAACAGCTGAAACACCGGTGGCGCCTGACGACCGCTAAACAGCACGATCAGCAATAGCTCCTCGATGTTGGGTTGGGCGTTAAATGCGCGTCGCGCAGAATTTTCGGTAAGCGACATTCACGCGCGCGCGTGTAACCCGCTTATACCCGCTTAATGAAACGTACCCTTTTTTTTCGCGCGAGGCGACTGTGATTTTTGACGCGCGCGACGCGCGACCCGCTGCGACCTTAATATGCATCGGCCATACCCCCGACCCCGCTCGGAACTTCGCACAGTATCAATCACGTTTTATTGGCCCCGGAGCGGCGGCACTGTCTATACATTTTTTTATGACGCGCCAACACAGGTACCCGCGATATAAATACGTGCTCCAGTATGACTCGCGTCTGCTGCCAGTCCTGCCACGCTCTATTCCCAATTCATCGGCAGTAACAATAGACGTAAAATCCGCTCGAATAGATCTCCTCTATTCTATCGAGATAGCGGTAATGGTATACCATAGTTTACACCACAGTTCCTTAATTTAATCCGATCGCGAATACTACAACCTGCCGATAAAAAATTGCGGAGCACTCGTTATATGCTTTTGTACGAGGAGTACGGGCGCGGAGTAGTCCAACTCGATAACGCAAGAGTTTGCATAATATTTAAGAGATATATGAGGAATTGTTGCTGGCTAACACGTGGAGAGTTTTCACAACGTTCTCAAAACAAGAAGAGCGAATTTTAATTAATGTACAAAATAAATCACGTTTTTCTGCACTCTTTTACGCCAATTAAAATTCGCTTTTAACGTTTCCTCACCTCAAAAAAATCGTTTGTTTCGTATAACAAGATTCCACATTTAGGAAAAAGTCGTTTATGCGGAATTGGCGGTATTTTCGTGGCGGAGGGACACTGCTGAGGACGAAAAGGGTTAACGCGGGTAACGAACGAGTGTGTCAGGAATCAGGATTCAAGCCGGGAAATTTTTTGTCCCGCTATCCCGGCTATCCATTTGATTCCTTGAACACTATCCCGCCGCCGCGCCGCGGCCGTGCGCACGAAATACTCTAATCATAACGATTGTTTCATAGCATGTACAATCCACGCGCTGACTTTCTTCTCCAGCCTGTCGCGGATTTATCGCGCGTTTGCCGACCCACTGTTATCGATACCATAGATTATCCGCACGCACCGGAACCTCCTTTGTTCCTGGCACCTCTCGATTTTAAGAAAAAATTTCCTCTTGTTTTATTTTCAATTTCTATTTTTGAAGGACGCACGCGAAATGGATGAACGGATCATGTAACACATTGGATTTAAATAATGATTGTATTAATTACAGCATTATACAAATAAATTAGACTAACTATAATTACAAATCGTATTTGCGGACTAAAATACGAAACACGTACGAATCAAATATAGAAAACGATCGAAAGAGAATATATTGCAAGACATTCGCAATTGATTCCTAATTTTCAAGAGTAATCCAATTTCATGGGATGAATTTCCATTCAGTCGGTTTTAATTCGTTTATTTTTTGTCTGTTATACCTACATTATTCACATACATCGCTTTTTTACCGCCATTCGAAATGAATGAAATTATTGTGCACGATGTGCGTTATTCGATTCCCAATTCATCGGATTGCTCGCCTTTTATAATTCGACAATTGTTATATATTTTATAAATGTTTTATAACAACAGAAGGGCAAAATGCCTAGTTGATTATTTTCTGACACTAATTATTCACCGCAATCGGGATGAATAGCTTTATTGTGCAGTGCTGTTCTACTTATCTAAAATCTAAACAAACTGTGTTATAATTGTGACAATGTGTGATGTTATACCCTATGAGAGTATACCCTATGTTTACCATTAGAAATACCGTTTGCACTGTTGTTGATCTTACATTTTTTCCTAAATTTTTCATCTTTCTTATCAACTCTAAATTTTATTTATAAAGCATTCACGTTAACGATATACCTTTCCATATTTCAGTCCCAAGTTTTTGTTAAGGTTTTATCTTTTCAGACGTGCATCTTTCGTAAAAATGTAATGTGTCTAGACATTTAAAATATTTCTTACTCAACTGTCTCTCTTCTCAAAAATTGTGAAATTTAGTAATTTCCCTGGGGAGATTCTTACGTATCGAGAATTTTCGCGAGAGTGCTAAAGACGCGCGAAGACTTTTGTGAGAGAAATGATGCGTAAATCAGGGATTCTTGCGAGATCGTAAGAACGGCTGCGCCACCTTCTCAGGAATGCGGCGCAATTTAACTTAATTAAAGGAGCATGGAGGATCCGGGGCGTACACGCGTACCTACATTCTACATTCGCGTCGTACGTCCGCTCAGCCCCGACGGCGCGGGCGATCGATATCGAGGAATTTTCTGCGGTGCTGCTACTCGGTTTCGCGCGCGGCGAGGATGCACGACATGCAGCTGATGCAGCGAGAGAGTGGCGCAGTTTCTTGTCACGCGCGCGTTTCGTGCTTTCGCGTACCACATTTCCGGTACCCTGCCCGCCGTCGAACGTATTTCCCGACACAGCCGCTTAGAGACCGCATTTACCTGCAAAACGTTTCAGGAGCGCATCTCATGCCGCACCGCACCGCACCGCGCGCCGCACCGCAGTCAGCAGTGGACCTATATATGCGGTGGGTAATTGCGCCCGGGATATTTCGTCGCTCAGGGCCAACTAAAACTTCCCAACGACTTCCGTTCGATGCTGCAAGCCCGCCAGTACAGGCAGTAGGATTTTTCCAAGAGATTTATAAAAAAAACAACAACTTCGCGTTTCCCTCGCTTATTTTCAAGGGGTATAATTGCATTTAATTCAGCGTGCATCGAGCTCCGAAAGGTTTTATGAAAGAAGCTAAATATCGTTTTTCCTGTTAATAACGTTCCGGTAATGCCGGACTCTCGTATGTCCTATAATCTCATAAAAACATTCGATTTTTTTATTCCGCTTCGTCCTATAAGCGTTATAGCGAGTATAAAAAAGGACGTTGTAATTGATAGCAAGTTATTTTAAAAGGTAATGCGCGCAAAGCGGCATATGATGGAAGTCAATTTCTTATAAATCTTTTAATTCGATTGAATTTTTTATGTAAACTCATTTAGACCATATGCCCATTAAAAGCTTAACAAGATTTATGGATCTGGTAAAGGTTAATGATCCGTAAACTAGACAACTAGACATGACGCTCGCGCTGCCAGTACAATTTATTGTTATTTTAGTGTTTAATCACGATTGAAGAAAAGGCTAGAAGCAGGATGTAATTTTTATAATAAAAATGACAAAAATTTTACTGTTAGATATTTTCTTTTTAAAATCTCTCACCGGATCTACATATCTACATATTATTAACAAAGAATCTTGAAAGTTGCGGAGGCGATATACCTGTTGATATGATCTTATACATTTATCTTCACGTAAAAAAAAAATTTGCTGGAACAGCAAATTTTTTGCTATCGTAGCAAAATCTGTCCGTTATTATATGGACAGCAAAACGATTAGTTAAGAGTACTAATCGCTATTTGCTGGATATAATTTTGCTGAATCTACAAATTATTTTGCTGTAAAAGCAAATTAGTTCTTGCTCGGTTATCATATTTTTTTTGCTGTATTAACAATATAATTTTGCTGAATCTACGAATTATTTTGCTGTAAGAAAAAATTAGTTCTTGCTCGGTTATCATATTTTTTTTGCTGTATTAACAACATAATTTTGTTACATAAGCAAAATTATATTTCTACTATATGAGCATATGATTTCTTCCGGCATTCCCCAACTATCTAGCAGACCTCGAATTATTGCTACACATACACGCAGATTAATAGAACAGATAAATATAATTTGAAAGCATTCGCAAGAGTCGCATGCTTTTAAGTGATATTTGTCTATTTCATTAATCTGCGTGTATGTGTAGCAATAATGATTCGAGGTCTGCTAGATAGTTGGGGAATGCCGGAAGAAATTATATTGCTCATATAGTAGAAATATAATTTTGCTCATGTAACAAAATTATATTGTTAATACAACACAAAGAATATGATAACCGAGGACGAACTTACACATCAATGAACATCAGATCACACTTCTTTATGGACATAGCGTGCGTATGTTCGGCCGTAGATGCAAGGAATCTGCGCGATGGTTATTGACATTGTCCTCTTTTGTCATCTTTCTTCGCTTGTCAGTGAAGCTGGCGACAGAGGCTAGCAAGCAGTAGTTTTGCTCCAATAGCAAATGTATTTGCTGAGAATATATAATTTTGCTTTAATAGCAAAATTGACATGATTCTAGTAACAAATATTTTTAGTTGTTATGATAGGTTTGTATGAGCAGTGTTGGTTCTGCTCCGATAGCAAATGTATTTGCTGAGAATACATTTAATTTTTCTTTAATAGCAAATTAACGTGTTTCTAAAGACAAATACACTTATCAAATTTTTTTCTATTCTCGCAACAAAACAGATTTTGCTCTAATGACGAATTATTTGTAAAATTAGTTCCGTTAACTAAATTTTGTTGCTGTCACTACGAATATGCAACAGCAATCACGATTTTGCTAAGACAGCAGATTTATTTTTTTACGTGTTGTATATCTTTTATTTTCTTTTATATATATATATACATATATATATATATATATATATTTATATTTTATTGTCAATATTAGATTCTCATAAACATCTTATTCAATGGTATCTTGGTCCTATCCGTTCACCGATGTACGTCAATATTGGTTTGTTTCATAATGTTTCATTTTCGGGAAGCTTGTTTGTGTCTGGAAAGACTGGAAAGTCTTTATTTTAGAAAATTCAAAGAAACAGTCCACCGTCTTGCATCCGCAGCTACAGATCCGTTAACGCGTTATGTGCATACTCCGTGATTGGCGACACGCCAACTTAACGAGCACGTATGCCGCACAAAGAAAAAACGCGCTCGCTCCCGATGCAAGAATTCGGCGGAAGAATGTATAAACACCGAGGGCGGGTTGACAAGATCGCTGATTAAAAGGGGTTGCGAGCGCAAACCGGCACGACGAAGGGTTGTGCCCGGGATACATAGTAGCCCGGGCGGGCGTTATTACGACTAGGTACGATTTCTTGTAAGGGCGGAAAATGAGCGAGAAATTCAGCCTATTAAGCGCAGAGTACAACTCGCCGTCGGTAAAGATTACACGCGATCGCTCATTTGCATTTTCTTTCCACTGTCAAGCGGCATCAATTTATTCCGTTCGCCTCCATTTCGAACGCGCCACTGACGCGAACGATACAGAGAGTATATATAACCAATAACCAATCCAAGTTTTATATAGTGACAGATCTGTATTGATCAATTTGGGAGGAATCAATATCACTTTAATGAAGATTGAGACGAAACTTAACAATTTTTCAATATCAAAATTCCGTTAAAATAAATTCGACCAGTACATATTGTATAAAGAATAAAGTTTTATTATTTATTTGCAGTTTATAATTTGCAAACTGTCATTCGTATTTACTCGGTAATAATTAAGAGAGCGTTAAGATTTTTATTACAGAATAATTAATTGTACAGAATGGAGGATTTGTAGCGAGAGTAAGATCTGCTTAGAATCCGAAAATAGTCTACTTAAAATATACCTACATTAGGTATTCTTATATTTAGATATTTTAAAAATTGAATAATTTATTTCCATATTTTCCTTAAAATCACATATTTAATTTATGGATTTAAGACGATATGTAAATAGATTATTTAATTTTTAATTTATCCTGAAACACTCCAAAACTTCACTTTTTAAAAAGTATTAATCTAAAATTGTTTAATATTAAGTTCTTCAATTATAGACTATACTTGGTCTTTAAAACCTTTAATTATTCAAAGGAATTTGTTTAAACTTTAACCGTTTATTTCATTTCATCACGGAGCATCTCGTGAGACCAACATAGAAGAACGGTGTAAAGCGTAAACGTAAAGGGAAAAAATGATTTCATTGCACTCCCGCGGGTCGAATAATGAGTAGGGAGCGATCAAAGAAAAGCGCGCGAGGGAATCGGACAGCTCGGCACAAAAGATACAACGAGTCAGGTGAGAAAGAGCGGGGACGGAACCGATAGTCGCGAGTATCCATTACGAGTCGGAGGGCACCCCTCTCGCGAGGGGTGGTAGGAAAATAAACGAGAGTTCCAGCTCGTTAGCCGTCGAACGGCTCCGTGCTAATAAATGCAACACGCGATGTTCTATTTGCATCTACCTTCGCAACGACGGCGACGGTCGAATTGGACCTTCGCGTGCACTTCGAGAAAAGTATTTCAGCCGACGCCGACGCGACGGCGCGGCAGAGCGGGCTGCTGAAGCTGCGAATTAGCCCTGATTCGATCCTGGTCGCGCGTTAACGCGCGACCTGGATGCGGCGCGGGCGTGCGTACGCATGTTAAACAGCCGTATCTCTCGTGCTCTCTGTTATCGAAAAACATAAAACTCGCTCGACCGCACACGCGCGCGCTGAATGAGGAGTACGGCTCTCGAGCTGGTGCGTTCCCTTTCGACGAATTAAAGAAATCAAAGCCGAATTAAATGGGATGGAAATATACGTTTTCAAAAAGGCGGCGCTACGATGTACGCGAATTAAATATGCAATAATATACAATATTTTGCAAAAGTCGCGGAATAAAGGGCCGCAGACGTCTCTCTCTCTCTCTGCAATTGAAAAAAATATGAATATGTATGCGTTCAAAAGAGGCATTCGTGCGCTCTCAAACGGCAACGTATTACGTATCTGAAAAATGCAGCCCGAAGGGCTAGTTAAACTAAAAACTCGCGTTAAAGCCCGCACGGAGTTCTGGAGATGAGAGGATACGGGGTTTCGGGAAGCAAGAGAGAGCTAGGAAACGATACATCGTCCACGATATATGCAACGTTCGCTGATTTAATTTCGGCGCATCATGCACGAGTGGCAGCTGACGTTCGCTGTCACTTGGTCGGAAACTGCTATCGTTTCGAGCTTATCGAGCAGTATGCTCGTACAAATAAGGCTATTCGTGCGCTATCTCTCTCTCCTTTCCTCTCCTTCTCCCCCCCCCCCCCTCTCTCTCTCTCTCTCTCTCTCTCTCTCTGTTGCACAATCTATTTAATGTAATAACAAATAATACAGTTGTAGCGAGCTAAAGTAACGACAACTTTTTCTAAATATGGAAATAGTCTAGACTACTTTATTATAAGACATTCTATGTTTGTTTTCAATTCTTCTTTAAATCACTTTAAATCATCATCCTTTTTAAACTCTTACCTACATTTTTTTTTTTTTTTTATTTGAAATGGGGAATTATTTTGGCGCTACTGTAAAATACAACAGTATTAGCTCGATTTATTATACATCTGATTTTGTTGTCGCGTTTGCTATATAATAAGCTATGAAAAAGAAATTATGTGACTACTCGTGTATATGTGAGAACTAGAATCAATGTTAAGCAATATAGTATATATATATGTATATATAATTTTTTATCAACAAATGAATAATTTTAATTGCAAGAATTCTATCATATAACATATAACATACCTTGAATGCTGCTTCTTTATCAAAATCTGATTTTTGCTTACATTAATGCGATTTTTTTAATTGCGAAACATTTTTCCAAATAAGAAAATAAACTATTAAAACTAATTAAGCTAATTCCGATTAATCAAAAAAGCTATTTTGATTAATAAAAATAATTTAAAAACAGGTATAATATTTTTTCTTCAATTTAATTTAACAAATACATCAAACAATTTTGCATCAGTTTGATGATAAAAAAAGAAAGGGCACTATATGTAGAATTTACAAAAAACCTCGCGATTTCACAGACTGTCCCCTGCGTCCTTGAGCACGTACAGGCATTCTTCAAGGTGTATCCAATTTCGCGGGGCGAATTTACGCACCACCTTTTGCGGGTCCTCGTCTCTTTACTGCAACGAATCTCTCGCCAAGAGTCCGTCCGCCTTTAAACACTATCCCCAAAGGTCAATTACCGATAAACTCACGGCGGGGAGCACATAAGCTCGTGGTACCTATATAAAGAAGAGACGACGCGGGAGGGCGGTCGCGCGGAGGAGGAAGAAGAGGGTTAAAGCACCGCTCGTAAACGCGCGATGGGAAAGATACAGCCCATGCGGTATTCGATGTAAAGCCGAGCGCGTACGTGGCTGCGGGTTAAGAAGTTGTCACGTGAGCGTCCGGATAGGCGAGCCCCGGGGCGTCCCGTAATGCCCAAGAACCACCGAAAGCCACCGGGAGAGGTCCGTTGATTTCCCTCAGATTTATAGCGCCACGACAGTTTTCGGCGCGTATCTGACATCGCGTTGTTGCTTTTCTCGTGACGCGTCGCGCTTAAAGAGCGACTCTCGGAAACACGCAAGCTCGTCGTAAACGTCGCGTCATGGATATTTTTAACACGCCCAGTCACGCCGAGTACTTACATACATCTCGTGTAGCGACTAGCGGCATGCAGTTTGCATATCGAGCTTAATACAAACAAGCGAAATGTAATATTGTCGCATACGATGACATCAATGCAATGTGTAGCGAGATTATTTACCAAAGATTAATCACCGATAAGAGATTAACGGTTGATCAGTAAACGGTCAATCTTCCGATTAGCGCGCCTGAAATATTTCTATTTCTCTATTTGACTGTAATAAGAACACAAGGTCTAATTGATACAACAAAAGTCTATAACGCGAGATAAAATCTTTTATACGAGGCTTCGTGTATTCAAATTTTTGCTTTTTTAAATAAAGTTCCTTCTTCCTCCGGTGAAATATTTTTTCCGTGTCCTTAATGCCACTGAAGATATACACCTCGGGTCTCGGGGTGATACACTCTGTCGTCGCGTGTCGCGTCGCGCGGGCCCGTGCAAAATAAGCGCAACGCGGCGACGCGACGCGGACGGGGATGTTGTAGGCGGATGGCGTGATAAGCGTCGTGGTCGTAATTTATAACAGGTCGCAGATATTTCCGCGGGTGGCTCTTAAACGGCGGCCGACGAGCACAATCTGCGCGCACGAATACGCGTGTGTTAACATTGACGCGATGAAAAACGTATTACGTTGTGCGCGCCGTGCGATAACGCGCCGCGAGCCGCTCTGTAATGACATTTCCGGGACAATTTTGATTTGCATTAACGAGGCGAACGGGCGCGATTTACGTCGCAATCGTGTACCCGGCACGATTAACGCGCAACGTGAATCGCGCCCAGGGCGAAATCGAGCGAGGGAAACGCGCTAGTGAGGAGGCGGAAAAACGATACATCGGTTAATGCACAAATTCATCATTGCGAGAACTAGATCGCAGTGGATCGCAGCGACGAAGGGTAATTTTCCCCTTTTGCAATAAAACAATATGTAATAACAATATATTCACATATAGTAAAACACGTGCATTATACATAAACAATATAATTATACATATTAACAATAAATTAATTTTCAATTTTTAAGTAATTTGCGCGCGCTATGCTGTTGCGCGAAAATTTTGCGCGTATGTTATTTTGTGTTCTTGTTTAAAGAGAGATTGTGTGCCCCGCTAATATAAACTGGCACAATTTGGCCTCTTTCAATTCGGAGGTTATTATCGACAATGAGTTCACTGTAATTTGATTCAGATCATACGGACAGCCAACAAAGTTCGTAACAAGTCCTTTCAAGACGGCAAATATTGAAATATGTCTTTCCGCATGCAATGCTCTTCGGTAAGATAGCAAATATTGAGATGTGCTATTTCGTATGCGACACGCGATGATGCAATGTAGTACTCTGATTGCAAGTTCGTTTGTCATTGGAAGTTGGATTCTTCTTATTTGACAAATATTTATAAATAACGTTTGATAAAATCTACATCGGAGCATTGCAGCGTTGGTAGTAGGATGATATTAGGTTTGACTTTAAAGCTAACACAGCGAAGACGGTAGAAAAGACGTGCTTTCTTACATTCTCTGTATTTGGAATAAAACAATGATCACGTATATATAGAGAAAGCTAAAAGCAAACAACTGTGGAAGGTACGTTGCTAAAAGGAAACAGGTATGTTGGCGTGGTGCGAATGCCCGAACAATAAAATAAAATCCAAAAGCGGCGATGTGCGATTTATTTTGAAACGTGATAAAATTGGGTCTTGAATTGTACAGAAGGGAACCAATCAACAATCGAAAAATTGTTGGTTGGCTTCCTTCTGTAGAATATAATCCGATTGAGGCACAGCTTCGAAAAACCAATCAATACACTTATTGTATTCGCGTATATCTCCTTTCGAGCAGACATTCTATCCTAATACTTATTTCTTTGTACACAATAATGGGCAACGTTAGCACACGAATTTCGTGTCGGCTTTACCCTTCTCCGTGATAAATGACACCATAAATTAATGGAAAGCTTTAATCGATAATTTACTAAAAGTTTCATTTGCTTTTACCGCAAATGGTGCGAATTCTTGATGAATGTGTACACGATCGTGTTTCCGTCGCAGTTACAGGATTAAAAATTTTAACCCTGAAAAATTTTGGTAAATAAGAAAAGTTTTCTTATTCCACGCCGATATCTTTAGATACAATTTCAAGCTCGAATCCGGGGGGCCTAATCGAAAATGCGCCACTGGCCTCCGGCGGATATCGCGAAGGAATGGCAGCTACGTGCTTCCACTTTATCGCGATCCCCTGCTGATTCCCTGCTGATTCCCTGCTGATTGCCGATGGCTGCGATAGAAAGATTACGTATATGGCAAAAGGGAGAAATGTTCGCCGATAAAGGCGATAGTCGATGCGATCGAGAAAACGGATTTCCGTGACGCCTGCACGACAGTTCGTTAGTCACCGACCTAAGAGCACCGATAATTACTCGGCCATCCGTGTATCACGAGGTCACTCGGATGACGCGGTATCGAGGTCAACTGAGCGTTTTCTAGTACAGAGGACCTACGGTTCCGAAGGACGGAATACATCGCTCTAATATAGACGAGACACGTCGAGTAATGGCGCGGCAGGAGGTTTATAGTCAGACAACATCCTCAGCAACCCTGTTCAACGATGCCAGTGATGTTATCTTGACAACGCACCACTATGACCAGATATAATCTGAGTTTATCGGAGCGTGAAGCGGCGCTTGGTCTGCGATTTAATGTGTCTACACAGTATTAAGAAAGTACAAGACAAACAGCGCAAATAGTTCTTCAGGAAAGTGTTGTGTATTATATTATCTCATCTTGGAATTTAAACGCAAGAATTTACGCAGGAAGTACTTTTTCTGTAAAGTTTGGGATTTATTCTTGTAACTTTTCGTCTATACATGTATAGAGAAATATGTGCAATTACTTGAAATTTTCAAGGACAGCCATGCTGCTCTTAAATATAAATAACAAATTATAGAAATTATGAAATCTTGAGGAAGATCTTTGTGAGAGAATTAAATTATCCACTCACTGTCGTACGTACCGACATGGAAAAATCTTTGAAAATAATTGGAAGAATACACACATATATGAAAAATATTAAACGCATACGTAAAATATCAAAATACAGGGTGTACCAGACCTAACGTACCACTCGTTAATGCTAGATTGCTGAGATCATTTGGAGACAAAAATCTTAATGCCAAAATGTCGAGGCTGCCAAATTGTCATCCCGATATTCGTCGGTCTTGCGAACAGTGTACAAAGAAATAAAGTGAATAATAGTTTCAAATATTTCTATCGAGTTGAGTAAAGTGTGGAAGAGTTGTTTTGACATGCGACGTCCCTGAATGCGTAAAATTTTGACAAGCACACTAGTAAACTTTGAACCTTTCCCGTTTAAACAATTTGGCAGCCTCGACATTTTGGCATTAAGATTTTTGTCTCCAAATGATCTCAGGAATCTGCCATTAACGGGTGGTACGTTAGGTCTGGTACACCCTGTATATGACATAGAAAATTATAAATAAAATTTTATCTTAAAATCTGACACGGATTATAAGTAATCAAAAGTGGGTGCAATATTTAGAATCAGGTCAAGTTATAAATGTAAGTTCACTCTGCAGTTCTTGAATGAAAATTTCGTTCGCTGGGTTGTCGGGAATAAAGAAAAGGAATAAAGAATCTCCTTGAGGCCTTGACATTTTCATAATAATAATTAAGATTTTAACTGTTTTTATGGATCATGATGTACGCGTACGAGCTATTTATCCAAAACATACGTATGCGCGACGTAACAGCATTTATGCACTCGTTATTCTCGCTCATGGAAGCAGCTATCGCGTTAACACATTACGCGGAATTCTTATGGCGGCTCGACATAGCCATTTGTGCGATGTGACACGCGATTACAAGTAATTACACCTCGCGCGTGTCATGAATATTTACGAGCGCAGTTTTTAAAGTTTCGTGTTTAGTTTAGTGCGTCGTGCCGGCTATATATATCGGGAAAAATGATTTCTCGTTTACGAGCTTGATGTTAGGTGAGTTTTCCAATACGGTACATGACACAGGTACGTGAATACGAAAAAGTATATTGCAGCAAATGATGTTTCGATCAATAAAAATAATTTACCAACAGACGTGATCTATTATTCTCAATTTTATTTGACTAACAATAAGAGGACGAATTTCTTGCATCAACTTAATATTTTACTTAATTAATATTTTTTTATCTTGTTCAACTTGTATTTTTTACTTAAGTCTGATGAAAATACTCATCAAATTGATCCTACATCTTAAAAAAGATACTTGGCAACTGGTATATATTCTTGATACTAAATTAAGAATAATATTATCTACTCCGAAAAGTTAAGTCATTAATAAATTATAAAAAAAGTAAAATTGTTACTACTCAAGTTTTAGTTCTGCAAAATAAATTACGAAGTCTTATTTAATTTTAATTAATCTCTGCTCATTTTAATTTGAGGCTGCCGATAAAACTTTCGAAGAATTGAAAAGCGTCTGACACACGGTATCGGCGACCTTTTCTACTTTAATCTATTCTAATTAGAGACGGAGAATAGGACGCTTGTCATATCTAGATACTTAATTTTATTGTCATTTGCAAGAATTGTCGCGACAAGAGACGATCTTCCCAGGCGAGTATATCAATTCCGTTGGGACACGATCGATCCCTCGGGTAACGATTGGAATCATCAGTGCAATTACTTGGTCGCAATTACGTTCCGCGAAACATTCGCGATACCGGATCGACGTTTTGACACTTCGCGTCGTCGCGAATTATTCATGCCGCGACGCAGTGGTTAATGTCGCCTATATGGCAGACGGGACCGCGTATCGACACGCGGGCCATTATTTTGCATTAAGTCGTTAACGCCCGGTCGCACACGCGGCTCGAAACGAACAAGAAAATCGCGTGTCCCCATCGTAAACTTCCACCCACGGCTGTACAAAGAGCCGTCCATGATAGACCGATTGCCCGTAATGGTTCGCTTCGTCCTCGTAATTCTGCTTGTCGTTCCTGTCGTGCGCTAGTCGCAAATTGAAATTCACGGTGGCCGCCGCGCCGCGCCGCGCCGGGCCAAATGTGCCCGCCCTCCACTCATCCGCTTTTCAGCGCTCGCAGGCTCAGAGCAATACGTTAAGCAAGGTAAGCGTGAATGGGCGCCGCCGAAATACCTACAGAAATTCTACAAAATGACGAGATGGAAAACTCGGGAGAGATGAGATTTGGCGTTAAAAATATTACAAAAAATCAATGATAACGCACGCGTATATGAAAGATTTTTTCGCCACGAAATGAAGCCCGTAATGAAATATCTATGGAAAATAATAACGTTGTGTGCAGGTAGCAGAGATTAAAGTTTCAATAAAATTTGCGAAAACAAGCTACACATAGCCATGCAAATCAATTCACACATTTCTGATGTCAGAAATTACATATTATTGCGAGTATATTAGAAACCGTAATACCTGCGATGAGCGTTTGCCATATTTGCTTAAACATATGGCGAATATTCATGCAAGACGCTTGAGTAACGCGTCGCTTTATTATTCGCGAGGCAGGCAATTGTCACCGAATTAAATCCAAAATTAGCGCTTGTTTATCACTTCCCGCAGCGTCATTTATCTTGAATATTTACGTTTCGCCGGGAACGAAATACCAGCGCGACGCACACTGCATTAATTACACGCGGCAGTTCGTCACATATTTTTCCTAAAATAATGAATTTCATACACATATATCCGACGTAAACGGAATATAATTTCGCATCCAATCCTATCAATTTTACGAAAGTCCCCGTAAACTATAGGCGTCACATAACCGCTTGATAGTTTGATTTGTAACAAGAGGAGCATGCGAGAGTAGCCTGTTTTTTTTTTTTTTTACGCGAAACGTCAAAAGCCAAATTTGTTGATATTTTCTCGCAACGCTCTTTGCGACGTCAAATACATTATATGTATATATAATATAGATCAACAAATCTTTCTCTATTGGCCGAATTTAAAACTGTACCGCACATGATTGAAATTATTTAGCGCTAAGGTAAATAAAGCTCCGAATGGCATTGCTACGATTGCGAATTTCCGCGGGACGTGGAATTGATTTTTCCCCACCCCTGTGTGTCTTGGAAATAGAAGCCGAAGAAAAATCCGGATCAGATGCAAATTCGGTGCGTTCATGGGTGAGCGGGCGCGCAAAATTATCCGTGGCCGAGCTATCCGACATTAATGGCCGACCTATTTGCATATCGCGTTTAAACTGCGCGAAACGTTATTCCGCTTTAATACCGCACCGAGAGGACGCATATATACTTATCATCTTTTATGACTCCGAGAATATCCGGCTTGTCGGAAATACTCTATCTCGTAGTCGAGTTCTTAGCCGCAATCTCGCGCGCGAGCGAGGTGGACTCGGGACGGGACGCGCAATCGCGCAAACAAAGCCGTCCTGCGGCGTCGTTATCGCCGACGCCGATCGTCGACATTCGGTTTCTATAGCGTTCAAACGCGGTCTGTAATTACAGGTGCGATTCCGGAAAGATGATACGCGACTACCTGATACTGCTCTCATGGCTCTGCGCGGTGCAAGGGAAGATAGGTAAGTACCGCACGTTCTGAGACTTTGTATTCACGAATTCGCGAATAACTGCGATGAGAACACTTCGTGCGCTTGTAAGGCGCGCTCGTACTTCCTTACATGCGCTAGTAAACGCAATATTTTTAATCCTGCATAAAGAGAAATTATATTGCGGCTATATAATTCATCCGATGTCTTCAGGCGCAATCTGGCTATCGTTTACGCGCCGCTTGAAAAGCCACCCCGCGGCACAGCTTTCTCAAGAGAAAAACTTCTCAGCGTTGTATAATGGGTCGAGAATAACGGCAGATTCGGAGCGATACTGCTTCAGGTAGAAACTCGATACGAGAGTGCACTACTGCACTTCAAATCCATATAACCAAACACGTTTTTGAACATACAATTTTTTTCGTTAATGCAACCGTGCACCAGAATGACGTCGAATCTATTTTATATAAATATTACAAAATAAAACCCTCTCTACTTGTTTTATATAAATTTATTTTCGGGAATATTTTTCTTGAAAAAATACAGGAATAAAATAGTCAAGAAATGAATTATTTACAAGATATTTTATACTTTATTTAGGCATATTTTGCCATAAAATATAAAATATTTCGCAAAATATAATATTCATTTTTTGATGAACTTACTTTAACACTTTATCTTTATGCATAGATTAATGACATAAATTTATTATGGTGTAAGTTTTTAAAAAGCTATATGTGTATACCTAATCATCTCTTTACGTATAAAAATATGTAGATTGTAAAAAATATTCTTATATTAATAGTCTTTATACAAATAATTCCTATTATTTTTTATAGATAATTTAAAATTGTGTTTGCTAGCGCAAAAAAGCATAAAATTCCATTTACGGAAATTGTGCAATATTAATATAATAATGTTTATATAATGCTCATAAATGCAATATTAAGATAGGAAGTAAAGCTTATACAATATACCTAATATTCTTTAATATTGTGCTAAGTGATATTTTTTCTATACATTTTATCTATTACTATTTCCAAGATATAATCAGTCCAAATTTTATGAGACTTTGTATAAAGCTTACTACCGGAACAGTAAAATTTCCATCTGCCAAACAAATTTCGCTATGTGCACCGCAGCATTTTTTTCGTGTAGATACGCAAATATGATCTCTATGTTTATTTGTGACAATGGAAGCGCAGCAATTGGTGTGAGATGTATTTTTCCATATCTACAGCAACGAAAATTGAACTCACCGATATGATACTGGTTTTAATCCCTGGGATATATTTCGACAAGGTTATACGTACTGGCAGCCAAATTTTACAGAAGGGAGGCAAAAAAACCTGTTTATTTAAAAGAACATAAAAATAACGAGCTTTTTGAACGTATAAATTAAGCCTCTTAATAAACAGCGATGGTATTTGAAAATTTTCACTGTTTTGCACTGACAAATAAGTTATTTTTATTTCGTGCCATTCGTTATTACTTTTTCGAAATATACGATTCGATTGAAGTCAGAAAGTGCTCAACCGTGTTGAGCGGTAAACACATATTGATCTGATATTGAAACATTTGGAATCGTTTGTAACGTTTTTTACGCTTTCGCGTCTTACATCCCCTATTAATCCCGGTCAGTATAATGTTTTCTATTTTACAGGATATTTCTGGCATATCACCGACATTCATTACGATCCAAAGTATACTACGCAAGGAAACGTCGCTACCAGTAAGTCAATACGCGTTGTTTTGATGTCAAGTTTTACAGTTTTGCATAACGAAGACGTCGACGCAGAGTAACTTTACGGATAAATTAGGATGTTTTTGTGATTTTTTATTGATTGCGTTTGCAAGAAAAATGACTTGCATGTGTTTGCTGACAATGATCCTCACTCAATATGGCTAGAGTTACGCGTCGAGCCGGGGATTGATCACGTAATTGTTAGCGAGTTCTTTATTTTTTAGCTTACTCAGTTTTTCATATCTTGTTTGATCACCCACGCAAATCTCATCCTATCAAATTTCATCGTATCGCCTCGGAAGCTTACGTGATCGCACGATTTTGCGAAATTCGCCTTGAAAAATTTCACTTTTCACTTTTTCGCTCTTAGAGAAAATGTACGTGATCGACCTCCCATCGCGAAATCTGAACCATGATGTTACTGCCTAGTATACGTGTTGCCAGATGCCTCAAGGTACAAACTTTCCCGAGCGTTTAGCGAAAATTTCCCTAAAATATAAAAAAAAATTTATTAGTGTTTTGTGAATATTTCCACAAAACTTCATAATTTTCGAGACTTTTATTGGACAGTACAGTTTTTTTAGGGAAGAAATTTGCATGGAGTTTTTTTTCCAATTGTTTTTCAGCATACAATGAACTGGCTCGCAGCCGGCTCCGAGCTTTAACGAAGTACACGCCTTCGAATCGTTATATACATTTCATTTTCCGACAATCGCATGAGCGAATTATTATCATTTCTCTAATAGAACGGTAAAACTGTTATTTACCAGTCTACCTGCGCGCGGGTATTCGCCGATCATTCTAAAGAACCTAGCGTGCTTGGTTGGCACGAGATCTGCACGAAATAGAGGCGGCTTGAATTACCCCTGACCTATCTCCTCGTTTATCCGGCCTACCACCATCTTGGCGGTAGGCGGTAGGTATAAGGCCTCGTGTCGTGCGAACGTTAGAGGCCTAGCGAGACACGAGCCGAGGTATAAGCGCGAGTAAGCGCGACCCTGGCCGTTTTCCTGTCACGCGCGAGCCGCATTTTTATTTCACAAGTTCCCACGGTCATCACCGCTCTTGCCCTCGCAACCCTTTCATTTGTCGCTTCCCCGATGTTCTCTCGTACGCGGGTCCCATTCACCGTCGTGTTTCAGTGTGCTGGAACACGAGAAACATCGTCGATGGCGGACGTATGAGGCTCGACAGAAAACTGGCGGGCAAGTTTGGCGACTACAGTTGCGACTCGCCCTGGGCCCTGATCGAATCGGCGGCGCGGGCGATGAGATCGAAGCATGGCGATATCGAGTTCGTCCTGTGGACGGGGTAGGTCGAACTATCGTATAATCGACGGTTAATGTGGTTCAATACACGTTTCACTATACGTGAGTCATTGCACAGTGACATCTAAACGAGATCTCATGGACGTTAATCTGATGATATTTTTTAATTCCTTTTCATGAATATGAATAATTGATGTACAATATGATTGAGATATGATATGCTGATATATAATAGGCTGTTTATTAACCAATAATTCGTATTAATATCTTTCTGCTTCGGGTGCCATATCAAAATACGAGGACGTTTTATTGTTATCATCATTGTTATTTTTAAAAGCCCTTTTTCATCTGATTATTTTCGGTAATGATATTAATTATTATTTTCATTGCAAATCATTATCGTTGTTGTCATTATTACTAATTTATATTACGTATTTGAAATTTATGAAAATATTCAGAGCTTTTATAATAGTCAAACGATATACGACCTGCTATCGTTAATAACGATTGTTATTGTTAAATGAATCATTAACATATTGTAATTTATTCATGAGATCTCATTTATTATCAATAAAATTATAAACAAGATCCAGTTTGGGGTATGGCAACTTGTTAATTCAGTTAATAACGCGATTATTATGTGTTGAATATATTATACCATTAAATAAATTTACTTTACGAACGATTTACTAGTTAGAGGCGCACGACTTCCAATTAATTACCGGAAGCGAAGAGCACGGTACCGCTGACCAGTATAAATATTGCCTCCACAATCGATGACTTCCTCCACTTAACATCGTCGTCTCATTGCGAGTGTTATCACAAGAAATACGAATGCAAACAAATGCACAAATAGGAAACGCTAAAACATTGATATAATATGAAATGTTTATTTCCGAAAAGTTTTCGACTACCATGAATTTCAATTCATTCGTTGCACATTAATGTTAATACGTTTTGACATATTGAACTCGCGCGCTCCGATTTCAAACTAAATTCCGTTCGTATTAATCTTGTATACGTAATCATTCTATTTAGACTTTAGAGGAAACTCTAAATTGCATGAGCTTCCTACTTTTTCAATTAATAATATGATATAATATCTCGGAGCAAAAGTATTTTGTAAAATTATACTTAAAAAAAAAATAATTTAGTTTTGGTTTTTTTCTTGTTAACTGGTTAACTCAATACTTATAAACTTCCAGAACGTGTCACTTGTATTTTGTCACGTCAGTTCTCTTCGATCTCCGCCATCGAGGCGTCGGTGCTTAATCAGTTATCGTTGACGTAACAATTATCAGCGTTCCGCTCCGGTGACAATTCGCACATCAGATTTTGTCGTCGTCGTTGTGCCGCATTGCGCCTCATCTCGCGTGTCGACGAAGCGCAACGCAACGCGACGCGACGCGACGCGGCCTGACGAGACGCGTCCTTATCCGGCGACATTTCCTCTTCCTCGCTGTATTTATCGGCGATAATCACCAGGGCACGCTGTAATGTCCCCGAGTGCGGGTGTTCTATGTAACTAGGACTAACGAGGCTGTAACTACTTGTTGCAGTGATGCGCTGACGCGCAATGCCGACATGAACGCCGAGCTGCGTTTGCACTGTTTGCGGAATTTGACCGAGCTGTTGCACCGCACGTTCAAAGGACAATTCGTGTTTCCCGCGCTCGGCCACGAAGACATAGGCCTGAATTACACGCAGCTCGCAAATATCTGGCAGAACTGGCTACCGCCGGAAGCGGTGGATACTTTTGTAAAGGGTTAGTAAGCAAATGTCGTCACGCGACCCTCAAACACAAACGATACAAATTAAACGAATGAAACGAATTAAAGAGTATCGGTTGAAAAATGGTAATTATTTAATCGCGATGGTTTTGTTCCAAATTAACAATATATCATACAATTGGTTAGCTCTTCGGCTAATCTTTAGTATAATATATCGCACCCCGAGAAGAATACTGTCACAACTCAAAAATACACAATTTTCATGAGAGAAGAAAAACAAATTTAATTCAATTTTTTCAAATTGTGAGTAGGTAGATAACTAACACAATTACAATTAGGTACGGTATTTTGTTATAATGAAACTTTTGTACTGTTTTTTGAAGAGGTCTGCTGTGATTTACTTGTAAATTTACTTATGACACTATTCATCCAGGAAACCGCAACATAACCAATTAAAAAAAAAATAACTATACGTTCGTCTCGTGCAGCGGATTTCGCATATAGGCCTAGTTTACACCGAACCATAGACTTGTGACACTATTATAACATGTAGGTATAGATAACATTTCATGGGCATACTTTTTAAATCGAAATTTTTTTAGTTGTGACAGTATTCTCCTCGGGGTGCGATATATGTATATCGGTAATATTAAGCATTTAATATCGTTGTAATATATACCGTAACATATTAAAATTCAAAAAGAAGCACCTTACGGTCCCGAGAGGTACATAAATGATCGGCGAACGAGGTTTCGCGCCGCTCTTTGATTCGAAACGCGCGCAACGGGTCGATGCAACATTTATGGATGCCCTCTCCCTCTGAAAATGTTACGGCACAAAGTAAGCTTATTGGCGGGCATAAATTTGCCCCGGCTTTACCGCCACGGCACTATTCAAAATTTGTTGCAGCCGGCTACTATACGATCGAGCAGCGCTCGAAAAGATATCGGATCGTCTTCCTTAATACGAATTTGTGGCTGAACCCGGTCGACAGCCGTATGCTGCATCGCGCCGGAAGTAGCACGGTCGATAACACGCAGGATCCCTTCGGCCAATGGTTCTGGTTCCAGTCGGTCCTCGAGAATGCACGGAAGAAGAAGGAGACGGTAGGTTGTTACTCTACGATATACGATATTATTGGTCTTCCGAGCGAGTTATTATACTGCGCGTTGGACGCGCATTATTTTTCTTTCTGTTGTATCGCGCGCTCTTTCGTCGCGCGATATATACGATGGCGGATAATAAATAATTCCCGGCATCGCCGTATCGGTAAACGATTTTATGTATTTTTGTCGAGTAAAGAAGTACCACGAAAGTGATATAAAGGCAGATCTGGTGGTTCACGGGAACGCGCTAGATAGAAAATAGAATCTAACGCCGCGATGAGAGGATGCGTGAACGAAAATCGAGGATACCGTACTAATTCAACCTGGATCGATTCCTATTTGGACAGTCTATCGAGATAATGGAATTTTCATCTTTTAATGTAAGCGTTATTTTGCCAATGATATCGATTTTCGACACCGTTGAACTCTTCATACATACGCGGAACTAAATTAAGCGGAAATAATTCTGTGAGACTATCTTTGTATATAATTCGATTTCGAAACGAATATCGGACTCGCCGGTATAAAGGACGCGTTGAAATTTTTCGTGCCCGTTGAACCGCGCGCATATGTGCGCGCGTGTGCGTGCCTGTCCCTCGCAGATTGTATGTAAAAAGATAATATAGGGCAAAGAATTTTTACGTGCCATCAATTTTCTCGGATCGATGAAAACGAACGACGGCGTCTCGGAGCGGGCGTCGAGTCGTTTCGCCATTATGACGTGCGCAAGTAAATTAAGCTCTTTCTAATGAAGCCGATTATCGATAAACCCGTGGGCACGAGTTTTAACACGAATATTTATTAAATAAATAAACGTTTAATCGTGGAAAATCGAAGTGCGCTAGTAGGTACGCTCTAACACGTGAAATTACATAGGTATTTTGAAATGCACGTATATTCGTGCACTTGTAGATATTCGTGCATCGCTAGTTATTGCTATACAGAATTATGTTTGGCAGTTTGGCTTTTGTAAATGTTTAACACGCATTTGAAAAATAAAATATTAATATAAATTAATACAATATTAAAAAGTAAATAACAGCTTATGCGCTATTGAATTAATCAATAAAAATAAAATTTTAAATCTTTCAAATAATAATTATGATGTACGAATAAACATAATGTACTTACAGTTTGTATTTCTTCCCAAATATCGCATGTCAATGTTATAATTTTGTTACATTGTTTCTGTGTACATTTATAAACTCTTATTAAACAATTGACTTAGTATTGATCAAATTCATCCAATACATAAAATACAACGATGATTAAACGAGTTAACGCAACAAACACCGTTAAATATATGCTAATGGAGTTGAGATATTTTTTCTCGAGATAGGTGCGTTAATATTATTTGCCTATATCACGAAGAAACTTGCATCAAACAACCGGTGCAAATAATACAGAAAAAAGGGGTGAGAGGTAGTTGTTCTTTGCTCGTCCAATAAATTACCAGATAGATTTTTAATCAACGCCGCGGCGCGGCGGTGCAGCGGCTTGTTTTACACGGAACTTCGCGTCGGCATACGAATATTCGATACAAACTTCTACCCGATCTAAAAACGGCCTCGTCAGGCGACTCGCACGATCGCTCTTATTGGAAAAGCACGTTTCGCGAACTTTCCTACGGAAGATTAATATCAGAAGTCGCGAATCGCGCGCGCGCGCGCGCGCGCAATATCACGTCATTCAATACCTTATTTTTTGCAGAATGCCGCCTCGCTGTCCAATAACGTTGCACCGTAATTTTTAAAAATTAAGTCCCAACTTTTTTCTCGCGCTACACTTAATTCCCCCCCCCCCCCCCCCCGATGCTCTTTGATTGACAAATTGACAGGTTGACTTAACGGTGTCACGGGTATAACAACAGTTTACACCTAGAACAATAATATCGCTCTACATCAGGTACACGCAGAGAATTCTCGCGATTACCCGTGCCGTCAAGCTCGCCAGACATTGTAGAATTACGGTGCAAGTGTTTCTACCGGGTAGATATGCACGTATAAAACATTCCCCACGTATCTCGCGTGTCACACGACAAGTTGAGTAATTGAAGGGTGTACCTCCTGTAAAAGTATTACTCAGTTTCGCAGTTTATTGTTTCGTAAAAAGCGTGGAAAACCCGGGAAACTGGGTGGCATTGGGGAAAGTTTAAGGCGACGGTATTGCCCTCATCTTACTCTGCCGCGAGATGGGCTTCTTTTAAATTTTATTTCAAGAATAAGATATACGGTATACGTTGACAATTGCAATTACGAGCAATGAAAAGATCGCATAGCGTATAAACGTATTTCGCGCTGCTTGCCTGTCGTATTAAAGCGCCAATACGACACAGATGTGATCGTCGAGAAGATAAATTTTAATGAAATAAATTCCCGTATAGAGAGCGTGCGAGGCAAATAAAATCCCGCTGATCGGGCTTTAATGGGATGTATGATTTATCAGGCGAGCTGTTTTGTCGTCATCATTTTCGTTCCTCCTCGTTCTCGTGCTTATAAATTATAGCACGCGACTAGACTGTCGTTCGCCGGACTGACAGCTGACACATCGCGATTTTCGAATCTCTTGATCACGTTTCGGCTCATTATTCGTCGGCTTATCAGCTCTCGCGGCGCGCATCCAGCAACGAATCCAGCTTTAGGAGACTCTCGAGCGGAAATTTATAATGGTAGCTAACCGAATATCCTCGCAGGAAGACGGGGACAAATTGTATAATTTCCATCGAAGATTCGAATGCAAATCGCGCGCGAGAGAGCGATCCCCTCTCTATTCCCGACGAATACAATTTCTCTGGAATTTCCGTTTTCGATGTATTGCACCGTCTCTCCCTTCCTCTTTCTCATTCGGTCAGCGCCATAAAGCGCGATGACAAATCATAGGTAATGCCCATTACGCCCGGGGTATCGGAGATCGTTGCGAGATCCGATGAGAGATGAAGGGGGACCGATCGCAAATTTATCCTCTTCGATCAGCGAGGCAATTAATTCGGCGCGCTCGCTCCGCGAGAGCCGACGCGACGCGACGTCGCCGGTCGCGATGGTTCTGGTATCGCGCGAGCGAGCGAGCGAGCGGAAATCTTCTGACCCGGGACCTATCGAATATCGCGGTTCCCGGGGTTATCGGTTATCGATTACGCCGTGGGGCGTATAGTAGAACGAGTTCGACATACGCGAGGGAGATCCTTCACGCGACCGAGATGGCACGACCGACGATAAATTATAGAGGGACTTGGTATTCCATACGTGGGCCCGCGAGAGGAGACCCCGTCCGTATATATACGTAAACCGTTGCACGCCACCGCCATTGATCCCGATCGTATTAACCGGCGAGCGCAACCAAGAGAGAGAGGAGAGAGAGAGAGAGAGAGAGAGAGAGAGAGAGAGAGAGAGAGAGAGAGAGAGAGAGAGAGAGAGAGAGAGAGAGAGAGGGAGAGAGAGATGAGCGAGCTGGGCCGCTCGTCGCGTTCATCCACGACACTATCGGCGCATTCACCTACGTGCACGTTCGAAAAGGCAACCCTGTTACCCCGCGATGCATAACGCCACCGGCTGGCTCGCGTATGAAGAGTGACATTATTTTTCAGTGTATACCTTCGAACTATGTGCGCAATAAAAACTCGGCGTAAATTTTTTATTCTATACGGCCAAAAGTCAGAAATTATTCGTGGGATTTACTATGCCACTATGGCAAACTAAACCCCATTGTGTATTTCAAACTGAATGCGGTTATGTATATTTAGTAGGCTCGTATTATATTGATATCGAAAAAAAAAGAATGTGGTTTTTAATTGTTGTTTCCATGACATTCACATATTCACGCGTTTCCGAGTTGCGTTATTTTTACTCCCCAGCTACAATTTGTTCATTAGTCTCCAATTAATTAATTGACAAATTTCAAGAAATCTTTCCGGGAGGATTATAAATATTTTTCGAAGTTTTTGAACGAAAATGAAATCGACATTGAAAGAACGTTCATAATTGAGTAATAACCTAATAACATATCATATGACGGGTTTCGACGAAGCAATCGTATTCTTTGCTCGACAGCCATGCACGATATTCCATAAGCTCTCAGGAGGCTCTTTAAAGCTCTTCTCTTTCTCTCCGTTCCTTCCTCTTCTTCTCTCTCTTCTTTCTTCCTGAAAAGCTCTTAATGCGGATCAACGAGCGTAGAAGCAAATAGCCGTCCTCTTCAAAGCGATGAAATGACCAGTAGGGTAATAACAATCGGAAAATGTAGCGAGCACGGCTCGTTGGGTCGCGACTCTGATAACCAGCAATAATTTTCTTCAATCCTCCCGTCGCCCTCTTATCCTCCGTTTTCCTCCATCCTGCTCCTCGATGCTCGCTCGATCGCACCACGGACGCGCTCCCCGAGGATTTCCGGAGAAGAATTCTCGGAAAATCTTGTACGTCCTTATGTGTGCCCAGATAAAAAGAGCGCGCGGAGACACGGACGCGAGACGGGGGGACGCGGCGAGGGGCGGGGTGCCCCAGGTTCCGAGATAGAAATCCGATTTTCCGTGGACAGATATAATCCCGTGCCGGTGCCGTTTCGCAAACGGTCCGAGTGGGCTTCCCGATCCCCGGCATTCCCATAGAGACGTCGACGGGACGATGTCGCGGCAAATGGTAAAAGGACGGGGCGGGAGGGAACCGGAGGAAATGGATCGATCGATCGTTCCCGACATCAGGACGGATAATGCAATTACAAATTACGAGTCGTTTAAGAGCGTCAGCGGCAAAACTGACCAATCAGCGATCCATTGTAGCCCGGTCCAATTCGTTCGTGCCTCCCTTGAATGGCAGCCGTGATTCCTGCACCTTCGGCAAAAGGCCCTCGGCACTCGGCAGCAATTTAAAATCGACGTCTGTGCACTTTTCACGCGATATTTTTCAATCTCCGCGGCATCAACGATTCGGTTGTTTGCGGAGAGCGCGCTTTTTTGCGCGCTCCTCGTGCCGCGGACGCGGGCGAGCGCGGTTTTTTGCGTTTATTCCGCGAGCCGCAACGCGCGCGTAGCGCGCGCGACGATTCGCCACATAATTCTTAAACGCGTCACTCTCGTTCAACCGCGTACGCTAGCATTTACCTTTCAAAGGAGGCAACCTTTTCCCCACAGCGCGATTCGGCGAAAAAAAGATCCATTCTGCGAATGGAAAATGTATCTCTCTCCCGCCGTTATCCACTTAACGAGTTTTGCTTTATCCATCCACTATTTTGGTTTGTGTGAATGATCCTACGGGAATATCACCATGGCTGGCTCGTTCCGAACGCTATCGGCGCACTCTGATTCGTCATACATACACGTCAGTTATCATATCAATGGTTCCCACTGTTATTAATGCCATTAATATCTTTGTTATTGTTAAGAGCAGTTTCATTGATCGCTTCGGAATACTGTCAGTTAATCACCTAGACGTATCAAATATTTAAGAAGAGTAGGTATACATATATATATTTCACAGTAACCGTAGAAATTATCGATATAAAATATTCGTCGCATATTTAAGATAAAATTTCAAATAAAGTTAGAAATAAAATAACACAATTTTAAAATAATTTTGGCTAATTGAGAGACTACTCATTAGCTATAATGCATTTTCCGATCGTTCTTCGAAGATACCTCCTCAACAACCAGGGACACATCTCCGGCTACTTTTTCAATCAGAGGTCTCGACGCTCCGCGCCAACTTTTGCGTCAATTTGCCTCTCGAACCGGTGGGACTAATTTCGCGTACGTGTCCGATTAGATATCAAGTCCTTCGTATCTCCAATTCTCCGTCGTCGCTACAGACACCACGATCGAATGAGCACGTGCACATGTGTGTGGGTGTGTGTGTGTGTGTGTGTGTGTGTGTGTGTGTGTGTGTGTGCGTGTTCGCGGGGGTGCTGTATGCACTAGCGCTGCCATCCGCGAGTGACTGGCCGGTTTGCCGATGCTAACGAGACTTCCTGCGTCCCGAGAGACACATTGCGTAGCCCACGTACGTGATTCACCCTAGAGCGTCTGTTTAACCGGGACGCAGTCACGCGACGTAACTAAGGATATCTCTGTTGAATGAGAATGCCTCCGCTCTTTAGCTAAAGGCATCGGCGACGGCCGAGAGTCGTCGATATTTAGCATCCGAGTATTGATCGGCGGTTCTCGGTGTATTTTCTTTTTTCCTCGCAGTCGATAAATGATTCTATCATGTACTTGTGATATCGTTATTACTAAGTTTCTTGTCGACATTATGGCACGAGTTTACTTTAACAAAGTTACTGTATTTCCGGTTTTATATCAAAATATTTATGTGCAAGTACATACCGTATGTATGCATTATACATATGCTTCTTTATGATAAAAATAAACTCTGTAGACTGTAGAGTTTGCAACGTCTGTATGACATAACAAGAAACAAATATCCTTATTTAAATACGTAACTCTAAGAGTTACAGATATTTGTTTTTCATTTCTATTGCATTTCTGCAAGTCATACTTTGCTGAATGCAAATTCCAATTGGTAATTAGTAGTTCGATTAGTGATCATTTATTTCTATATGATGATCTAGTATATTTCATCACTAGAATATGTATCATTTATATATTATTAAATTGATTTTATGCTTAGAATATTGCAAACGATTGTAAATCTATTTTGCACTCTTCAATCGTAAAAATATGGACATCTATGTTCTTAATTATTTTTATACATCTAAAACAACATCTCGACTATTTTCTGATACTAAAATAATTCATCATAGAAGGAGATGTTTCTACTTTTGTCCAATATATTTGGATATAGGACGCTATTTAGAAGTCGAGAACGCGATATCTGAAAGCAAATTTAGAAACATCAAATACAATTTCTTGGGATAGCACAAATAGATATATGTACTCGATATTTTATACGGTTCGAACATTATTAACGATAATAAACACATTAACATCTAAATGGAATGTACAGTGCCCGTCATTAATTCGCTGGGCGAAGCCGAGGGCTACTGCACTACTACACGACCCAGCGAATTAATGACGGGCAGTGTACATAAAAATATTTATGAACTAACTTGCTATAAAAGCCTGTTATTAAAAAAGTATTACTTATCGAACCGCTAAATCTCAATATATCTCTATATACATCACAATAAAATCTTTTCTTATATATGTATATACTTTTCTTATATATTTTCATGTTAATAATTTACAATACGTATTTTAAGCACGTATACTCAGCTTTGTTCGCTAACCCTGTCATCTAAAATAAAAATTAAAAAAAAAATTGTGATGTCAAGGTGTATATTGCATCAGAAAGTGTTTTTATGTCGAGTAACGCGGTTCGTCAAAGGTTAATTTACGCGGAAAAACATCGGATAGTATCGGAAGGAACAGTTTTCATGAATAGATATTAAGATAGAACACAGAATAACGAAACGTCGAGCCGACCTAGCTATGGAGACTCCCCGAAATATCGATGTCCGATGATCATTCCTATTCTGCTCTGTAACGGCCAGGTGTACATAGTCGGCCACACACCACCGGGGGTGGACGACCACGAAAGCGGCGCCGTGGCGCTCAACGAGAGGCACAACACGAAGTATCTGCAGGTAGTGCGGCTCTACTCGGACATTATCCGGGGACAGTTCTTTGGCCACTGGCATTCGGATACATTCCGCGTGATATACAGCGACACAGGTATATGTTACGTACAGCAAATTGTCCAGATTTATTTACAAAACAAGGGTAGTAAGCAAGGTAGTAAGTCACGTGTGTGATCCTGTACTTATATGTTTCTATAGATCTTTATTATACAATAATATTTTCGTATTTTTCCCGAATATGGCAATTTCCTCGCGCACAATACCAGTCATGCGACTATTTATCTTACTTTTTTATCTCATACATCAGTCCTCCTGGCTTAGATAGGCTTCTGGCAACCGACTCTTGATACTGTTTTCTCTTTCAAAAGTGTTTGTTAGACTATCTTTTTCCCTTTGCTATAAAAAGAGAATCAATTCCTCAGCTAGACAAATTATTTATCAGTACTGGTTGTCCCCCTTTACACCCCTTTAGTCTCTAGTCTACATGAGACTTGAGCGTACTATACATATACATATTATACATATTATCGCTTTATTAACTACTGCTTTGACCTAGCTTAATTTTATTAATAGTCGCGGCGCGCGATTAATTATTCGGTGAAACGATACTCGTATTGAACAGGTCTGCCCGTATCCTGGATAATGATGGCTCCTAGCGTAACGCCGAACACTGTTGGAGGGCCCAACAACCCGGGCTTGCGACTCTACAAGTTCGAAACTAACACCGGACAGGTACGTGGCTTGGCGAGCGCGTATACATCCTCGATAATATCGCGGCCTTCCCATAACGGGAACGTTCTATTTGCGCGACGTACCGATTTCAAAAGGGACGCAGAAATGTAGGATGTATGTGTACGTGTTGCACGCTGCGCAGATTCTGGATTACACGCAGTACTATCTTAATCTGCCTGAAGCAAATTCAATCGGCAAAGCGAACTGGATAGTCGAGTACTCGCTGCTCGACTATTACGAGCTGCAGGAGATATCGGCGATCACTCTTCACGATCTGGCGGACCGGTTTACGCAGTCGAACGATTATGCTTTCGTCAGGTATGTGTGCGATGAAATGGATCGATCGATTCGCTTGCGTAATTTAGTCCTAAAACCATAATAGCATCCGCTAATTACCGGCCTCGATTACGCCTTAAGCCGTGCGTCTCGTGTCTCCGACACATTTTTCCCGCCTTAGGTAATCAACAGACATGGACACAAAACGTGGATGTAAAACAAATAGCTATCGTCTAAAAATACCGTTCGTATCGCAATCTACTAATACTAATCGGTATCCTTATGAAAAGAATTGACCCGAGAGATCGTGTTTGTCTCGCAATCGTTTATCGCGTTCATTATCATTACATGGCACGTTTCGCATAAATGCCGGTCGAAATATCCCAATGGGTGTTTAATGCTGACGCGTGGGATACGCTAAGCGTCGACGGTCGCGTGAGATATCGATGCCCACGGTCGAGGATTAATAATTACCGCATTTCTCTCCATGAGCCGGCAATTATATCTCACAATAATATACCTGACCCCAGCCAGCGACATTGTGATAACTGTCTACCCCTTTTCGAGACGCGCGCGCCATTACGATGCTAATAACAGTCCTGATACCCGACCACTCCCGCGTTTCTCCTAATGCACAAGCTCGGTCTCGGTCTGTGTATATTATCCTACCGCGCACACCCCGCACACGTTCTCCCGCGGTGCGTGTGTGTGTGTATGTGTGTTCTATGTCCCGCAGGTATTATGGGGCCAACACGGTCTCGTTGCCGCGCGAGGTGGAGCAAATCTGGGGCTGCGGCGGTCCTCTCAACGGAGTATGTGCGCTGCATCATTACTGCACTGTGACGAGGCTAAATTCCGAGTCCTACAGGTACGTCGCGCTTTAAGTAAGCGACTTACGAAAATGACCAAATGTTCCGAAAATTTCATGGAATTGTTTAGAAGCTTGTTATTTAAGAAATATATTTATCGTATTTTTTTACGTGTATTTTTCTTCTAATACCTAATAACACATGGCATTACGAAAATTTGTCTTCTATGTCAACTGTCTAATTCTTCTACTATTTTATTATATTACAAAAACTTTTACAAAACACTATCAATTTCGTGAGTAACTGCAATCGCGCGTCTCGTGAGCATGGCGGCTGCTATATAGGATGTATTTCAATCTACCGTTTAGATATGTAAGTAAAAACGATCTTAAACCTGGGTCGATCGTGCAGTATATGCCGACAAAATTGCATTATCACGAAAATATATTCGTGATATCGACAAGCTTATTTCACAAGAAAAATATTAAATTTCTCCCGTAAAACAAAATTGAGAGTTTATAATAGAGTCTTTTTTTGACGAAAACGTGTCATTTTCGAGTGAATCAATCCTGACTTTATTTCTTATTTAATATGTGCAGTATTTTGGTTAATTTTAACAACTAATTAAATTCAATATTTTGATAATAAATTATCGTAAATCTTCACGTGGGAAAATTTAATTTGATCGCTTTCTGTTATTCCGAAAACGCAGTAGGGTGCAATCATCCAGATGACGCCTAAGCTCGTGAAACTTGAAATCCATTGAGTATAGTAGGCTCTCGATGTTCGCCGTTAATTGGTTGCGTATACGTGAAGCGAATACCGATTAGATTAGAGTACTCTATTATAGCAAAACACATCGCGCGCATTATGCACGCAATTGAAATGTAATAATATTATTATAAGAGAGAAGTGTGAAAAAGGTTCAGAAAATTTTGACAATAAGAGCTCTTCACTTCGAATTAATTATGCAATAATTACGTAATTTATACTTTTTTAATAATCATAATAATCTGAAAAATGAGAAATGATGAAAGAAAATTAACGGTGATTGTAAGTTGACAATTTGTCGTTTATTAGAGTATTAAAAAATCCAATAGGTTGGCTCAAAATGTGTAGAGATATTATAGGCAAATTATATGAACTTTCATGTTACACTTATTGTTAGTAACAATCGATATGCTTTTTTATTCCTCGAAGTATATTAAAAGCTTAAATTAATACAGCGGGGGAGATAAAGATTCAACCTCGAAAGAGTTGTCTCTCCGTTTGAAATTTCAAAGTGGGACAAGAGTCAGTAATACATGTAACGGGCTAGATAAATGTCGGCGCGAAGATGGATAAATGGAAAGACGGATAGAGAGGGATTACTTCACTTTTCAATATTCGCAAAGCGGCACGAGACGTTTTCGTAAATTAAGCACCGTGAAAGCCCCCGTAGTTTGAAAACGTCATGTAATCTTGCAAAGTCTTGGAAAAGTCTCAAAGAATCCGAAGATTTCAGAGAATTCTCGGCAAAGGTGAGGTGGCTTTAGCCGCGGTAATGTTTCGAAGTTGGGAGCAATTTCGTATTAGCCAGTAATGCTGTAACACCTTACGACTGACTGCTCGTGCAAAAATAATAGAAACACACGCGCCAGACAGATTTTTAAAGGAACTTTGCGCGAATCTTCTCTAACGTACACTCGAAGCGTGGAACATGCATTATGCATCCGGCAAAACGACGGAGAAATATATTATTGATGGAATAAGAAATGTTTTCTTTTTTTTCTCTCGAGTCGACCTCGATTTGATATATCGCGCGAGAATATAACAGGAATGTAAACGTCGAGTGATTGATGTATATGCTCCGAGTCGCCAACCAGCTTGTCCCGGAATTTTCGGAGGTCGCAAAAATGCTCGAACCTCGCAAGATTCGGTGGAGAAGCGAAACTTAGACTCTATCACCTGTGTAAATATGCACATTCGAAGGAACAAAAAGAATTTATCGAAAGGATTGCAGCAAAAGAATAGGAAAAATAACATCGTCAATGTTAATATTATTTTTCGTATCATTTTATCGTAACCGTTATTTTAATTTAAAATAGACTGGGGCAAAGGGCAAGCTCGAATGATAAATGGAAAGAATGTGAGCTAGGTAGACTATTTTACATTTTTATACAAATTATTGTAAAAAATTTCGAACAACAGCCTAAAATGGTATATTTTTCTTTTACTCAAAATAATTTCGACAAATTGTCAAAACTTTTTACATTGCTCATCCACGGACGATATCCTGTATATGCATGTATGTTACGCTCACAGGGAGTGCTATTCATCCTACGCTTATGCCCTGGCGTCTACGGGACACTTCACTGTACGTCTCTACTTCGCGTTGCATCTGCTAGTCCTGCTGATTTGCGCCGAGGTTCTGAACGACCGGTAGGATGAGCAAGACGAGAAGACTCCCGATAGCGCGGGTTACGCCCCGCGTCGCGGTCGGCCCTCCACGACGATGGTCCGCGTATTTTCTCTGGCAGAATCCGATCGAGACGCACCATCGCATCGATCGGCCACGGATCAGATCGGTCTAGGAGAGGTCCACGAGTTAAGGCGAACGCGTCTAGCGATACGGCATTACGCCGGCCGGTGTGTCATCTACTTTGTCTATGTCTCTGTCGTGTCTCCGTCTTCTCCTTGTCGCGCCACCGAAATTGTTCAGGCGCGCTCTCGTTCCGTCGTGTTTGGTGTTGCGTGTGTTCGCCCGTTTTCAAGTGAGGCTGTAAAATCCGAATTCCGGATGGGATTATTCAACAGATATCCAGAATGCTCGGACGCCGTCGCAATTCAGCTTTGAAATTGAGATTTCCGAATAATTCGGGTAATACGATTATTCGAATAATTCCACAGTAATTTGGACAATTCGGATAAATCGGATAATTTGAGTAATTTGGATAATTCGTGTACTGAAGTAATTCAAAGAATATTTGAATACGATAAATATAACAATAATGGCTTTCTCCCTCCACCTCCTTCCTTTCTTTCTCTCTGTATATATCTATCTTTTTCAAGCAGATATAAATTCCAAAATTATCCAAGAATCTATTACTAAACCAATTCGGGAGTTTTAAGGTAAACAGAAATTCGACTGATAAATTCTTAGTGTATATTTATTTAAAATAAGCATCTAATATATAATCTCATAATTGGACATTTTTTAATCAGAAATATCGTATTCATATTTATCCGAAATATCCGAATAATAAGGGGAAGATTGGATTTATTTGGCTGTCGGCAAACTTGCTAATAATTCTTTCTTATAGATCAATCATTAACTGGATATAAATAAAAGTTATCTTGAGGAAAATTAGTTTTTAATTTTCCAGTAAATTGATTGTTAGTTTATTTATTAAGATTTTTAAAATTTTGTATTAAGATTTTTAACATATTGTTGGTTAAAATTTTTAAATTTGTTTTTACATTATGACACAGATTTTCAAATTGTTAGTATTGAGTACATTTTTCTTAACGGTTTCACAGGTGATTTTGTACTAGAGTACATAATAAAATTTTGCATATAGTGTGCAGAGAAAGTTAGTACCGTCTAAATCTAACATACAGTTGAGTAATTTTGAAATTTCCTTTACTTATTGAGTCTTTCATATTTTTTAAATAATCTGTATATCTACCTATCTATACGTCTTTATAAGAAAACACCAAGAATTATGAGCAATATGTCAATATAATCAATCCGAGATGCAGTCTTCCTTACAATATCTGAACAATTATATCCAAATATTTACAATCTGAAGTTGCAAGTTATTCACATGAAAGTAACTTGTCGCGTTTCTTCGGCGCGGCTGCGGCTGCCGTTGTAGAGAAAGAAAAAAAGAGGAAGAAAAGAAAATAGGGATCGCGTCTCGATACCATTCCTTTCGTATTCGTCCGCAAGTATCACGAGCTCTCGAGCGTAAACCACCGATCGACGCGACGTAGCGTCCCACCCAGCGCGGCGATCCGAACGTTTCGCGGTCGCGAACGATATGAGGGGCTGCAAGTGCTGCAACGAATGCCTTATTCACCATTGTGTAAGGCGCGAGCCCGCCGCGCGGGATTACATAAAAAACGGATCGAGAGGGTCGAGAGAAGTCCCTTTAGCCGCATTCTCGAATAAGTACCGGCGCGAGCGTCCCCGCGGCGTGCTTATATTCAAATGTAATTAAAGTTTTACACGGGGGACTTTTACGCCGCTTCGTAATCCAATGTCAAAACTCCGGAACACCGCCCTGGAAAACGCTCCGAGCAAAGTCGACGACTCGAGAAGGAGGCTGCGTCGAAGCTCTCATAGCTTAAAGATTATATTCGTACTACCATTTCGCGATTGTCGGAACGATGCAGTATTTCTTAATAAAGGACTCATGGATTTGTAATGGGTGTTCTCTTATTTATCCTACATTTCACCTGCACCATTCCGATTTTCTCCGTTATCTCGAGAAAGACTCTCTCCCTTCCCCCCCCCCCCCCCCCCCCCCACCAGTTTTCTCATTATAAGTTTATCTCAACTATATTTTCACATCGCGACATGTAGAAACAATATGTCTTTAATTTGCTGTATTTAAGTAGGTAAGGTAGGTAACAAGGCCACTGTAATTCTATTAAGAAGCGTTTCCAATGCGAAAAGTTATGGATATTTCTGGCTGAAGAATTACCTCTCGCATACAATACGGAATATAAAGAAAAAAACGTTGGAAACATGAAATTTTTCTGCGCGCCAATAACCGCGTTAGGCTCGGATTAGTTCATTTTTCTCTTCGATGCTGTGGATATTTCCGCGTTGCGAATATGATCGCGTTAAAAGATTATTACCATAGATGGTGAGAGATTTTACGGGTCGATTTGAAAACAGCATTCTCCGCCATTAAAAAAGTCATTAACAATTACGAGGACAGAATCCGCGGAACGAGCGCGAGCTTTTAAAAAGCAATTACGCTCCCAGATATTATTTCTCATGGATACGGCTAAACGCAGACTGCCGTGATTCTCGTCCCGGCTCGTTTTCAGACTCCGATGAGCAGTTACCAGAATTCAGAATTTACTCGTGTAACGAGATATAGCGGGGGAGAGGTCTCAATTAATTCCGCGGCCGCTACAGTTAGCAGGCTAACCCAACTTCTCTCTCTAAACGAGCTCCGGAGCTCTCGTGCACATGGTGACAGCAAATATGAAGATAAGTCGTTCATTAACACGAAGGGAACATTTAGCGGAAAATGTGAGAATTTTGTTGGCGTAATGAGAGCCCGGTTTTCCCGGCGCGCGGCGCGGCGACAAGCCGTTCGCCAAGCCGTGACTGCCGTGAGGGAGAAGGGGGGTGGAGGAGCCAGGCAAAGATATTCAGGATATTCTAGCTAGCCGGTACCAGCTCTCTCTCCGGCCTCGCCGATTATACCTCCGCGGTAAGTACGCCCGAACTATGCGCAAACGTATGTGCGTGCGCCGTTAATTACGTAAGTTAACAAACCTGTAGCACGTGCATGCGGTGGAGCGTTTGCGCGCGCTCACGCGCACATGCGTTACGCATTCATACGGATATCATTCGCGTAACGTACTGTAACGTGCCTTGCAGGTAAGATACATATCGCCGAGGGTATGTGCTAGCTCGCGGAAAGAGTAAGTCGCATATTCTCGGGGGTATTGCACGAATTCATCGCTCATCTCTGCAGAGAATCGCGATATCGCGAACATCGGAGAATGGAGAACTCGCTGCTCGTACGTTACGAGTATGTGTGCACATTCGTGAGCGGTTTGCGTGTGCGTGAGTACTGAGTACCGAGCACGTGATGCGGTGCTCGCTGTGGGTTTTGCATAGGCGTGCGGCTCAGGCAGTCAGGCTGTGTACCGCGAGGCGCCTCGAAGCTGGCAAACATTGTTATAATATGTCCATTTCCGAGCCCATACATTTCAAGGCAATAGATTATATATATATATAATATATTAGTTCATTTGTAATATATTTTTGTATTCTTAATCTTTAATGTTTCAATTTTTTCTGTAATAACTGTAGGAATAAATAATATATTCAGAACACACACTTTACCGCTACATTAATTATCTTTACATTAGTTATCTTTAATTTTATTTACGTTTGTAATAACTAATATAATTTTTACAAATCCATTGCCTCGACATTGAAATAAAAAATAACTCACCGGCCGATGCGCAACAGCGCCGGAGTAACACTGCGTTGATCTGTAACATATAAAGATTTTTACATTAAAGCAGTGTCTATTGTCTAATACTTGAAGTAAATAATTCTCGCGCCCGTTAAATTTTTGTAATATTATTACGATCGTGCGAATAAAAGAGACACGACGTTTGCGACATAATGTCTCTCTCGCATATACTAGCTAGAGATTGAACTCCGGCGAAATTACGCAGTTAAACGTACGGAGTTAAACGTACCTCGAACAGTATCTGTACGAGTAACGAGTACAATGTTATGGGCGAATCAAGAAAGCGCTTGAGAAAGTGGTGGAATCCGCTACCGGCTACAGGAGAGTAAAATAATAAACAAACAACAATTACTCACCCCACGGTTACTCCACCTGACTCCACCCGCCACCGTCGCGATCGCCTGATGCCTCCCAGGAGTCCCAGGAGTCCCAGGCAGTCCCAGGCCCCCTCCTCCACTCCTCGGTCCTCGTCCGACTGTCCGAAGTGTCCGAGTCCGGACGTCGCATGAGTCGCATCTCCGTCGGCCGCGGCGCACTCATTCACGACGTCCACGCGCGAAAATATTGCCGCTTATGATCGCGCGACACTTCACACTTGTACGGCACTCCCGGTATTAATATCGCGACGCGGCGCGTATACTTAATTACACGAAATTCGGCGGAGAAGCTACGAACGAAATGCACGACGTGACGTCCGCGGCCCGTGACGTCACGCAGTGTCACGCAGGTTATAGACGCGACGAAGTTGTAACTTGTAACAATATGCGTTGATCTGTAACTGTAACATATAAATATGTCCAATATAATCAGTATGAATCAATACTTCAAGTATCATATTTTGGGCGAATCAAGTTGCGCTTGAGAAAGTGGCGGAATCCGCCACAGGACTCAAAACAATAAACGAATAATAATAATTACTCACTCCACGGTCGCTCCGCTCCGCTCTGCTCCGCTCCGCTCTGCTCCGCTCCGCCGTCGCCGGGTCGCCCGATGCCTTCATGCCTCCCAGGCCCAGCCAGGCCCAGGCCCCTTCCTCCTCTCCTCGCCCTCCTCGGTCCTCATTCGTTGTCGCATCTCCAAATTGCTCCAAATCTCCGTCGACGGCGTCGACTGCGGCGCACTCACTCACGAGTCACGACACTCACGACGCGTTTGCGCGCGATAATATCGTTTATGATCGCGCGACACTTGTACGGCACTCTTGGTATTAATCTCGCGACGCGGCGCGTACTTGATTACACGAAATTCGGCAGAGAAGTTACAAACGAAACGCACGACGCGACGCGGTCCGCGGACGCCCGCGGCTCGTGACGTCACGCAATATCACGCAGTGGTCACGCAGCACGCAGCACGGCAGCGCGCCACGGTCGCCACGCAGTAGACATGGCGGCCATGGCGCGGGGCGCCGCGCCGGCGCGGCGGAGAGAATAATCGCGCCGCGCGCGGTCATTGGTCAACTTCAGTCAACTTCACTCGATCGGATCGCCAGGTGCGACTGTCTCGATTCTCGATCGAGGACGGGGAGGACGCTACACTTATATTTTTCGGCTTTCGCACTTTGAACAATGATCAATATAATGTGTTGAGATTACTTTTTACGTATCGCAATATAACGTAAGAGGAATAAATGTATGAATTAAGGTCAAAGAGAAATATCCGCGAAACATGCCAACCGCGAAAATAATACGATCGCTGCTTTACCTACTGATTGCGAGAATTGCGATTTTGGTTAATTGCAATTAAATTACCGATTTATGGACATTGAGTCTATTCTCCACGATCGTCAAATATGAAAACACGATTTAAACACCAAAATCGCAATTATTCTCGCAATCAGTAAAGCAGCGTATTATTTTCGCGGTTGCATTGGCATGTTTCGCGGATATTTCCCTTTGACCTTAATTCATACATTTATGAATTAAGTCCTCTTACGTCAATTATATTGCGATTTGTGATACGTAAAAAGTAATCTCAACATTATATATTGATCGTTGTTCAAAGTGCGAAAAATACCTCGATCGAGAATCGAAATCGAGACATGCAGTCGCACCTTGGCGAGTGAAGTTGACCTCGCACGGTGCGATTATCTCGCGTTTACGCCGTCTAGGTCTACGCGTCTACGTCTACCCTACCTGCGTAACATTGCGTGATGTCACGGGTCGCGGGCCGCGGGGGTCGCGTCGTGCGTTTCGTTCGTAGCTTCTCCGCCGAATTTCGTGTAATTACGTACGCGCCGCGCCGCGTCGCGACTCGCGAGATTAATACCGGGATTACCGGGACTACCGGGAGTGCCATACAAACGGTACAAACTACAAGTGTCGCGCGATCATAAGCAGAAATACTTTCGTGCGTGAACGTCGTGAATGATCAGTGCGCCCGCGCCGCGGCCGATGGAGAATATGGAGATGCGACAACGGGCGAGGACCGAGGAGAGGAGGAGAGGGCCTGGGACAGGGTGAGGGGACTCCTGGCCTGGGACTCCTGGGAGGCATCGGGCGACCGCGACGGTGGAGTCAGGTGGAGTGACCGTGGGGTGAGTAATTGTTGTTTGTTTATTATTTTACTGTCCTGTGGTGGATTCCGCCACTTTCTCGAGCGCTTTCTTGATTCGCCTATGCCCTATAACATTATACTCGTTGTCGTTACTCGTACAATACTGTTCGAGGTACGTTTAACTCTGCGTAATTTCGCCGCGGCCGGAGTTCGATCTCTAGCTTATAGTATATGCGAGAGAGATATTATGTCGCGAACGTCGTGTCTTTCTTATTCGCACGATCGTAATAATATTACAAAAATTTAACGGGCGCGAGAATTATTTGCTTCAGGTATTGGACACTGCTTTAATGTAAAAATCTTTACATGTTACAGATCAACGCAATGTTACTCCGCTGTTACGCATCGGCCGGTGAGTTAATTTTTTTTTCAATTTATTTCGAGGCAATGGATTTGTAAAAATTATATTACAAACGTAAATAAAATTACAGATAACTAATATAGCGGTAAAATGTTCTGAATATATTATTTATTCCTACAGTTATTACAGAAAAAATTAAAACATTAAAGATTAAGAATACAAAAATATATTACAAATAAACTAATATATTATATATAATCTATTGCCTTTTGAAATGGATGGGCTCGGAAATAGATGCCTACGTCACACGAATAGACCGAGCGTCTTGTGTGCGTAAACGTAAATAGAGGGGAGAAACGCCGCGCGCCGTCAGGCCCCGGGATCTCGAGCTGCAACGATTCCGTCGCCACCCGCCTGTCGGTACATCGGCGCTACCGATGTTGAAATTTTAAATGTATATACGCGGTGTCCCAAAAAATACTTTCTTAAATTTATACGGTCTTGTGTATCAAGTTTATCTTGACAATTACTAATAAAAGCATATATATATATATGTCATTTTATTCAATATAATAATTTAAATTACTCTGAGGAAGTTATAATACGTACTCGTATGTGTAAAACATCAAGATTACTTATACGTTTAAATAGAATATTGTGTATATAATATATGTCATCTTTAAAAGCGGGACAACTCGACAATATGTTATTAATTTTCTATTAATTTCCGGAATTATTTTATAACAACAAAGAATTGAATAAACGAATTTTTGTATAATTCTAAATATCCGGCTATCTAGAAGTTTAAAATAACTATCGGATCTGAATTACTGAATCTACATTTTTTATAAATTTTTTCATCAGGTAGACAAGAAATTATTTGCTTTTCAAGTGTATTATTAGCCCTAAAATATTATTAGGAACATTTTGTATATCATGATATTATTTCAGAATAGATTTAAAAAATAGAAAATATATAATATTTAAAAAAAATATATTTTAAGTTGCCAGAAATTGACGACCGACGTCAATCAAAATATTTGCTTTGTCGTAAACAACACTGTTGAAGTGTTGACACACCAAAGTTACGTCATCAATATATACGCATCGTCGTTCAAATCACGCGACTCGTTCCTTCTCACGATTCCATTCGACAGCAAAGTCCTTTTATAAGAGAGAGTTTGACTCTTTACTTAATTCTTCTAATTCGGAGGCTGGGGAGTCCGTGACCCATCCTTGATTCCCGGCCATTTCCATATTTCTTCCGTCCCGCTGCTCCCTTTGGGAGCGTGCGGGGAGTTACGTCGGCGCGGCCGCGGCGGCGGAAAAGTATTGTCGTAGTTAAGGCGGCCGCTCGCGGCATACAAATAACGTAGTTTTCATAGCGCCGCGGCTGCGGCGTTCCAGCGTCGCTAACAATGAATGAAATGCCGACGTCGTTATCTTCCGCGCTCGGCCGGATAAATAAATACGACAGCGCGACGCGACGCGACGCGACGCGACGGAGGGAGGGAAAGAGCGAGGAGGAAGAAAAAGAGAGAAAGATGGAGGACGGAGGAGTGATTTTTATTAGAGATACGTTCTACGTCCTACGAGCAAAACGGCCGCGCGCACGTGCGCACCGATATCGTCGAGATTATGGCCCAGATTTATCGCGTGCCTATAAATCCCAAAATATATCCGCCTCCCATGAAAAAACTATAATTTCGCGGTAGATCCGAAATTGCCGGATTGAATCGCGGAATTCTTTATCACTTGCAGATATATACATGCGTGATCGTGATTGATTCATGGATATTCAGCCGGCGGTGTCGACGAAGCCGCGAGATTAATCGGCCACGGGAGAGTATCCGGCGTTAAATATTGGATTAGCGCTCCATTCATTCCCTCGTCCAATCATTAATTATTGAACAAAAGCAAAAGATTTTCGCGGTAATTAATGCTTACAATGGAGGTATAGCCGCGCGCGCTACGTTAAAATGGCAACGATGACCAATCGACGTGGAATATAACGAGCATCGGACGTGAGAGCGAGATAGTTGAACGTTTAAACGTCACGGCAAACGTTGCACCGACTCCACGCAACACGTGCAATCTCGTGTGCGTGTTACGCCCGCGCCGCAGCCGCGCCGGGGCAAAAACGGATATTTCCAGCTCATTCGCCGAGAGAGCCGCTGCAGCTGTGATGCGCGTTGCTGCACAGTGCACACAACGGCATTTCCGGCGCGGCCGCCGGCCACGACGCCCACGACCCACGACGGGCGCGCGGCGGGCACGCGGCGGGTGCCGGGTGTGAGCAGTCATTCGGCTGGGCGAACGTCATTGAACCTTGTCAGCGGAGGCATGGAGCTATCAAAGCTACGCAAAACAGGACGACATGGCGACGACGTTGTTACATGTTACGCCGGTCCGCAGCTTTTAAACCTAAACTGTCGCGCCCCGGAATCCATTTAATCACTGAAAAGCACGCACGCGTGCTATATCTCTTTTCCGAATTTATCACTCATGTATCCCTCTAACAAAATGAGTTTTAAATAAAAATTCCATTACAGCGACATTTATTCAAGATCAACATAGAAGAATACGTAGGGTTGAACACGAGGTTGAACATGTATATTGTATAGTATAATAACTAATGTTTCCTTTTGAAAGCTGATTCTTACAAGAAAGCCATAAATTCTTTATTTCCAATCATTAATTGTTTGGAAACAACAAATTAATATCTTCAATATCTTCATTGAGAAAATATCTGTTCTAAAATATTTTTTAAGCTTTAGTATAAATTCGAGCTTATATTCGAGCCATCTTATTTATATGTGAATTACATTAATCCTGGTGTTTATTTATGTTAACTAAGTTTACTTCGGCATTGGGTGAATTGGGTCTTATGGTAATTACGACTATTTATGTTAAATAGGTTTATCTTGACATATTGAGAGAGAAGTTGTGTCTTTAAAATAATACTAACAATAAATATTCTATCTGAACCAACATGGTATGACGAATATTGGCTTGAGTCTCAAAATGGTAATAACATTAAATACTAATAGTAATAACAAATTGTTCTACGTAATCTCGTTCGCAAACGCGGAATGCTTTACTTAAATAAGACCTTTGTTTTCCTGGAAAACTCAAAGCTGCAAGTTTATCTCGCCTTTGTGTTCGCTCTTTTACGTGTGATATACACGCAACCCGTCTTATCAACGCGATATAAGCATTGATGGCGACAAGGAAAACGAGGGACGACGGCAAGAAGGACGGTGGACCAAATTTAATTTAAAACTTGAATTCCGCCATAAGATTACAGGGGTCGGGGACGGGAGTAAGACCGGTAATTAATTTGCGAGGATTACTTACCGGTAACTTGGCAAAAGTTCGCGGACCACACCGCGGGATCCCCCGGTCACCACCAGGACGGCCTGTCTATACGCAAACTCATTATAACGGAATCTCCAATAATCTCGGGACGTCACTCGACGTCGGGTGCTGGCCGGCAACACGGCGAGTTATCGTGTTAACGCCCGTATATTCGTATATACGGGCTATCGACCGTCGCTTGGTTGTATGGCGCGTAAGGTATAAAGTAGCATCTAGTTCTAGTACGTATCTCGGCAAAGCCGTGTATTACATATGCACGTCCCTCACCCCCCACACCCCACACCCCACACCCCACACCCCTTTACGTCGAGCCATGCGTACGCGCGCGTCGGGGCTACCCCTTCTCCCTCCTCTCCCCCCTCCCGGCCTCCAACGGCCGATCGTTCTTCCTCTTTTGGAGTAGACAGCTTTATGATCGGCTTTTGTTATCCCCGTTGCATTTTATGGAAGCGCGAAGAATGATATCGGGGCGTGTGGGTATATGTAACGGCTGGTAACGGCTGTAATTGCCATCACGCCCACACCGGCCAAAGTTAGAACAGGGATCTCGCATTTACATTTCGATGGATGCAGGACGATGGGGTATGGGGTTGTAACCTGGAAAGAATTACTTTTGTGTGTTTTACTACTGGCGCCATACGCCATACTGACGGGACATGTCGAGCCCCTTTGTTAGTGAAACGAAGTTACATGTCAAATGTTGAATAATAAGCACCTCCTGACGGTACCAAATCACCCTTAACAACATCGAGATACTTTTTATAACGGTAAATATGAAGAGGGAAGATCGTATAATACTCGCTCTATGAAACTACGTTTCGAGATATAAAATTTTTTTTTAACTGCCGATTTTCTTAGTTTATCAAAAAATAATTTCTATCTTTCCGACGATTACTATGTAACTATGTTAAATATTGTAATTGTATTACATCCTTTTTTATTTTTATTTTTGATATTACTGGAAATCATTCGACATATTCGGTTGCAAAATTTACAGAGTATAATTATAATTAATAGTTTAGTGATTAATTATACATATTATACGGTTTTTTAATAGTATCTCAAGGCGTTATACCAACACGAGCACACGTTTTACTTCACAAGTCCGCAAAAAAGCTGCGCACCGGCTTACGGCATATCCGCTATAATGCGTTAATTAACTCGGCTTAAAGCCCGCCTTGTGCCTTTACGTTATCCTATAAAAGCCAATGTGCACGGTTCACTCTTGATGACCGTCCTGGATGAATCATCCGAAGCGAAAGAGGCGTGAATTGCTTAACCAGTACATCCACAAAGATAACTCACGTTGAATAATAAAAAAGAATGAAGTAAGTCTCTATTTTTGTCCACGCCACCACGAATGATTATCTAATGGCGTTGCGTGCAACCCCGTAAATCTTTGAAAAGATTTATCTCTCGTGTTACAATAAATAACGTTATAAACAAATACAGCACGACGGAGAGTACATATGTATGTGCGACAGAATAAGCTCAAGCCGATTGATGTTCTTCCCTGTCAAAGAAACGAATTTATCAATCGTTGTCGCACACCTGTCACACACATACTTTGTCGAGACATAAAGAAAACAATACCGTACGCGAATATGCGCATCGTAATTATAATGTAGCCAACGCGGTTGCGCGGTTAAACAGAGGAGTCTCGCATTTATGTCTCGCAAATTTACGAGCCCGAGGCGAGTAGCGGTCTACTCTTACTTTTTGTGGACGGGCTCGGATGGCTATACTGGGAACCGCTCCGGTTACCAATGATAACCAAAAAATATTACGTTTGATCAATCCCCGGGTTGCTTCGGGTAAGAAACGCGTCGCCGCCATCGTCGTCGTCGTCGTCGTCGCCGTCGCCGTCGTCGCCGTCGTCGCCGTCATCGTCTTGCAACGAGAATCCGAAGCTTCGGCGTTTTCAATATCTCCGATAGGTTCTTTCGTACAAAGTAACTCTACACCGCCTCCATTACGCCTTTAGGATGGAGATGGATATCGGAAGACGGGACGCGAGGTCTTTATGCGACGCTCGCAATATGGCTTCGGATTCCTGCAAAATTTTCGCCACAATACGTTCTGCTTCTGCGAAACAATAGAATACGCGAGCGCATGCAACGTCAGCTTTTAAGTATCATTTTCATGAGGCTCAATGTCGTTACAATCTGCCTGATAAATAATAGAAAGACAAAGTAAAAGCATATTCTAAAATCTAAAACGATAACATAACATTGCATATTCCTCTGAGGAACTGTCATCTCCTTTCAACATTATTAACCTCCATTATGTATATGTATACATATATAATTTATTAGGCTAAATTATTCGTAAGATATTTATAAGTAAAAAAAGAAAAATGTATAGATTTTTATTTAAAGACTTTTATTTTATTCAAGTTTTACTATAATTGCCACTTAATTTTTTACAAACATTAATGCTTACACTTCTTTGTAATTAAAACAAATTTTGAGCTTATTTATTTTCCGACTGGTGGTATACTGACCTTAACCCTTTAAAAGTGGTTAAAGACTTATTTAAATTAAACTGTTGATAGAAAAATGCAAACAATCCCAAGTATAGCTTATTTAGGTAATGCTTTGAAGCTCTATCATTTGAGGTATTTTTTTAATTGATTTTAACTCATGTTCTTTGAAAGAGCGCACGTGTATCAATAACGCCTTCAGCGAGAGATTGGCTCGTGTTTTAAATTAGTTTCGTCTGTCGTCTCTCCCGACCTTTCTCGTCTCGAGGAGGTTCAACGATGCGGAGCAGCGCGATGCGACGCAACGATTCCGTCAGTATCATTTCTTATTTTAATCACGATAATAGCGATTGCCTCCAACCATCCGCGCGAATACCTCGCAGAACCCCGACGTGGAAATTCTCAAAACTTTTCCGGCAAACGAGTAAATTCCGCGTCGTCGCCATTCATACAAATGCGAACGATTACGAAAATGCTGATTTTAAAAAGGTAGATATTAATTACTAATTGGACATTGTTAAAATGGTATGTTTATCGTTACAGAGAAACTTTATAAAGCGTCTTTATAAGAGGTTCCTTTCAATGTGACGAATACGATAAGACAGTACATTATAACACACATGCACACAAAAACATTTTCTTTTTTAAACCTACGAAAGAAAAAAATAATTACTCTCTTTTAGTATTTTTTTATATTACCTAAATACAATTTCGATTTTAACCTGTTTTATTACATTACAACTTTTTGAAAGATTTAAGCTTGAAACTGTAAGAAAGGATATTTTAACGTACTTTATCGCGGCAAAGTTAGGATATATGACGTATTGGAAAAATTTTAATACATTCAAAATTAAGTGTATTATTTAAAGGAGGTTTTAGTTAGTTTAGTCAGTTCAGTTAGTCAGTTTCCTCAAAAGAAATTTGTTGTAAAGGTTAATGTTTATAATGTATTTAAGTAACAGATCTATTATTTTATGGAAAAATTGTGAATTATTGTCACAATTTATTAAACATTTTTTAATCAATTATTTTGACTTATGGGGTTTTCGCTGAATACTCATCTAAACTAAAATTATATAGGTAGGTACATATATAAAGTAATATAAACTATTCAAGATAGCAAAATCGATATACTTAGAGAATATTAAAATTTAAAATTTTTTATATTTAAAAAAAATTTATAATTTAAAAGTTATAATTTATAATTAAGAATTTAAATTTTTAATTTCTAATTTAAATGTATAAGGATTTTTTCAGAGGTTCCTGATTACGCGCGGTTCAGGATATTAAAAATAAATATAAAGGATTCAATGTTAGATAGATTGTCTGAGGGCTTAACTCATAATCTTTTTGTAGAATAATAAAAACAATATTTGATCATGAAAATATTATTAACCTTGGCTTTTACTATAAAATACTTTTAAAAGTATAGATTGTTCTAATATTTTTAATTTTGTGTGAATAAAAATTGTAATTATATTATGGCAAATTATTTACTTACAAATTTCCCACCTTTTTATGTAACAAATTTTTACATAACATAACGTTTTTGCAAATAAAATTGTATTGATTATAAAAAATTTTAACAAACAATTATTTTTTGTTTAAATTTTTTTTATAAAACTGTGTAATAACTGCAGAATATTGGATTGATGGCTCGATGGAAAGCGCGTACATTTTAGTTAAAAAAGATAAAAAAATCTAATATTAACATTATAAATACAAAACTCTTCAAAGGGCTCTGGAAAATTTAACAGATTCTAAACGCGAAAAGTGGACATGAAATTCCAACATTTGCGGCTGATAAATTCATTGAAAGACTTGACAATCCCAACTGTGTCGAAATAATTGTGCGCAACAATGCGCGAATGCAATGAATTATAAACGCATTGTACGATATCGATCAGTAGTCTCCTTAAATTATTTATCGCAGCATATGACGATATATCGCATTCGTGGTATCACGACGGTAATTTCAAACCAACCGATTTGTGATTGTCGCATTATGCGACATGCTCGCCTAAAGGGGTTTTCAATAATTTCAGTTGGCATGGACTTATACAAATCATCGCGTACACATATGTTGCTATCGCGAAACTGATCATTGACAGAGACTTTGATAGAAGAGCGCAATCCACCTATCAAATTGGTCCAAACTCGTTTAACAAACAATTACAACATTTCTATAAATCCTGAATCAAACATGAAGAAATGAAAAGCTTATATAAAATACACTATTCAGAGAAAGATGTTAAGACGGAAAGTAAACACTCGTAATAAACTCGAAGTTAATTTGAAAGACATAATCGATTTACTCTATAAGGTATGCTCGCGAACCGTTAATCTTATCGAAGTTTCTTCAATGACTGTCACGAGCGCTTTTCGGAGAAAATACGGAACGATTCTGAGAAGACGAGGTGAAAACGTGTTGTCAGTTAATTGAAGCATGCCGAAGCGAGCGGGGATGATTAGCCGCGCGTCTATTGTATAAATATGTACAAGCGGAAGTCTAGCGTTGCCTGGCTTATTTCTTAAAGTGCGGTAGATTATTATTGATTTGTCGGAACATTCCGCCCACCTCGGTATTGAGAAATCAATGCCGAACTTAAAAAGGGGTAATTAAATAAGCGAGTCTTTTAACTTACAAGATATTTTAGATAAACCAATATGAGAAGTAAACTTAATTAACTACAAACAAAGGAACCTCGCGAACCCGAATTGATAAAACGTTACACATATGTAGGAGGAGGGGGTATATAGACGAATTTGTAAATTTTCAGTTGTGGCCCAAAATTCTAAGGGACGAAACTACCCTTCATATGTACAGCGGTTCTTTGATTACATCGATATATCTCAAAAGTATTCAAGATATCAAAAAATGTTTTGTACAACAGTTTCATGGTAAAAACACCCCTATTTAACTACATTAATATTTTTAAAAAATAATTTCTGAAAAAATTTTTTAATTTCTTAATGCATCTAATATTGTCTTTTATGTTACTAACAAGGGAACCTCGCTGGAAAATTCTAATTTTAATGAAACTTTACACACATGTAGAGGGAGGTAAATAGACAAATTTAGAAATTTTCTGTATGACCCAAAAACGATTTTAAGGGGTAAAACCACCCCTCACATTTAGAGCGGCTTTTTGTTTTTTTCGATATATCTCGAGAAGTATTCGAGATATCAAAAAATGTGTTATAAAAAAGTTTTATAGTAAGAATATATCTATTTAACCGCACATCTCGTCATGAAATTTTTGTATAAAATACTTTTCGAGATATATCGGGAAAAGTAAAAGGTCGCTCTACATATGAAGGGTAATTTGAGTCCTTGGAATCGTTTTTGTGTGGGCTGCAACTAAAAATTTCTAAATTCGTTTATTAACCCCTCTTCCCCTACATGTAAATAAAATTTTATCAAAATCAGAAGTTCGGATTCACAAGGTTTCCTTGTAACTTAAATAGATAATAAAACACGGAATTATACTAGACGAATCGCAGAACTATAAGAGAATTAAACGCAGATTAAGTTTCTTACCTTGAATGTGATTATTCGAGATATTTATGGGAGTAAGTTTAAACAAAGATAATTAATCCGAAATCGGCAGCAGGCACGATTGGTCATTTAAATACCGAATTCGTGGTGCGGACGGTAACGACACAAATAAGTCCGTCAGTTCCGGTGTGCGTCTGGGTGATGCGTCCGAGAGGCTATTAGAATGTTGGATATCGCTCGTCAATTAGCAAGACTGGAGATTCTGTGGTAATTTGTCGGGACGGATGCTGCCATTTGGAGAGATGTCCTGAAGCCTCGGTAAATATTCCCAAGTCCAGCGGCGCCAAAATCGATGCGTGATCTGCTGCGGAAATTACCAGCGGGATAGTCACGTTGTGTTTTCTTCCTTTAAAGAAGTTTCCAGGATCATGAGAGTGAGCAACCTATTAAAAAGAGCGCTGAAATGAGTGCTTCGATATCGGCAGGATTGCGTCGGACAAAGGACAGAGCGGGCGGAAGTTGAGAATGGCTTCAATTTGGATAAGAAGAGTTGAAAACTCCTCATATGTCAATAGCGAGTCGCCGATCAGACGTCGCAAGTGGAACTTGACTGACTTGACCGTGCGGCCTCCTATTTAGCTGCCAAAGTGAGGCGCAACCGGAGGATTAAACCGCCATTCGGTTCCGGTGAAGGCGAGAGTACTGGCGATCTTATTGCTAGTTTAAGAGAGGCATCGAATATACGGAAAAGTTCAACGTCGGCACCGATAAAATTTGTACCGCAATCGTCAGTTAGCGAGGCGCAGATGCCACGGCGGCCTGAAAATCTCTTATAAGCGGCAATTAAACCCTGCACTGAAGAATCCGTGGCAAGTTTGAGGTGCACTGCGGACGGAGAAATACATAAACCGTATATGTATATGTGAGTCCAAGCGTCCATGGCAAGTGAAGCTGAGGGTATACGACCCGTGAGATACAACAAGATGTACGCGAAGACGTCGAACTCGACTGAGAGTTCGACGCACGAACGGAGCGACAGAACTCCACGAGTTAAGCAGGCGGAACGCGAGCCGATGCCGATGATCGGAATACTCGCCTGACGACGAGGAAGTCGGAGAAGCTGAGCTAGAGATTCGCGCACAAACGATAACTCCGAGCCTTGATCGAGCAAGACGCGAGCCGACATGCGTTGCCTTTGCTCGGACACGATGTGCACTAACGCGGTAGCGAGTAATGTCTGATAACGGCTTGCACTGATGTGATTCACTACCACGTACATAGAATTAACCGCTTGAAACTTGGAGGCAGCTGGCGGAGATGCAACGGGTGGGCTTGCACTTGACGAATTTGACACTGAAACGTTGTTAGAGATTTGTGTCGAGATGAATAAGAGTATGATGTTGTCCGTTGCACACGCGGCAACATTTAATAGTGGTATTATACATTAACTTTCTTTATGCAAACCGAGGCAGTAGTAACAAAGACGGTTCGCGTTCATGACTTCTTGGCGTTCAATAGTCGATTTTGCGGAAAATCCGGTGGCACCGCAAAATATAATGGTCTTCTTACAAAATGAACATTTAGAAGCCAATATCGTATAGCGGCGTTAGCACGAGTTGACGGTTATGATTTCGCACCAAATTTCCTCGACCGCGATTGTTTATCGGAACGACTTGGCGCGAATATAGTAGGAGCAATAAATTAACAATAAATTAGCACCTAATTTTGCCGTTTTTTTTAAGGTGAGGGTTGCTAGATTTACATGAACCTTGGCGCGGCCATCTTAAGAACTCACGTGTGTTTCCATTTTCAAGTTCCGAAAATGTAGTAAGCTCCATGATGCTTCCTTGGTTCCTTGCTGCAATTTCCACGCTTTGCGTGAATCCAGATTTAATTGTTTCGCCACGAAATAGATTACGAAATAGTCCCACGATTCGATCGAGGCGCCGAGTGATTGCAAATCGCCGGGAGCTTCCTTGACCGTCGCGACTAATTGTAAGTCCTTGAGCTTGTCAGCGGACTTTCGGGTTGACGGTTGTAATCCGAACAACTGGTTTAAATAAGAGCTCACAAAAATATATTTGTTTTCATACCGAGCGCATCCCATACTCGCGAAAAATTATCAGCAATAACGCTCAGATTCGAAATGCGAATCCCTGACACGAAAAGCAAATTCCCGAGCGAGCGAGAGATTCACTCGACGCAAATGTAAAAATCGAACACAAAAAAAGTCACAGAGTGACGTTGCAAATAACGAAATGCATAAACACGAGAATTGTTAATTTGATCCGGCTCAAAGAACCAAAAATGGTCAGAGAAAGATGTTAACGTATAAGATAAACTTCTAATAAGCTTGAAGTTAATTTGAAAGAGATATAAGAGCGATTTATTCTATGAGGTATGCTCGTGAACTGCTAATCTTGTTGAAGTTTCGTCGATGACTTACAGTATCTTACACGAGCGCTTTTCGAAAAAAACAAGGAAACGTTACCGAGAAGACGAGGTGAAAACGTGTTGTCAGTTGATTGGGGCATAGATGCGGGGCGAGCGGGGATGATTTTAAATACAAACGGAAGTCTATAAGCGTTGCATTTTTTAAAGTGCGATATAGATCATTATTGATTTGTCAGAACATATACGATTATATAAATGCATTTTTAATAATAAATAATTATAATTAAGTTTATATGTAGGTATTTATATATATGATAATTATTTAAAAAAGATGATACTTTATGGGTTATTTTCATATATTATAGATAACAAAATTTCTCTTGAATCACCTATACTTTGAAACACGGGGAATATGTATTTCTGGTTTTCAAGATTTTAGTTTTAATTTATTTTAGTTTTAAAATTTTAATGTAAACCAAATTTAACAAAAGAACATAATAAGTTCTTTATTTTAATCTTAACGTGAAATTATGTATAGTTCTTTCTTAAAATACGTTGCTAATAATTAAGTATCTTATATATGATTTATTACATATACCTGTTGATTCGAATATTTCTTATTCATGTCCAATCTTGATTATCAGTAGACAATAATATGTGAAACTCTTGACCAATGAGTCGCACCCCTTCCACCACTCTCTTCCGAGCGTGCGCGATTTACCACGCTTGTGCTGCAATTTCGACAATATGTCGCTACACTATCGAGACTTAATTTAATGTGAATACCACAAAGTAGAGAGATATCATTTTCAGTAGGGCTGGATCTTGGTAGCTTAATAGTATTTTTTGTGTGAATTTATCATTTGTCAGTCTTGAAACACAGCCTTGTTAGAATAGTAAATTCACATAATTAAATCAATAATCGATTTAACAACGATACTAATATAAGCATCGCCTTTTTAAATCACTGTGAAGAAATTATTGCAAAAAATATCATTCTCTAGCCAAGGTAATAAAAAAATATTACTATATTAGGCTGCAAAACTCCAGTTCAACCAAAAATGGCATTTCTCTATTTACTTTGTGGTTAATTATCAGCAGTAAACTATTTATATAAATGTTCTATTTTATATTATTTATTCTATTTTACTTTTCAATATTTGATTAAAAAATTATAAAATTAGAATTTTACGCACACACATACATCAAATGTTTATATCAAGTCATCAAGTGTAATAATTATAGAGAATATAAATTATATACCAAATATAACTAATAAGTTAATTTAGAACAAAATAAAAGATACATTTAAAGATTTAAACGCGGAATATTCACACTTATACAATTAGCCGGCTGCACTATATATTGCGTACGAACGCACGAATCTGTCTTTGAATTCGTCGTATAAATTGTCACGAAGGTATACGATACGCGCCACGGAGCAAATCCTTACGCGCCCGTCCAACCCGTTTTTGTTTCTCGCGAAATGGAGAGCGATTTCGGTCGAACGAGTAGTGCGGCGTCGCGTCGTGTCGCCGCGTAATGGAGTTAATATTTTAGCGGCAGCGAAGGAGGAGAGGTATTTCGCGTTATGCCAAGCGCGTATTCCTCCCGCCCCGGAACAAGAAAGGCGGGCGGTGGAGATGGAGAAAAGCTGTTGGGCCTTCTACGCGCCAACCGGGAGAAATGACTAAGGAACTCCGTCGGAGTACCTACTGTCGCCTGGTGAATGGGGGCACATACATTTCACGGCTGTTTTCGTGACAAACGTTACGCGGAGCGCACCGACACGCGGGAGAACGAGCCGCGAGAAGAACAAAGTGTCTTACCCGGCAGCCTCGTTCTTCAGCCTCACGCTAACCCGTTCGCGTCGTCGCGTCGCGTCCGCGTCGTGCAAACGACGATGACGATGAGTCGCACCCCTCTCTTTCGAGCGCGCACGAACGCGCTAACTTACAAATTCTTACAAATCCGTCACGCTTGTGCTGCAATTTCGACAATATGTTGCTATCCAGACTTAATTTAATTGAGGAGGCAGATTGTTATTAGATTGTTTTTACATGATTTTTTACAATTTATCTTGATATTACGATCGATCATGTGCACGTCTGTAAGCTTCGTTTGCGAAAAGAAAAAAATGAAGCAAGAAAAGTGATCCAATGATATGTCAAGATACTCAAGATATACCACATATGGACATTTTAATATAATAAATCAATTTTAAAGTTTTTTTAAAATCATTTTATAATTAATTTAGAAAATGAATGTTTCAAGTAGGTAACAGTTTCATGGTTTTTTTTACGAAATGTTAATAATCATATATTTTTCAAGTGTAATTACGGTTTTTTTATATGATTCGGTCTCTTTAATCATTCTGCATATGAAAATATTAAAATAAAAGAAATGAATATAAATAAATAAATCAATATTTTATTCCATATTTTATTCTGACATTTTTATAAAAAATGTTCATTTTTCGGTAACCTTATTTTAATAGTTTTATGTATTGAATAATGAAATGATTGATTTAAAGAAAATGGAGGATATATACAATATGATTACATTTAATTTAAAAAAAACATACAACTTGCAACGTTTCTGGAATGAGAAACAGCTGAAGAAATTGATGTGATACACTCTATACAAATGAGAGCTTTCAAACCCCGTGAAGCATTATAGAAGTTCTACTTCTGCCGCTGAAAGTGGCCCGTATAAAAAAGTAATCGCACTTAATGTAGCAGAGTGCGTACCTACTTAGATAAGTAGGTATCTATACGAAGTCGAACGTGAGCCGGAGGCTTCGCGTTTGACGCAGGACTCGGCGTAGATCAACTGACGCTCCCGTGTGAAGCGCGGGATGTAAATAAATACGCGACAGTTTGTTGCGATAAGTTGTCTCGGGCGGGCTGGCTTTTACTATTTCAGCGATCCGTTTTATCACGTCGCGACCTTACGGCGTACGCCCTCGGAACGTGCAACCCCGATTCGTCTACGTCGTCCGTCGAAGCGTGATAAGTCAGCGTCGGGCGGATATCGCCGCAGACAGACGATTGCCGGCATTGCCGCGCTTCTCCGCCACGCTCACGTTCCGCGGTTCGCCGTGGGCGAACAGACGCGGAATTATTCTCTGAAACATTTTTCGTGTCGAAGACGTTTACTTGAAGCCGTCCCGGCCGTCCATCGTCGGCACACTCACCGATCTCGTCGAGCCAATATCCCACAAGTAATGAAACCCTGATTTCGCGACCACGGGAATGTGCGTATCTCTCTCTCTCTCTCTCTCTCTCTCTGTGCCTATACTGCCTATGAATTTCCTCGTTCCGCCTCTCCGCGATTACGGTAAAATAGGCTAATAGGCCATAGGGTGAAATCGATCGGGATGATTAAAGTTGATCGCGTCTCTTCCATCTTGCTTAATCCCTACTCCGATAAGGAGGAACTATAACTTGTCTCGGTCTCGGTTTCGTTTTAGCGTTTTACACTTCTTGAACAATAGAGCCATGTTACTGCGATACGAAAGATCCTGAGTTTTATATATAATCGAGTGCCGTCGATTATATACAAACGAAATATATGACGCACATCAGACGATGCTCTGCATCTATATCGAGCAAGATTGGTTATTAACCCTGCTTCTGTAATTGCCTACAGAATAATATATTTGTTGGTTTTTATCTGAATTCTTCAAAATGTATTCCCATATGATGTACGTTTTGTAGCAATTTCGATGGAAATGTGTAATTAAACTTTACAAAAACAAAACAAAAAAGTAAGATAAAAATGTGGTTCTCTCTATGCAATTTAATTATTAATTAAGTCAATGTAAAATTTGACACGTTACTACTCATTTTTTTATTAAGTAAATAATAAAGGATTAATAACTTGGTCTTGGTGTGTAGTATATCACAGAGTTAATTAAATATGGAAATGTGTAAATTTCCTCAATTTGTGTATGTACCCATAAATTCAATCTAGTTTTTAATTCAATATCGTCAATTAAATGTTAACTGTAGTAACCACATGATGAAACAAAAATGTATGTTAGATTGCTTTTATAGATCATATGTTATTGATATAGAAAATAAATTTTTCTTCACTCATGTACATTTTTTATAGGCCAATTTGTGCGTGCTGTTATTCTATTTAAAATTTGTGGAATCATATAAACCATTTTTCATTATTCTATAAAAATGAAGAAAACATAAATTTATTCTTGTTTGTACATATCTGACTTTGATTCTGATTTGCTTTCCACATGTCAATTCTCTTAAACGGATTTTTACAAAAAGTGAGTGATATTTTGCCTTACACTGCTCCTGCGAAGAGAAGGCGATATCTTTTTTCGTACGTTAAGAGTGTGTGCGCGGTGTGTTGTGTGTTATAACCCTCTGAAAAATTTATCGCTGATGGACTTACGATAGATCCACGTCACAACGAGCGATGTTGCCGATACGAGGCGAGGCCGCGGATCCTGGTCGGAATTTATCCGTTAACCGCTTTCGGTCGATCGGCCGCGCAAATGAGCAGCGAGCGCAGATAGCGCGGCCGGAAGCCTGCCGCCTACAATCGACAATTTCGACAATGCGCTTTGCGCTGTCGCGACCTCACGACGTATAAGCCCGATATACGTCCACGTCCGCGCCGAAGTGCAATAAGTCAATGCGGTTGAGCATCGTCACCGGCCGACCGGGATAACGCTATCGATATTTTATTCGGTATCGAAGCGCAGCTGCGGCAACCACATCGAGAAAACAAAGGCGAGAGACGCAAGTTAGTTCGAGCGCATGCAAGAAAGTGCGGATATTTGAATTTTGAATGGAGCATTGACATCTTATTTTATTATTATATATAAAGTATAATACTATACATATTACATATATATGTATGTATAATATAGATATTATTTATTGATATTGTGTTTATAAGAATTGATCTTTTGATTCATTCGTATCACGCGACACCAATGTCGACATTACTTGATAATTTTCTCTAAAATTATCATTGGATATTATTTATACTGTCTGCATCTTTATTGCCGCTTATTTTCTCTGGTGAGTAGGAAAGTCTTGTGAAAGAATACTTATTGTTAGTGATACTATACAGGAACTTCTTTCTTGTGAGCATGGAACCCTTGGCCCTTGTGAGGACATGATGGAACTTTCTTTCACTTATATTATTAAGTAAAAATTGAATACATAAATAAATATTTTTACATACTTTTTGTACTACTCTTCGGAAAAGCCAGGACGCCATCGAACGTCAAGTCCTATTTTGGAACCCCCAAGGGAAGAGGAAAAGGGGCAGGCCGAGGACATTGTGGAGGAGGACCGTGGAAGAGGAGGCTAGAAAGATGGGGAAGACCTTCGAAGAACTGAAGGTCCTCGCTCGGAACAGGGTGCGCTGGCGTAGCTTTATCGAGGCCCTATATATGCTCTCGATAAGAGTGACAGGACATGACTGACTGACTGAATTTTTGTACTAGTGTTTTACGTTGTTTTCGAGCAAATCGAATTTCGAAATGTGTTCAAGTATGACTTGAATCAACATATCTGTCTATTTATTATTTCTATACTTGCGTAAACTTTGTAAACATAATGATGGCATGGAAATGGGTTTTAGATTATTTATCATTCATTACATCGCTGAGACAATTAAAAACTATATTTTCAGTTAATGTTTGCTCCATTTTTTACATCGTTAGTTTACTTAAATAATTGGTCTTTTCTGTAGCATCTATACATATATTTGTAAAAGTGCTACCATTGCGAATTTCATATTATGTAAGCGGTATTTCTGTATTTTTTTCTATTTTTTTCTATATCATTGCGATTTGCGATACAACAAGAGACTGAAAATTAAATTAGATAGAATTGATGGGAACCAATTCATGTCACTGTCGATATTTGCAAATAATAAATTAGAATATAATAGAAATAGTGACATAAAAACATTATCCAAATCATATACTTAACCATATTTATTCATATATTTACATATTCCATATTAAATTTTTCGTCGCAATCGATGTTTTGTGGATTGACGGTTCATAGACAATTAAAATACATTGCATCGCTATTCCGACTTATTTTTATATACATAATTACTCTCTTTTCGGTCGTATCACGTTCCACCCTGTATATATCTGCTTTATACTTTTGAAATACCCCAGAGCGTGAGGAGCAAAAATATTCTAATGAAATAGTCTTTCTTCTTGCGTTCGTAGTTAATTACTTTCCTCGAGGAAGTCAGGGACGCGAAGGAGAAACGCACCCGACGATGCGATGGTGGAAAACTCGGCGGGCAGTTAATACAGAGCGAGACCAGAAAATAAATTGCCCGGCGCGCGCTCGCGGCGCGTGTTCGCTCGCCGCACGCTCTATATATAGTTATGCATTTATTTATTAACCAAGTTTTATTTGTCTCCCGGGCAAAATAATGCAAGGGAGAAAGAGAGAAAGAAAGGCAAGCGTAAACAACGGGGTATGTGCGGTCGCGCGACAACTCACGAACTGCCACCGCCAATTGCCGCCATTGCCGGCGATCCGTTTTATCCGGAGCGTCCTCGATCCGTCTACGTCGTACGTCGAGGCATGATAAATCAGCGTCGCGTCGCGTCGCGTCGCGTCGCGTCGCGTCGCCTCGCCTCGCGTTCGCTCGCTCGTTCGCTCGTTCGCTCGTGGCGAGTATCGCGTCGACGATAGGCGAACGCTCGGCCGCAACATGGCTGTGCGCGCCCCGTGTGTCCCGCAGCGCATCCTGATCCTGAGCGCTGGCTGGAGTGGCTGGTTTGTTTTTACTCTCTTTCTCTCTCCCCCGATCCCCAAGTTGTTTATCGCGGAGGGATTAATGTCCACTTTTTGCGCTCGCGAGCATGAAAAATTCCGCGGCCCGTACGCCGCGCGTCGGATTCGGGGAGCATTTTTAACGATCAGCTTTCTTCGCTCTGCCGTGCTAATCCGATCAATGGGGAACGCGGCGAAAATGCGGGAACTTTATTCGCGGCTTCGTACCGTTATAGAACTGGTTGGATTATGAAATGTCGCAACGACAACGATAAGAATCGACTACTGTCGAAAATAACGGCCAATAAGCGCGACTACGTCGCGGAAAATTAACGTGATTACTCGGCAGTGATTATATAATGCTGAGACTTCGTGCGGTTGAATCTTTAATGGCCATTCACAACAGCCGAAATAACTATGCTATGAAATAACACGAGCGAGTTTCTCTTTAGACGTAAGTATTTATGCAAATAGATTAACTAACCCGAGCCAATCGAGTTATGCGAAAATTTATAATTCATTAACTCCAGAAGCACATGCTTTCTGTACAATTACCTCTACATCCGCGTGTAACGGATGTGGAGGACTTTACGACTCCCGGTTATCTTCGATGTTTTTTCTCTCATTTCTAGACACATCCAAGAGGAATGCATTTCGCATTCGCGAAAAATGTAACGGGCGAATATTTACGAAGCATTTTGAGATATCAAAAAATCCTTTTCAACGTTCCACGGAAGGATCTAAAACCATGTGTATGATGTGTACACTGTACGTGTATATATGTAAATCCTACATAGCGACTAGATAGCTAAACCGATTACAACCATTTTACGAAATATTGTATGACTGCCGGGAAGCGGGCGTAGCGCGGATGTTATTTCTTGTAAAGTTTATAATCAATTTCTACACCTTTATGGGAAACGTGAGGAAAAGTTGCCATTTTTTTTATTACTTTCCAAACTATCATAATTTTTGAAATCGTTGAAGTTACCGAGAAACTCCTCTCATCGTTGAGCGCTAGTAAAAAAATCATAACATCACGGCGCTTCCTAAGTTTAAACGTAAAAGTAATTTTTATATTTTTATATTACAAATTTAGAAGATTTGTTTATATTGGCTAAATACTGAATCGCATTGATTCGCGCATGAGTGAAAATATACTCTCCGTGACGGGGTTAATAAAGAGCACATTCCGAAACTGAAAATACATTCTCGAAATACCACCGGTCGCCGGCTGTCCGGTGTGCTCTCGTCAGAGAGCGCGATGTCGGGGTGAAACGACGAGAGAGACGACTTGAATGACGGGCTTCCGGAAGAACGTTTGGCGTCACGTGACGACCGCCGATCTACGCCACCAGCATCGAACGCCCGCGATTCGGACCGACTTCTCCGCGCATCGGCTTACGTTGGCATTGTGCGAATAGTTCGGCGACTCTTCGGTATTCGCCGACCACTGTTTATTGCATACCGATGCCAAACACCGGGAGAACCATCACGGACGAGGCATGACGGCGGCCGAGGATCGTTTCCAAGTCTCGATCATCCTCCCGGGTCGGGGGGTCGGGGGGTCGGGGGGTCGGGGGGTCGGAAGGAAAGATATCGGAATGCCAGAACGCAACGGGCCTGACGGGCCGTGGATCTAACGGCTCGCGAATGCCGGAATTCGAGGGATCCCGGGACAACATAATGCCTTTTAGAATCTTAAAGCGTATTTGCTGAAGATTCGTCAGACGATGAGGAAATACACAGAGTCGACCCTTTAAGCGTCAAGCGTCGATGACTCGGTGACTCTATTCGCGCGATTCGAACATGGTAATCGCATTCCGCGATCGAAATAAAAGTATTGTGACATTTTAATTCACTTAATTGAAGCGTTTCCATTTCTGTTGCCGCTTTTTCTCGTGCGTTTGCGCTGAAGCTTCTTTTCTCGCGCACGTTTGTATCGACCCGCAGAGAGGAAGCGGACTCTCGGACGCGCGGCGGCGCGGCGCGGGCGCGGCGGGTTACGATGAGCGTAATATATCCGAGTGAGCATTCGTTTGTGGAGTTAGGGAAGAATGAAGAAAGAAGCGAGTAGATATCACGAGTGTCAAATGATCGGGGACAAAATGGCGGGCTACAATGGCGCGATGAATGTCTCAGACCGATAAAGCGCTGACTCAGTAACGCGTACATATAATATGCAATTTTTGTTTCCTAATGTATAATAATTTCCGCGTGATTTTGAGGGGTACAAAAAAGGAAAATTTGCAAGAGCTATCTGCGAGATTTCACCAACTTCAGAGGTTGAGAGAAACGGATATTTCATTAGACTACTTAATGTTACATTTGAGCTTCGGCTCACGCGTTGATAAAAGCTCGGAAGAATTTGCGTTCCTTTGAGGTCCATCCTGCGCCGTGCGCGGACCAGTACCGAAAGTATCTCACTTCTCCATAAATAAAAACGCGCCCTTTACGGAGCGTTTGCATAAGCACCCGGAAAATAAACACACACAAACACGCACGTTATGATATATTATATGCTTTAAATTCGCCTCACGAATGTGTTCCTTAACATTTCAGATTTGCCCTTCCATATTCACGAGCGCAGGTCATGAGTGCTTTTCTTTTTTTATTGCCCTCTCAATTTGCATATTTCGCGTCTCTCAAAGTATCCGTGTCGCGGAATTTGGTTTCCTTCGAAAAAAGCGAGCGAATGTTATACTGCTCTATGCCAAGTAGTTCCATGATGCGTTAGTAACGACCGCGGTTACAACATTAACGTCGCGGATGATCGTGGAAAATACAACTCTTCACCGTCAGAGGTACAAATATCAGGCTGATTCATTAGACGCAATAAATATAACGCCTAAAGACTCACAAGTCTACTCGGTTTCCAAACAGAAATTTCTGGAGAAACATGCAAAATTAAAATTAAGAAGTTAATGAATTTACGAAGTTAATTACATATCGCCTTTGTTTTCTGCAATTTCCAAAATTAAAAAAATAAGCATTTAAATATTTGAATGCTTAAATGGGAAAAGACATTTACCTGATAGGTGCTAATATTTCATAAATTTCTTGCCTTATAATGTCAAGTGAGACTCGTGTTACAAATTGAACATATGTTCACAAAAAACTAGTTGCAGTATATATATTAAAAGTTTCATCTCACAATATTGTTACTTACTGGGCGATCGCCGATCGGCAAAGAAAGTTTAAACGTATCGTTAGATCTTTATTTTGTCTCGGCACGTGAGCGACGGACGTTGTGACTAATTATAGCACGCACGGTCAAAAATCAAATCGTAAAGCAAGGTGTTTAAACAAAAAATATAATGGGTTTGGCAAAACAATTATGAGCCATTTAAATATTAGAATTTACGATTTGTGCTCGTGTTGCATTTGGCTTGTCGTGTATATATCGTAGAGTGCACGTAAAGTAAAGACACACGTTCTTGATAAGACCGCGCGAGGGCAAGATTTAAAACGTTCCTGCGTAACTATAGCTCTCGGTAGCCGCTGTTAACGAGTGGCATCGCTCTCAGGTGGGGCTTAAAGCCTCGTTAGAAGGCTAACAACCGGCCATGTGTCTTGCGAATCGCCGATTCAGAACAACATAGGTAAGTAGATAGGTAGGTAGGTATCTTCTAGGATCGTCCCCCTCGGGCGCTGGATCTACAAATTTATACGACCATCGAACCGGGGCCTCCCTACCGAGACCTGTCTTGCCGTGACATTTGTCACCGCGGATTATTTTGTATCAGCGAACTTACCCCGGTATTAACTCGCTCGTGGAAAGGGCTCTCTCCCTGCTCTCCCTCTCTCTCTCTCTCTCTCTCTCTCTCTCTGTGTGTGTGTGTCTTCATATCGCGCGCGCGTTCGGGATAATCGATTACCGACGAGAGTCCGTACGCCACACCGGTACGTCGGGAGACGAAACGTGCGCCGTTTTTCGCGGTCCGCTAATGCTCTCTCTCGTAGTACGACGGTCTCGTAATCTCATTTGTCGCGGACCTTTTCATCGAATATCGGGACGTCCCGGACTCGCAGCGAGAAGAAATTCTGTGTATCGGCCAGTCTCATGCGTCGGTAGCCAGCCTGCGCTGGATTTCTCGGTTAGAGATGTGTGGATATACTTGCGTGTCGAGTGGATTTCGCTTTTTCTCGTCGATTATTCAATGACTCCGGATAACTATCCGGCATTCGTCATCGCGGTTGATTCTGTGACGTCAATATTTTCGATCGTGCAAAAAACTTGAAAATATTAAATGTGCTCGTTTAAGCGTGTCTATCATATCGCGTCTGTCACGAAAAAAGAAATCATAAATATTAATGCGCATTACGCGATGTTAAAAGGTCTTATTTTAACGCAATTGTAAAAAATTGAGTTAATAATTGAAAATAAAAAATAAAAAAATAGAAGAGAGAAAAGGATAATTTGACAAAAGAGTCGTGTTAACAGAAATATTTGCCAAATTGACGTGCTCTGGAATAATTAGGTGTATAAATCCAATATCCTTTTTATGGATATAGATAATTGTTACAATAAATACACTGATAAAAATGACAATGTGCAGATTCTACGATTTTGAACGTTGGGAAAAAAAGCTAATTTTATCAGAGCAAAATGTAATACCCAGTTACAGGTAATAGAATTAGAGCTTTCAACCACTGTCGTATAAGGAAAATGAATAATTGTGTAGCACTGTAGCACAATAAAGAAAAGAATAATAACCGAACGAAATTAATGTAGGGGAGGGAAAAGAGAATATAAGTAAATAAATTTATTTTTGGAGTTAACATAACATCTGTGTAGGCACATAGAACTTGTATCAGAATAACGAAGAAAATGTTTAGATAAGGCTCAAAGCATGACAACAGAAACAATAAAAATAATATTGTGTTTAACCGATAAAATTAGAAAATAATTCAGTAATAAAATTGAATTAAATTAAAATTGAATTAAATTAATAAACGAAAAGGAAAAATAAAAGAAGAGTTTGATAGCAGAACTTTCGAATCGCGTTAACAGTAATTGACTAAATTACTAAATAGCAGTTGGCACCGACGTGTTCGGGAATATTTTACGGTGCAATATCAAGACTCGATATATATTGGTTAAAACAGAGGGCACGTAATCGTTCGCGCTTTCTGCGCCGAACGAAAGCTCAGCATCTTTTCGGATGGAATCCGCAACGACGTCGGGAAAACGAAATTTCATTCCACAGACGTACACGTATTATATAATATAGGACAGCAAATCGAAATAAGTAAAATTGCAGCAGAGCGTCGGAGGAATATCACAAAAATATGTATTTCGAGAAAACATCGCTGAAAAATTGTCGCAAATCATGTTTATGAAATTGTATGGATTTCAAATAGACAATAGTCAAATTTTCAATTTAAGCGAAATAACGGAGAACAGATAAAAAGATGTTTGAAAAAGGAGCAAACGAAATGGATAAATAATACATTGATACATTATATACAAATAAAATAAATACAATATCTAATTTCAGATATGCGCGAACTTTATTTAAACAACATTTTATCTAGAAGCTTATTTCTCATGAATATTTTATGTCAAATATTAAGAGACACGACGAATGATAGCTTTTCGGAACGTCGTCGAAAGAATTTGAGTAGGCAGAAATTGGACCACACACACACAGCCCGTATACGAGTATCAGGAGGCGTATTCGGAGATAGCCGAAGGTATCCTTCCAGCCGGGCCGCGAGCAACGGTCCGACGGGAATAGACTCATCGTGAAGGGAGGATACGTGGATTCCGGAACGATTCCAGTTAAGATGGGAACGGGAAATCCCGCTAAACAACGGTGTCCAATCATCGGAGCGATCGCTCGTGTAAAACGAGACGAGCGACGGTAGTGGCCGTCGAGGCTCGCCAAAGTTTAACGACGTCTCCCTGTCTCCTCTCCCTGTCCCTCTTTCTCTTTTCCTCTCTTTCTTCCCTCTCTCTCTCTCTCTCTCTCTCTCTCTCTCTCTCTCTCTCTCTCTCTCTCTCTCTCTCTCTCTCTCTTGCATCGTTCGTTACGTGACTTACTCGCTACGGATTGACGGATCGCGTGACACCGGGCGAAGGAGTAATTAAAAGACCTTTAGAACCTGCGAGGCAGTCGCCGCGCTGCCGTTCCCACCGCACGCAATTCGTATTTGAGGTCGTATTTGTCCTGCGGTTCGTAAGTCGCAGCGCGAAACGTCGCGCGCGTTCAACGCTCGCGATCGCTTAAAATCACGCCAGGCTTAATGGCCTCGTCGAGGACAAAAAGCTCGCTGAGAGCTCGATATCACTCCCGAAAGCTATATGGACGGCCGTTATATGAAAGCAACCAAATGTGGCTACGATGAAACTTGGAAATAGGCTTCTAATGCTCTTCCCAGGAAAAAGGACTTTATTATTCACACCGCAAGAATATGATTTAATACATCTTTATAAATATGACATTAATAATAGTTTATAATTAATTATTTTAATTTATAGTTCGATGTCATTGTTTTTAATAATAATAATAATATCTTTATTGTATTTTGTGTTCTTTAATGGATAAGAACGTTATATATAACTGTCGCCACCTATAAAAGATGTCGTAAATTAAAATCGATTTTCTATCATCAGAAAATCCATAAGCTACGTGCATTAACAAGACGTTTTTTCGAAGTATACGTATCCCTCAAATGAAAGATTGATAAAGACCTAAAAATCAAAAGCTGCAAAAAAAGCTTTTTGTCTTAGTTTTATCTTATTGTTAGTGTGATAATAATAGCGATTTGTGGTTGACAACACGAAATTAAAAACCATAGCTTTAAAATACTTCGGCGCACGTATGTAATTGTGGCTTCGAGCCCGCGCCGCGATTAGAATCCCAGGTTCTATAAATTGTCGATACTGCGTTCATCTGTGCGAACGACGCTGGATTTTTTTAAGCTACGCTCAATATGCCTTTCATATCACAGCCGTTCTACGCCGCGTTGGTCTTTCTACGTTACAGTATTACCGGGGATTACCACTCAATCGCGAACACGGCCGGCAATTTTCCGAAGATTAAAATCGGCGCTCGCGGAACGTGTGATCCGACTTTTATATGCGGAAACTGTGACGGCTGCCGCCGGCGATTGTAGTTTTTCTCTCCTAGTCTCAAATTTTGATACATTTAGCCGTGCGCAGTTTTTCGCGTTAGCGCGAGGGGAGTATACATCGGCGCGTATCGGATTTTCTGGTTCAGAGGTGCAAAGCGCTTGTCCCGATTCGAGTTCGCGCGCGCGCGCCAACGACGGGGACTATCAACGATATATTTTTTCATCATTGTCGTCGTTTATAGAGCTATAGCGCGACGAGCGGAGCCCCGATTCCCGCCCGCTGTCTCGCCTACGGATCAATGAGCTCGCCGACAGTGTGTATGTGTACACCGTGATTCCCTGCGTGGTTCAGGAAACGCTGATTAGTCATCTCTACCTACGTATCGTCCACATGATCGAGGTAGAGGGTTTGTATGCCGAACTTTGTTCCATACTCGCAGAACATTATGGATTTTTCAATAAAACCTCAGTAGCGAAGTGACACATGCTCATCCGACTGTTAGTTTGCGATATCTCGTTTGTCATCGTGCTTTGATTTGTCCATTGTTAATCAGGGTGTAAATCTATAAATGTTCACACCAAATTATTTCGATTTAAACAATTTTCTTCGGTTTATACTTTTATCATTGAAAATAAAAATGGCTAATATAAAGTTTTCCATTATAGTACAGTCATTTAGTGCTAAAAAAGGGGGTTACCTGGAAAGTTTTCCGGGAGTTTTAATATTTAGCATTTTGATAGATTTCGAGGTGCTCTTCTTGGAATTTTTACTTTGCCACCTCGTATTTTTGCCGCCATATTGGAAAAAAGGCGCCCAAAAGCAGTTTTCCTACAATATCTCCTTTCCGACTCATTTTACGATGCAAATAGTTATGTAACAAATTGAACTAGAGGAATTTTCCTATAATTTACGTCTTTATCATTTTTTTGTATAATAAAATAAATAGTTTCGGCGTCCGAGCGCCGCAAAGTTTACTTCAATACGTGTATTGGCGAAAAATACTCATTTCCACACCACCATGAGGTAGAGTATGTAACGCGTTTTTTTCCTGTGGTATCCCCAGTAGGCCTAATCCACATGAACTGCACTGTGATAATATTCAAGTTCGACTACAATACAGCGATGAAGAGGAAGTAACGGAAACCGTTCTCGAGCAACCTTATATATGACAAAATCGAGGCAGAAGCTGATGATATAGAAGAGATTCCTATTGCTGATTACATGGAAGAGATTTCCATCTGTGAAATTTCGCTCGATCCTGACGACGAAAAACTAGCAGAACCTGGTCCATCAGGGACAGCGAAGCGAATGAGAATGCACTAAATTACATCATTAGTGCATTACATGTGAATTAGGCCTACTGGGGATACCACAGGAAAAAAAATGCGCTACATACTCTACCTCATGGTGATGGTTGATGGTGTGGAAATGAGTATTTTTCGCCAATACACGTGTTGAAGTAAACTTTGCGGCGCTCGTACGCCAAAACTATTTATTTTATAAAAAAATGGTAGACATAAATTATAGGAAAATTCCTCTACTTTAATTTCTTAATTACATAACTATTTTCCTCGTAAAATAAGCCGGAAAGGAGATATTGTCGAAAAACCGTTTTTGCGCGCCATTTTTCCAATATGGCGGCGAAAGCGGCAAAGATACGAGCAAAGTGAAAATTCGAAAAGAGCACCTCAAAATCTACCAAAATACCAAATATCAAAACTCCCGGAAAACTTTCCAGGTAAAACTACCAAATGACTGTACTAATATTAAATTTTGTCTTGGAATGGAGTACATCGTTGAAAAATTGCCTATTGTTAATTTATGTAATCGAATCTAACGCAAATGTGATTATTTTACTTGAATATGAGTAGATTATATATATATGAATTCTAAAATTGTCAGAAAAAATTCTAATGCTTATTTGGATAATAAATTTTAGCGTATTTCCTCACAGGGATCTTTCATACTCCAAGATCTCTTATTTTCCATTCCGCGAAAATTGAAAATCAATATTTCCACGAAATGGATTGCAATCTTTTTTTGCTTAAGTATACTCCATAACTTTATTCGAGCTACCTTCATTATCAGTCACTTTCCGTTTTCATATATTGGCGTAAGCTTTTTTTACGGAGTAAAAAATAATTGTAAATAAGGGATAAAAATAATATTTTATGACGTAATGTAAATATTACATTTAAAATATTGCGATTTTCTCGCAGAAAACCAATATGCTTGGAATATAAACGCGCAATACATGCGTCACTTGCTGCCGAAAAATCGATTAATTCTCATTTCTGCATTGTATTTTTATAAAAAGGATCATATTTTTATTTAACAAATGTATTCGTATATTAAAAAATAAGTTGATATGCAACATGCCCTTAATAATATCATACTTTTATTTTCGTATGTTGAAATAAATATAGCTTTTTAAAAATCTACGCTCGTGATGTATACCTACTTTTATAATTTTTATATTTTCCCTCTCCCCCTTCTCTCTTTCTCTCTTTCTCTCTTTCTCTCTTTCTCTCTTTCTCTCTTATATCCAATTACACGTTTCTAAATTATGTTTTTATGTTTGAATTGAGAAGCATGACATTATTATATCCAGAATTGATTTCTACATATTATTTATGTATTTTTCCATTAATTGTAAAAAAATTTTTTCTATATTATCTTTTTTTATCATAATCTTTAAGTATATTTCTATTAGATAGTAAAAAATAAAACAATATTACATAAATTATTTACTTAATGATTTTTCAAAGCTTCAAGACAATATAAAAGTTACAAGCTTTCGTACACTTATTGTCAGTGTGTGAGTTTTTTCACATCAGAAAAGGTGTAAGGAAAAGTGTTAATAATATGTATATTTAGCAGCACAAATTAATTTAAATCAATCTTAATTAAGGATTAAATTTCTTTATGTTGTGAAAGTTTGCACAGAATAGTTAAAATAATAAATTAATTAAAAAATAACAGTTTTCAGTTAGGTAATTAGAATTGTTGCATGTAATTAGAATTGCGCATGCACAAACTGTCATGTCAATATCAATACGTATTACTGTCAGAGAATGGCGAGTTTCTCTCGGAATCAAATTTAATCCTTCACAATGCACCAAGCGATCCGTCACGGCTAGACACGAAATGGCTGACATTACCAACTACTGGTGTCACAATTTACATCAGCCAATGTACATATATATTTTGCTATTTCAAGCATCGACGGTTGTAAAGTTGTAGATATGAAGATAGAGGATATCTCGAAAAAAAAAAAAAAAACAGGAATATATACTTGGGGAGAAACGCGCGGCAATCGATCGATCGGTCGCTGATAATACCCGTCTACGGAAAATTCGCATAGTTATTCGTTGCACGGGTTTTCGGGTGGTCGACATTTTTCGCAGCATATGGAGCGGAAATTTAAACGCGCAATTTGAAATCCGATCGGCCACGCAGCAGCCGTGCTATACTGCAGAGAGAGAGAGAGAGAGAGAGAGAGAGAGAGAGAGAGAGAGAGAGAGGGAGGGAGGGATGGAAAAGAGGGTGGGAGGGAGAAGGACAGAGTGATAAAAAAGCCATGCAAAAGCCTCACAAAACTTGATGATGCTAATCGCCGAGTGGATACAATAAGTAGAATCTATGACGTATTGGACGCTTTCGTTTAAATATATACCTACATATATGCATAATACGCATATAACTCTCGCATAATCGTATCGCTACCCGTCCGAGACAACCGTTTTCCGAGCGCGGTGCTGAAACTTGGTAACTCGCTGCACGGTGCACGGTGTGGATTTTGCACGCCGATACGCGCGTATCGTACGTGGGATGAACAGTGCTTTTACGTTATGTTCCGGCACTAATTAACAACCGTGCGTTAAGCGGGCTATTCGCATCTTGGCGACATGTAAGACGGCGCGTATAATACACCACCGTGTTAAAGGGCTTCTTGCGAAGTGTTACCACCGGCGGTTGTGCTCGGTGAATGGCTTTTTCGTGCCATGCTATTCGGCGTGTCGCGACACGGCGCGTGCATCGTGTCCCCGTTAATTAACGAGCTTCGAACCGCCGTGTGAATTATGTCGAGGAGGAAAGATTATTTTATCTCGCTTTAAACAAATGTTCTACCAACGATTATTGCGGCGAGATGTCGAATGAAAAATTATCTTGTGCATAAAGTAAATGAATAAAGCAATTCTCTATTGACACATTAGAAAACAGATCGATTTGCCACGAAATAATCTATCAGAGTGCTTTATGAAAAAATTCTTTAAATTCATAGTGTTCTTTGAAGGCTTGTACTCTCTGAAACAGATATGTAATGTGCACACGTATGTTTTGACACGTACCTGGTCACATAATCAGTATATTCATTGTCCACGTGTACCCTAGTTCGAGTAATGAATTGTGTGAAAATATTACACGCCAGCGGACTTTCATATTTAATGTTATACTAGCTGGTTACCCGGGCTTCGCCCGGGCCTCGTTTTTCTTCAAACGACTTCATTTGTGTTTCAATATCCATATTGTGGACAAACATAATGAGTGTGTCGGGTGATTGACTTAAAGGTGGTAGTTTAACTTTTCCGTTTGAACAACACATTCCACGTGCTTAAGTTTTAAACTTTTTTGCTTGACAATGATCACATATTGCATCCATTTTCCCAATTATTACTCTTGGAAGAAATTGATATTTGTAATTTGGATCATAACTAAATGCCTCTAATTTCAAATCGGACCGCATAAATGTTTTCCTTGATTGAACATGTCGTAACCGGTCTTTTTCTATTCGAGTTTCACGCTATTGAGTCATTTCCGCTTTTCCGATATTTCACTTACCGATCAGCGACTTCATCCCTTGGTTTTTTCGGGAATTTTGAGATTGTTTGCTCGAATGTAACGTAATTCGTTATCTTCCGCAAATGCCACATACTTACAATATTTTATGTAAAACCTATTGCGAAAGTTCGATTTGAGATTGAAATTAAATTTAAATAAGAAATAGTATTCAACAAATACTGTAATCATCTCTTGGTTTTTCCGGGCGTTTTTTCGGGAATTTCGAGATTGCTCGCTTGCGATGTACACAGAACGATATTTCACTTAAAAAACGCCCGGGAAAACCAAGGGATAAAATCGGTAATCGGTAAGTAAAATATCGAGGTTCTATGTACATCGCGAGTAAGCAATCTCGAAATTCCCGAAAAAACGCTTGAGAAAACCAAGGGATAAAATCGCTGATCGGTATCGAGGTTCCGTAGTAACCTATGTTTTGCGCAAGGATGTAAAGAGTAACTGTGCAAAAGTTGGTCCAGATCGGTCGAATAGTTTAAGAGTGTATAAAGAACAGACATACATACAGACATTCTATTTTATATATATAGATTTGCATTTCTGCGTTATTTTTGTTTGTTCTTCAACCTGTAATAATATTTGCGTGATATAAACTTGAATATACTGTGGGCAACATCGCCTGTAGTTAAAATAATGTTTTATACTCGATGTGAGTATGTAATAGCCCTTATGATAATCAAAATTGTGCGCAAGCTGCTTTAATTAAGTTTTTATCTTATACAATGGCTCTCTGCCTGCACAGCACCTCATTATATCTTCACATTATTATGTCCGCACATAATAAAATGTTACGTTCGTTACGCTTGCACATTATTACTATTTCACAGAATTATATATCAACACGAGCTTTCCCTTTTTATCATTCTGACATTTTTATTTCCATCCAATTAATCATATTTGCAAGTGGGCATAGAAGCAAACCTTTCGACTATTATTTTTTGAATTTATGAAATTAAGTGTAACTGACAAATTACTTACTTAATTTTCAATAAAATCGATCTCCTTAAATACCTAAATCGAGCTTGAAAATAAATTGCATATATAATTTATTTGATAAAATTTTAAATATTATTTATCTGGAGAGAAGTAGACTTTTTATAAAATAATTTTAATTTAATTTTAATCCTTCAACCTTTAACTTATTTCATCTCAAAACATTTCTTTATTCTGATCATATTCACTCAACATTCGATAATTTAAATAATCAATTTAAAACAGTTTTGTATAAAGGCCTCAAGTGTGAGTATACTCAATTATTAATTAATCAATTTAATTAATTAGTTGATTGTTACATTTTCATAAATAGCACGTTATTGCGCTATTCATGACGAGTATAATCACAAAGTAAAACTGCTTAATACATGTTAAATAAGTATCTTGATGACAGAGGATTAATAATTTAATGTTCAATAAAACGTGCATAAAAGTGACATTGAAAATTTATCGGTGGTATACGTTTATCAATAGCGACTAAAGAATAATTCGTCTTTTTGGCGGCATAAAAGCGTATGATGAATTAAATATGCAATTATCTTTTCATCGGTAGACGGGCCTTGTAAGTGCGTGCATTCATACGGCCACGGGGTAGCCGTCAACTGACACAGATCGCGATACACACGCACCCCACGGGTGACGAGGTCCCGGTCTGTAAATAGACGATCTATTCTGTCATTTTTGTTACACGCGATCCGAAGTACACAAAAGAAATGAAACATGGTGAACGACGATGTTCTAATAAATGTGAGTAAACAATTTTTTTTTTAAATTGGGGAAAAAATAAGCTCCTTCAAAATAGTCTTTTTACTCAATGAAATAAATAGTCTTTCAGTAAATAGCCTATTCCATAATATTGCAATTTAGCTAAAATATAAAAATTAATGATAGATTAGAATTTCCTATAGTATTGTATAAGAGGAAATAAAGTTTTTAAGAATAAAGGAAAATTTGTTTTTTCTTCAATATTTTACTTTTAGTTAAATAGACAAATGTAAAGTAAAACTTGCTAATTTTTAAATAAAGATAAATTGAAAATTAAAGATAGTGTGATAAAACAAAATGCTTTAAAGACATTCACCGGTTATAATCGTAGCCAAAATTTTATACTCTAGATCGACGTGAAAACATCCGAATATATACGGTTACAGGCTGAAAACTTTTGGACAGTTCTGTCCCTCACACACAGAACAAAAGACTATTCTGTCATTTTTCTCCTGCAGTCGCTTCTTTACATCGAATAATCGTGAAAATCGAGGTCTATTTATTATTGTATTTCTAAATCTAAGTCAATAATTTCGGGTTTTTTTACTAGTATTCCTAAAGTGTCCTTCTACTATATATCCGTTTTTCATCACTTTCTATAGATTTGTTCTATTTATTACAATTCAAATTACGAGATTTCCGTCTGCTTTGTGTATCCCATACATGTAAAGAATACAATTTTTGATAGCGAATATCTCGACTTTGATACGGGCACGGTTCTTACAATTGAGGAGGTGTATATATAGATAACATTATTAATCGCATATGGTCCAAATTTTAAGCAAATATATAGAAAATCGATTTACCGGTGAACGTCCTTAAAGTGAAAAATAAAGGATGTTCATTACAGAATGATTTACAATAACAAAATAGAAAAAAGAGGAAGTGTGGATTTATTAAGATTTTATAAATATTATTTGCTAATGCATACAATTTCATTTATTTATAAACATTTATAAACATATATAAATATATTTATAAACGCTTATCATATTTATTCATTTATTTCGGCCGTACTTGACCCAGCAGCGCCAAGTTTCTTATCTTTAAAATATTTTTCTATTTTTAATTAAATCTCTTTATTTTGTATTGTTACTTTTTCATTCTTTTATTGAGATATATTTCTTATCCATGTTTTTTGTACATATATTTTAATTGTAATTGTGTTTAATTTGTTAAAATTTGTTAAAATATTAAAAAATAAAAAATAGAACTTAAAGATTTAAATAGTTTTTTTTCGTAATCATGTTCTATATCTTCTCATTAACTTTTTAACTGCATTTAAATATCTTCTATTACCTTGGTGGGTTTAAAAATGTTTAATTTAAAACGTTTATCATATTTCCTCTTTTTATATGGCGTAATTTTCTGATTTCAACACTCTTTTTTGAAAAACATTTTTAAAATTATGAAATGTTAAATAATAGATATTATTTATCTAAACATTCTTTTTATAGAAATCAACACCATTTCCGTTGCAATGCACAATTATTTTATAATTTTAATTGGATATATTAAAACAATTGTATACAATAAATTTTTTCAATGTACCTGTAACAGTTTTTGATACTGGCACGTACATTTGGCGATTTTTTTTTCCAAAAAGTTACATTTTACCCTGGACAGATTTATATCAAATGTCTTTTAAAAAACTTGAAAGAAATATTTAAAGTGCTATTTTTCTACTTTACATAATCGTGCGCGCATAATTATAAGTAAAAAATTTTTATTTACGTAACTTTAAATACAGCGCTGTCATAAATTCAAGTCTAGTTACTAGTGAAATATTTTATATGTTAATAAATAAACGAAATCCACCTTTATAGAACATTTTTCCTCAAAATGAGCTTCCTTACATAGCTTGTCAAGCTTTACGACGCAGTGATAGATCGCTACTTTGCATCTTGCTCTACTGCAACAGTTTCTCAACAGTTGCCTCGCTTTAACTTGTTTAGTACACTCAAATCGGAAATATGTTTTCACAATTGATACATATTGACACATAAATTATTAACTACATCGGATAAACTCGATATATTATAACTAGATTTGGCATTATTGAATTAATCTCTTTTGAGTTTTAAAATAGTCTTGAAAAATGGTGCAATGATATATAGCCAAGTTTTATTTCGTCGTTATCAAGCTATGATATTTAATTCCAGTCACGAGTGCCGAGTTTTATGTTATAGAGTAGAAAAATAGCACTTTAGATTAATTTCAAGGAAGGAATCCGATATTAGATATTTTATATTCAGGTTATCGTATAATAAATATATTACGCATATGCACACACCCGTCCAAGAAATTTATATGAGTTGAGTGTATTTAATTGTGTTTACGTGTATAATAAAATTTTTATATAATATACTTTTTTTTATATTTTTTACTATAAATATGCGATTTTAAATTTACTCTTTCCCTCCTCGATGTTAATGTTTACAAGGGAAAAGTCAGATGCTAATACGCGGCGTAAACGAAAGAGAGACCAACCGTTTTCACTGTGTCATCCTCACCTAAAACGGTTATTCCATTTAATTATTGTAATATCACTAATATCCATAGCCCGTGATATCGAAGCAGCGTATTATCTCTCTTCCCCTCTCCCCCTCCCCGCCTTCCTCACACCACAAGCACAACACGTTGGCACGAGGATGCGACGTTGAACGAAGAAACTCACCCAGTGGTAGTAGCTCGGTAATGCAAATTCCAGGAACACCTGCACAGAAACTAGAGTAATGCGCCCAACGAACACAGCAGCCGGTCGTTGTATTTATCTTCCGCGTCCGGAACGATAGGCGTGAGATATTCCTGGATTATGAGCTATACGGAAGTTACACGAGACAAATGTTCGGAAGAGACACATATACGCGCGCCGGTACACGTGGAATATCAAGGTATTGCGAGCGTATAGCAAATGATTTTGTCGGATATTAAGGGAAGATCGCGTAGTTAAAGAACTTAACATTTTTATTTCCTTTTTGGAGAAAATTGTTTTACGTTACTGGAAAACGAAAGTGCTGTTTAGAACACGCGGTTTTGCACGTGTTGTATTAACATGTCCAATTGTCCATGCTTCAAAATAGCATCCTATTTAAAAAATATTAGAATACTATTAGAATATATTAAGTTTATGCCTCTCACACATAGAATATAATAGATAACATATTCATCTAAATATATAATATAGTTCAAAACATACAATCGGCTTCAAATTAATCAAAGGAACTGTTAATGGAATTACAGTACTTATAGGAGACCAGTTTATAAATTATATGGCCGCTATTAATAGGAGGAACGCAACCGAATCGAAAGGATGCGAGACAAGTGGGAGCGATCCGCAGTAATGCCCGGACTCGGGCCGTTATTTAGTTAGCGCACGCTCGTCGAGCCAACAGTAAAATATTCCTGAATTATACAGCACGCGCGAATTACCAGCTTTATGATTATAAATGAGTTACATCGTCGTGACAATATATATGTCGCGAAGAGGACGCTATGCATTAAGATGTGAAAAGTTGTTTCCTCCGCTAGTCGCTAAACGAAGGCACCTAGAATCATTTGCAATGCGACGCGGGTAATTCCACGAGCGAACCGACGAGAGAGAGAGAAAGAGAGAGAGAGAGAGAGAAAGGGAGAGAAAGGCGAGAGGAGGATGATGATAACGCAAATTCTACAAATACACGCGAAACTATGAGCAGTCGGATATTGCAATCTATCCGTGTCATTTGTTTCTGTGGAACTTATCGCGATTGAGAAACTTCTCGCTGGCGAAAGAATATGGAAATTTTAGCTAAAAACTTGGTTGCAAGCAATTAGTATAATTTAAAAAAAAACGTGAAACGGGTCTGACTAGTTTACAGATATAAAATTGGTGACTGGAATTATTTTACAATATAGCATTCTTTAAGGCTGAAACAAAAGTTGCAAAACCACTTTTGTTATCACAAAACAATCTCGATTTCCGCAATTTGCAAGGATAACTTTTCTGTATTTTTTGTCTTTTTTTAAATTTCTTTCGATTTTTCCTATTTTTTTTTTTTTTTTGCTTATTTGGTTACACTCGTCGCATAATTTTATTTTGATAATAAAAGAAACATTTTTTGTGCTTTAGAAAGCAAACTAGCCGGCGCGGCCGCGGCGTACTCCATGCGCTGACACGAGTGCTCGTAGCGGAAATGATTCGCGTATCTGCATTACTGCGTCTGCTTTTGCGACACAAGCCGCGCGGAAGTTAACGTATGTAAACGTCAAGAAGAATAATATTTCGGGATTTTCGCCGAGAGACGTACGTGACACAATATATATTGCGCGAACGATTATAATCTCCATTCGAGTAATACGAGTTGCGTGCTGTGACGCTACGCTCAGAAGCTTTGTTGGGGCGACTTGGTTACTTCATATTCACCGCGTGTTTTCCAGCGTACTCTTTTAGCCTAGATCATCCAAGTGTACGATAGCATTTATACGGGAGATAAATCCAGACTGAAAGATATGAAAGATATGCTCCTCCGTGATTGCAACTCCGGGCATAAAGATGCAATTCGTTTGCAAAAGATTAAATTGTCTACTTTATACTTATTGTAACAACTTTTGTGTTTCTCGAAACATTATTAGCCAACTAATTGTCCGCTTAAGTTTTAAAACTCTGGGATAGAGCGCAAGATAATGGACGGCGTGGTACGTCCATTGAAAAGACACAACGTCAAACATATCTAATTATTTCATAATGTCTCGAATAATAAACGAAGGAAGATAAACAATCCGTTTGACCGTGCAACAATATTGGCAGCCATTGTGGCCTTACGCTGTAATTAGTAGTAAATTGCCATCGGGAAAACGGTTATCAAAGCGCTAATTGCATTGTAATACCAGCTTTAATATTAATTACCATAATTGATAGTGATTATAAGCATAATTGCGAATAATTGTTATGCTATTGTTATTATGATTGTTATTTTAACTATTTTACACCAAAATGTTGCGCAATGGCAATATTGACTAAGCTTCTCTGACGCGTAATGTCTATATATATGCAAAATTGATGGTAATCGATTATAAAAATCTAAATACTTTGGATTAATTAAAAAATTTGATAAATGTACAATTAACAAAAAATAAAATTAGAGCAACAAAATATTTTTATTCATTTATTGGACACTGATTAATATAAGAGATTTATTTTTAGTACAATTATAACTTGATGAATACCATAAGATTTAAATTGTGCAGAAATTAATATTGATAAAATATTTCGCAAGTTTAAAATGAGAAAAATCGTATTGTTCCATAAAGAAAATGTATTGAATTAAAAGTTGATCTATTATACAATACATATACCTTCTCGTATTCTAAAAATAATTAAATATATGTAATACAATAAAAAATTTTATTTGATTTAATATTGCTAATGTATGTACATTCATTTTATGTATATATATTGTACACACACGTTTTAATTCTGATGAATTAGGTATCTCTTACAAGAGAAAGTTTGGTTTTTAATTTCCCATTTTTACTTTACAAATTCATGTAAAAAAAAATAAAAAATGAAAAAATTAACAAAGTCAAGAAAAAGTCATACACGCATTAGAATATCTACAAAGTTACCGCGGTTTAAAGATAAAAGTCAGTCAGAAGAAACCCTCTAATGGAATGTCAGAATTAGCAATATCGAAATAATAGAATGGAATAATCAAATAATTTTATCAAATCTCTCTCTCTCTCTCTCTGAGTGTGTGTGTATGTGTGTGTGTGTGTGAAAGAGAGAGAGAATTACATTATAAAATTTCCTTCACTCGCCAGCCTTAACTTTACATGGTTACATCATTGCATTTACAAGACAGAAATTTTTCAGAAACGATTATCTTTACTTGGGGAGACGTGCTCGTTAGGTCGGCGCTACACCTAAAGGTGGCCGCGATTACCCCAGTAGTGTCGTAAATGAATAATATATTAGGAGCAATTTTTCCGCGCCTCCAGTGAATTGGAAACGGCCGCACATGATCCCGCCTGTGAAAATGGCAGTTATCTCAACGGCCGATCATCGGGTTCCTATATACATACGTTATACATGTGGTAGCGGGTTATGGTTATTAATTAATCGTTCCATTCGGCGGCCGAATTTAGAGCACAACGCAACGGATAATGCAACCATAGCCACCTACATTTGCATATTTGAACGCTGTATACGCCATGATGTGGTGATTACGGAACGAATCGTGTTGGCTACTGATGACGAGGTGTAACGTTTTCTTCGATTATATGTTTATATGCCCGCAGGAGAGCGTATAATGAAATACAGAAATACAGATTCGACCAATACGCAAATGATATATGTTATATATGCATATATCAGATTACCTCATAAATACACAGTGCGGTTATTTCCTTCAATTGATAGATAAAAGTAGAAAAATATATTAAGTAAATTTCAATCAATTATATATTCGTCCCCATATTTCGTACAACCGCTTTTTTCCATCTTTCAACAAAATTTTGTATTCCTGCTTGTATCGCAACTGATACATACCTACATATATTAGATCTCATAAATACACAATGCGGCTGTTTCCTTCAATTGATAGATAAAAGTAGAAAAATCTATTAAGTCAATTTTAAATATTTGACTCCATTTTGTGCAACCGCTCTCTTTTCCATTTTTCAACTAAATTTTGTATTCCTGTTTGTATCGCTGTAATACGCAGACAAGTTTAGTCTCTATTATATTTCAAAACATTTAAAATTACCTAAATTATTCAAAAATGATTGTTTAGTTCGACCCAGCTAGCCATATTTGTTAAATCGTAATTTTCACAACGTTTCGACCATTGCAGATTTTGGTCTTTTTCAAGTGTAGGTAATCTATAAATCGCAAAAATCAATATCACATAGGTATACAAAAATAATATCTAGTCATGGAAATAAAAATTACAAAAATAGGAAACACACAAAAGTAAAGAGTATCTAATACCTAAGTAATACGTCAGTCATTTTTGTTAGATTATTACTGGCGAAAAGAGGAGAGATTATTTTCTGTCTACCTAAATTATTACTTGTAGGATGACCTGGTATATTCTCCGAAAATTTTAGATTCTATAATATTTATTCTTCGTGTTGCATGCCTATTTTTGTCCTGTACTTTTTACAATATTTCTTTTTTTTTTTTCTTTTACCTTCTTCCCAGAAATTTCGAGCGTTTTATTCTATTCATCCATCATAACCATTTGGATAGGAAAAGAGCTGGATTTCGCGGAAACTTGAAGCGCGCGTGACTAGTCCGCGACGTGTCGTAGCACCCGCCGCGCCATCGGTTGCGCCGCCAGCATCCGACGCTATTAGCTAGATACTTCCTAAGATACCGGGGAAGGAGCGGGAAGAAGGAAGAGGAAGTAGGGGGAGGAAGAAGGAGGGTTAAAATGGAGTTACATACTAATTTCCGTTCCAGCAGCGCGAACGAGTTTGTATGCTTTATGACGGTACCGCGCGGTGATAGATAGTAAATGTCAACGCGGCGCGAGAGCGAGCAAGTGAGCGGAGCAAGCGACTCATGCTGCGTGCCCGCCACCTAACCCCTGTGCGCGCGTCGTGCATCAAGTCGTGCTCCCGGCAGCTAGACGTTACACCGACCGTTTCGCCGTTCGCTCGCTCCTTCGTTCTCACCCTCTGACGTATAAGCGCGCGCGCTCTTGCTTGCGACCGCCATGTTTATAATTTATGAGTATTTCTTTTCATAAATCTTCGGGACAACAGGGGTCGGTGCACGCCCGGTGCTGGCGTCCGGCAGGAGCTCAGCCGCTGTCACCTGGGTGACCTGGGTCTCTCAGATTTCCGCAGGTTCCGCAGCTCGGAACTCGGAACTCGCACGTGGCCGCACACCCGATGACGTTGAATCGCCAGGGGAGACCTCCACCGGAATTAACGTCTCAACTTGTATCACTTGTGTCGACGAACACTATTATGAAATCGGTTGAAATTGTTGAAAGCGACTGATTAATTTTTTTGGTACAGAAGAATTAGCCAAAAAGCGCTACTGCTATATCCGGGGAAAGTAGGGTTGCCACTTAAACAATTCTTTTAACCTGAAGACAAAAAAGAAATAATTAGTTAATGTGTATCAAGTATTTTATTATAAAAATTGCCAAAACGAAAAAAAAGTCAAAAATATTATAAGATAAAAAAATTACTAAAAATAATCAAGAAATAAAATAAAATCTGGCAATTAACAAACAAAAAAATGTATAAATTATATAAATAATGATTGAACGATAATCATTAAACGTTTCTGATTATTAATATTCTCCTGAATCTGTGAAAAATCTAAAAGAATACTCCAGTCATAGATAATAATCACTAAGTGCTCACTGAGCTACTTTTTCTGCTTAACGCAGCCATTGTAGAGTACAATCGAGTTCGGAATGTCATTATCCCAATTTCACCCTTCTCATTTTTTTCAAACGCCATTCACTCAGGGAATTGCTCATCCAAATTTATATTTATGTTTTAATAAAAAATTAGATAGAATGTCTTACATTTCACGCGACCCGGAGAAATAACGACTAAACCTGGAACCCGAACATAAGCCTTCAAAACCCGAAGTTTTCAAGTCAAACCCGGAGATGAAGTGGCAACCTATAGAACAGAACCGGTTGTAGTTGCGAGGGTGCATTTTGTTACGGATAAAGTCTTTGTCGTATCAATTTGTCGCTTCTGTACGAGTTATTTAAATTGATGAAGAAAAGACATTGATGACATCCAAAATTTAATTATCTATATTTAATAAAGTAAAACGATTTATAAATTATAATAACATTGCATATTTCTTACTAAAATTTTTCACAAGTATTTTAGCTCAAGAATAAAAAATGTCTACTACAAATAAAAGTACAACTATTTCTGTTTAAATATACATGAAATAAATAAAATACAAATAATTGGACGATATAAAATATAGGTAATCGCAACATATGTACATGCGCAACAAATAAAAAAAAAATGGAAAAAGCGCTTATAAAAGATATAATAATACTATAATAATAACAATAGCGTAATGGATTTTAAAACAGTGCATGAATCATCATACACATATACAGCACAATATATTGTGATCTGCGTCTTTTATTATTTTTAATTTTATATACATACAACACAACGCTGCAACGGATTATTTGTTTTCGTATTATCGCTTCGGAGAGTGGGTCGGCTGTTCGTGCGTGGTCCATTAAAAGCGACCGTTCGTACACGGGAAGTGCTTTGCAAGCGGCCGCTATAGTAGCGAAAGGGTTAACGAGAATCTAGCTGCAGCAGCCGGTGGTCGACACGATCGCCCGCAATAAGAGATTGGGTTGTTGCGTTTTTTAAATAAAAAACGAGAAACGTCGATACTGCACACTTACACTCTGCGTAAAAGCTCGCGCGACAATTGGGCGCGAAGTGATTTATGTTTCGATGGTTCTCCAAGTACGCACGGGCGCGTCGCGCCGCGCCGGCGAATCATCTAACCGGGAAACGCGTGAGGAGCCGGAAGGCAGGAGGAGGTTGAACGAACGGCGGGCGTCGGGAACGACGAGTTGGAACATGTAGGAGGGTAGCGAGGCGAGCGAAGAGGGCGAGGGACGAAATACTCGGTGCGCCGATAGCAAGCCCGCAATGGTGCCATGTCCTCGCCTTCATTTTGATTCCCTGGCGGCATTACGGACCCGCGGGGAACATACCGGGCACATTATGAAATGTGGCGCGTAGTCTCCGGGGCAAATAAGTTTTCAAGCTCGGAATACATCAGGCAACACGTGTCCTGCAAAAAGCCGAGTTTCGCGCCTCGACAATAAGTTCATGGAAATATAGTGCGCCGCCGGGAGTCAAGGTAGTATTAAAACTTTTTCGCTCCCCCTCTCTTCCCCCAGTTAACCTATGAACGCGATGTAATTGTGGGTACTGATCGTGACATCTTCTTGCCCGCTCCGCGCACGAAAACGATATCTCTGAAGAGATAAGACAACTACATTGACACTCGGGAGGGGCCGTCTTCATCGTCCTGGCGAATGTTAAATATACAACAAGGCGCTGGAGCGCTGAGACAGGAAAGCGCAAATTTTTGAGGCTTCTAATTCCATACTTGCAATTCCTTGAAAAAGTAGACTACATTTTACATTAAAATAGCAAATTAATAATTAGATTTTACATTTTATATAATAATATTGCAAATAAACACGAATAAAATTAGGTATTTAAAGAAAATAATTTTGTATGAGAAACGAGATAAGAACTTTTCCGCATAAGAGGATAATGATTTTTCTCTGAGCACGCGCTTACGAGGTTTCGGTGAATTAAACTTGGAGGATGCGATTGGGTAGCAAAACCTTACTTTTAATTAATTTCGAAGACTTTATTTTAATTTTAACAGAATTTAATTTTCAATGTTAAATGCAGGGATAGTTAATGCGTATTAAGAAGTTGGAAAAGATTCCATGCAATTGTAGCTTCTCGTTATAATTGTAATTGTTTGGTGGCATCTTTCCTTACATCAAATTATTTATTTGTCAATTATATATGCTGTCTGATAGAAAATTATCGACATTCGAAGGATTTTACAGGCAGTATAAACAGGCAGTTTTCTTTACAATAATTTGAGAGAATGGTTACTTTAAAAGAATACATATAACACAAACATAAATTTTATTAAATATATTTTAAGAATATAGCAAAATAATATATTTTTAAGAAAATCGCGACTACATATCTATCATCGCAATTATGCAACTTTAGATAATGACGGTTAATTTACGGTCTTCTGTGATGTTATTACTAAATTATCTCATCATTATCCCGAATTAGGCAAACCATCATATTGTATCCTGGTGCCATTTGTTAAACATGGTCAAAGCCATATAATCGGTACGAATCTTACCTTCAATAATAGAGCTTAATTAATTTTAATGGTGCAGCAATGGTGTCGGTTGTGCAGCTGCAAATTGCTCGAATAACTCGCTTGTAGCCCTCTCTTAGCTGACTGAAATTCTCGTGGTGCCTTTCCTATATTACATGAACCGCTGAGGATAATATAATAGATCTAAGCTACAAAGAGGTGAATTTTAGAGAATTAAAAAAAGAACATTTTGATTCTGCAATGTAAGCAAGTAACTTGCGACAATACGCTCCTTGTAACATTATAAAGGTGATAACATTTTTCCCTTTCAATTTATTTAAACAAATTTTAATTTGAGCTTAAATTGTCAGGAATTTAATTAATTTAACAAATCTTTAAAAGTTACGCAAGTATAGTATTACAGCTGATAAGTGAGAAAATATTTTCTATATCCCATTTCACCCCACGACTTAAAATAACATAAATTTATGATAATCCACAACATCATCTATTTAGATGTTTTACAAATGCTTCAGTAAATTGTCGTAATTTTGATAATAATTGAAATATTGTCGGGTGCGCATCGCTGCACCGGACTAGGCGTTATGACGCCGAGTAACATCGCAATCAGCGAGAATCGTTAAAACTTTTGCAAAATTAATCGCGCGCTGGCGCTGATATAATCCTATTAAATCGTTGTATAAACGCTTTTAGTAAAGCTCCAGTAATTCCACTTTCGTATTGCGCGATTTAGCTGTACCGGCGCGGCGCGGTCGTGCGAAGAGCTGCCACGACGAATCGTTAAAACGATCAAGATGCAATCGCTCGGAGTAACTTCGACCAAGAGCGACTCCAAACGAGAAATTACGGCGTCGCGTGAAGGTTGGTCTTAACATCCCTAATCCGGGGGTGGTAACGTGAACTTTCATAATATAAGTGGTAACACAAGGTGTTCTCTCTGGAACCCCTATATTAGACCCTTTTATAGGTAGAAAAATATGAAATGCCGAAGGTCTCCCTTAAGATCTACACAAGTGGAATGTATAATGAGATTAGCGATTGGAACTTGAGATTATTTTATTTTGTAAACATCTTTTATTTTGTAATAATTTTTTTAACAAAAGTCATTGTTATACGTAATATTGAGTTAAAAGAAATTTTTAAAATAACGGTAAACCGTGACGTGAAATTATACTTTCGGGTTGATAACAGAGATTATGATATTTGTTTCTTTGATCATATTTAAGTAAACTTTAGTTAAGCAAAATTTTAATTTACAATTTTATTGCTGAGATATTTAATATTAAATATGGAAGAGATGCGGCAACATTATATATATTTAATAGAATTTCTATTTATTTTTATTTAAAAAAAAAATGTTAACTAACAATAAGCCCAACAATTTTATAGTGTGCAATATAGACGTATATTGTGGAGTGTACATTATAGATTGAACTGTGTTTTATTGTACGAGCATTATTCAGAATTATACAACATATCTTTAAAAGTAGATAATACGTAAACAATAATACATTGCATTGTTTCCCTTTTTATCTTTTATTTATTATTTGCTCTCAATCAACCATTTTTCAATCAAACTGCCAATACAGATGTCACCACCAACCGGAATTTGAGCTCGCGAGTTGCACTATTGGCAACAAATCAGCACCACGTAAAGCGACAATAATCAATACTTCTATAATATAAATAACAATAATAGCAGTCTATAAAAGCAGATAAAATGCAAAAATATTTGAAATTTTTTGCAGAATTTACGTTTAAAAAATTATTTAATTCTTGCAAAAGCTATATCTTATTGTTAATGTATATTTTGTGTATAAATCTTACATATTTGACTCAATAAAATACAGTTCTCTTTTTTTTCTAATTATGTTTTAATTTTTATAATGTATTAATCAACTTATGTGTTAAATTAACACGTATTGAGTTAGTGCAATAATTTTTCTAAAAAAATTTTGTATTAAGTAAAGTTTGGTGTCCAGACTTCTAAGGAACGGATTATATGTCTTTTTTAAATAGTCGTAAAAGCGCGTCGAAACAAACGATATGACTATTTTAAATAATAAAAGTTATTTTAATATTGTAATTTTATTTTTAATTTTACTTGACAAACATGACAAGTTTTGTAGTAACCTATTAAGTCGCATTTTAGCAATTTCTGAAATACAGAAATAAATAACCATTATCGATCTTAAAATAATGCCTGATTTATATAATTATTGAAAATATAAACATTTAATCTATTTAATCTATTAATATCTTCAATAAACAGCACAATAAACAGAACAACGACAACTACGTGATGCTGAGGTATAGCCTGGAGTGAATCCCTACGTTATTCAATTTCTGGATTAACAATAGACGGAATAATTATAACCCGAGACTGTCAAGGTAATGAATATATAACGTTGACAACTTAATATTGGAAACTGTATCCATGTTTTAGAATATTTAAATAGACATGTAGAATATTTAAATCATCTTTTTATCTAAAATCACTTTTTACCTAGAAAAGAAATTAGAGTAAAAGTAGATTATATTTATATATTATAATTATATAGAAAAGTTTATATGAGAAAAATAACTTTTATTTATGCAAATAAATGCATTGATTTTATTATGTGTAGTTATTCCGCGCAATGTATCTTGCACAATGGACACCCTCTGTAGAAGCAAAGAAGTATTTCTTTTTATCAATGCTTTTAAAACCAAGTGTTCGTGTTGTGACATATGTATTTCCCCGATGTTACGAAAAAACATATTTGTGCCACACGACATCGTTCGCGAAACTTTCTGGCTTCGTTTACAGAATTGCCCGAAGCAAAAGCGCATGATATCGTGAAGGATTTATCGTCGTCCGACTGAAGCTTAATCGGTGTCCCTCGTGCAAGAAAACATTTTGTGTGTGTGTGTGTGTGTGTGTGTGTGTGAGAGAGAGAGAGAGAGAATATCCTCTTGCATCCATTCTATTCATAACGACTGTACACCCGACAGCTTCTCGAACGCCGTGCATCAAGTAATGAATAACGATATTGTACGAGGTAGGATCAGGGTGTGGGGACGAAAACGGGCAGAAGAGGAAACTATATAAGAGGTTTAAGAAGGATTGCTAAGGTTTTACGGGGAGAGAATGCTACAGGGTGGTGTCACGTTCGGGGATGGGCCAAAGAGAAAGGGGAGCGACTTAAGTTCAAGAGGGTATTGCTCAGTGGGAGTGGAATAATCTGCCGCGCTACTTTCAGATACGCATTTGGTTAAATCGTTGAGGAACTACTTAGCGAAATTACCGAAACGTTTGCGGTACTGCGAGCATTGTTTTCTAGCAAAACAAGTGTATTCTTGGAGCATCAGCATCGTGTTAGGTCTTTTTGTCCCGGCGACCAAGACCGACGCTTGAATCGTGAATAGCGACGGATGCTAGAAAAAAAATATAGAAATATAGGGGCAATTACGCCAATATGCTTACATAGAGAGAACAAACTCTATACAATAATACAATACAATAATAAAACAATGTCAGTATAAAACAAAATGCATGTGTACGGGAGAACACATCCAAACATGTCTTATACGTGAGCATTGATGGATAAAATGCGCTTCGATGGATCGCTTTGCGAGCGAGTGCGCGCGTACGAGAAAATAACAAAAAATTGTCGTTTCTGTCACAAAAGATCTCGAGATGTTGAAATTGTTATGGCACAAATTTTTTTGTCGCGCTACTCGCAACAAAAAACTTGCATCGACATTCCACGAGAAAAGTGGCACTGCATTTTTTATTGTAGTAATAGTTTTTATCTTAATCGTAGATATGATTTTGAGATATTATTTGAGGCAGCAGTGTTCGATATCTATCAAATAAATATAATCGCATTGGATTGCTTGATTGTTATGTCATTGCATCGAGATGTTGTTGCGTGCAGATATCAGGGTGCAACAAAAAGGTCGAGGCACTGGATTATCTCGGAAAGTTGACGTTTTAGGAAAAATGTTTTATACAAAAGTTGTAGGGTTTAAAAAGATCTATTTACTGACCTTATCAGTTTGACCATGGGTGGCGTCTCTAAGGTCAGGTCAAGATCACCCTAAATTTTTTTAATGAAACCCCCTATTTTTTATTGCATATTCTTGTAGAGACTTTTTCGAAACATTATAACAAAGCTCTCTTTTGTTAAGAATTTCCTGAGATATTTCAAATTTTGTCATGATATTTTTCATGTAAAACATGAAATATCTCGTAAAGTATTCACTTTTCGATGATTTTACCTTGATACTTTTGTACCTAGAATAATGAAAGGAATCGACTGTTATAAAAACAAGAAGAAATTATTTTTAAAAATTTGATTGCATATTGTAGATGTATTAAATTTTACAAAATTGCAAATGTAAAAAATTAATATTATTATTCGATTTCTTTTATTGTTCTACGTACAAAAGTATCAAGGTAAAGTCATCGAAAGTGAATATTTTACGAGATATTTCATGTTTTACATAAAAAATATTATTACAAAATTTGAAATATCTCATGAAATTCTTAACAAAAAAGAGCTTTGTTATAATGTTTTGAAAACGTCTCGACAAGGGCTACAAGAATATGCAATAAAAAATAGGGGGTTTCATTAAAAAAATTTAGGGTGATCTTGACCTGATCTTAGAGGCGCCACCCATGGTCAAACTGATAAGGTCAGTAAATAGATCTTTTTAAACCCTACGACTTTTGTATAAAACATTTTTCCTAAAACGTCAACTTTCCGAGATAATCTCTAGTGCCCCGACCTTTTTGTTACACCCTGTATACACGTTTGTTTCACAACCTGGCAAATGCGTCGAGGATTAAATTACCCCTTCCCCCCCCCCCCCCGGCATAAAATTGAAACTATATGCGAGTAGTGTAGTTGGGCTAAATAAATTTTTGAAATTTCTCAGTGTAGTCACGTGCTCAACAGATAAATTCTCAGCCGGAAGAACTGCGACGTTTCTTAAACGACCAAAGATATTTTTCAGTTACGCTCTTTGTTTCGTGTACGGAATTAGTCTTCGTAAAATTGTAAGAATCTAATTGATCTCGTTGTAGCAACTTTTGACCGATAAGAGCGGCTCGTTAAATTACTAATGTAGAGAGAGAGAAAGAGGAATGAAAGTCGATCGCGAAGGAACCAAAGCTGGTAAATATTTAATTCAATCTATCTTTCCTTCCCCGTTCTTAATCGACCACTCTTAATCTTTTAGAAGAAAAAAAATTCTACGAAAATGTATGATGGCGGCAATTTTGTTCTTTGCCGCATTCTGCCGGTCTAATTAAGTTGGACGTGGTACTACGACGGCAGGTAGTACCATGAGAGAAAGAGAAAGAGAGAGAGAGAGAGAGAGAGAGAGAGAGAGAGAGAGAGAGAGAGAGAGAGAAGGTCGGCGAAGGGAAGGAAGGGAGAGGAAAGAGGTATACGTTGCCACAGCCACTCCCGTGTCCCTGCGGTCACCTTTAACTCGTAAGACATTGACTTTACCGTTTCAACCGCGAACCAGTCGGCGATCTTAAGTGCGGAACGCGCGTTCATACCGCTATCTATATATTGCCTACCGAAGAACCTCTCGAACCATTCTCGTTGTAGGAAATTAATTTCTCAATGGCGACCGTCGATATACCCGGTGACCTGCTGGTCAACGGCTGCTCTTGAAGGAGCGCGCACTACACACTCAAATACTCTCCAATCTTAATTTTTATATATACGTACATGTATATGATGTTTACATACACGTAGACACACAAAATACATATGCAAAAATTAAAATTAGAAAAGCACGTTTTATATGTATATATAGTATGTATGTGTGTAATGTATATATAATCAACGTATCTTTTTACGTGATAATTTCGAGACGACTTGTTATAAGGGTCCTGTAACAAGAAGGTTCCATGATATGAAGCCCGGTAGAGAGGAAGTTAGCAAGCTACTCAACAGCCTAGCTTGGCAACACCCAGACGCGAGCGTTGTTGCCGATATAATAGGATTAAAAACCCAACTTGATCTTTTATAGACTTATTGTTAGACTTGCACAGTTTAAGAATATGAATGACTTCTGAGATTTGAGTGAATAATAATTAATAAATCGGAATACCTGATAATTAATTTCTTTTTTTAGAAATAGAGATAAAAGCATGAGAGATACATGTATTATGTAATTTTTTTATCCTAACAGAAAAATGGAGAGAGATCTTAACTCTGCATTAATCTGACAGGAGACAAACCCGGCCAGCACAATTTTAATGAAGAAAATATAAATAAATATTAAGCTCAATTATTTTAATATTGATTTACTTACTCTCTGTATAATAATCATAAGATACTTGTTCCACTCCAGCATTTAAATATATTACCTGTCATTTCGTGAAAATTTAGATGTGCTTCAAGAAAAAGAGAGACTAAAGTAAATAAATAAGATGAAGGAGAGAAGGGGAAAGAGGGAGGGTGAAAAAGAGACGAGCGATATCGCATAGTTAATTTACTCCGGCAATAATGCCCGGAATCATAAGCCCCAGGTGTTACGCCGCGAATCTTCGACCCTCATAAACACCGAGCACAAGAGCACAAGACTGAGAAAGGGGCGTATGGTGGCGAGAGAGGAGTGTGGAAAGAGTGGGGAAGGGGAGAGAGCGAGGTGTGAGAGTGGGTACCAACGGCTTTGCTCGGCGTTACAATATCAGTAGCTATAGTTGGATGGAAACTGGTTGGCGTGGTGGACGGGAGGATAGAGAAAGGAACACAGGGTAGAGAGATGGCTGCGGGAGACGATGGAGAAGGAGGAGACGGCGGTGAGGAAGGCGTGGGAAGGGGGAAGGGGGAAGGGGGAGGGGGGGTAACGTAAGGGCGGGCGGTAGACAAGCGGAGGTAAAACCGTTAGTTGTATAGCAATTTCCCTGCGCGCCTCCCTCAATTCCCAAGACTAGTTTCCATCCAACTCCGTGCAGCGCGCCAGTAATTTGTACCTGGCCGGCTCGCGAGAAACGCTGCTGGTCCCATTTTCCCTTATCATTTTTTATAACCGACCGATGCGACGCGACGTTACGATGCTGCGAAGCGGAACAGCACGGCGCAAATGGACGCGAGGATAGTCTCTCCCTATCAGCATCCCTCCGTTGGACGCGTGACTGAAGAAATTACTTGGGCTTTTCTCGATCGGAAAACGAGACACTAATAATGAAAGAATTTCTCGCTCGCATTGTCTTCTTCCAGAAAAGACCCTCCAGAAACTTTTTTCTAATATTTTAGCCTATTTTGGAAAGTCTCACATGTCATATATTCATATTTCTGTTCTTTTTTTTTTTAGAGAGAGAGATTAAGATAATCTTTGATTAAGAAGAAGGGGGGAGTAAAAATTCGATCCGTTTGATTTGATATGAAAACTATATAAAATATATTAAAAATGTATTATACAGAAATTGAATTATATTGAGGCTACATCGCAACAATGCATTTAGATCAGAAATCTAAAGAGATGAAAACTTTTATTATAAACAATTGCAAATGTTACTTTTCAATTCTCATTGCAAACTCTATTTTCAATTTCTAAAGCTGCATAATAAGTATAAATCACAAAAATGAATTTTTCTTATCCTTAGTAAATACATTTTCTTGAATTATAATTTCTAAATTCAAAGAAATAATTACTTCCAACAATAAAATTTTTTTGTTTCAATGAAATATTATCTCTAAAACAAATAATTTGTCAATGAAGAGAATGTTTTATTAAAAAAAAAACACAATTACTTGTCAGTAGAAAATTATTTTATCAAAACTAATAAATGTAATTACCTGAACAGAGAACAGTTGTTAATAAGTAAAAATTTTTTTGAATTTATGACATAAATTTCTTTTTAAAAAATATAATTTTTATTTCAAGAGATAATTCTTTCGATCTGGAAAATGCTTACTAGTAACAAGAAAGTTGTTCTATGAATTAGGTAAATGCCTGCTAAGGACTATTTGGAGAAATTTATTTTTTTGAAACAAAGAAATTTTGCTTGAGACACGAAATTATTTTTCCGTGAAGAGATACGAATTATAAAAATCAAATAAATTGTCAATATTATCTTGCCAATGACATTGTATGCTATCATAAATTTTCTTACAAATAAGACGAATGCGATGTTTTAATTGGATTAAAAATAGAGGCAAGATGCGTGAAAGAAAAAAGGGAGAAAAGAAGTCTCGATCGATAATAAGAAGCATCTTGACGGGAGGACGCTCTGGTGTATTTATGTTTCTCTTCGGAGAAGGGATAATTAATCCATCGCGTACGTGCATCACGCGGCAATAGTCTCTCTCATCTCTGAGCGCACCTTTGTAAGTCACGCGGGAATATGAGCGCCGCGGTCGATAAGTTTACGGCTGCATGCGCCTGAACGAGTTTACGTTCGGAACTGCAATGAGTTACGTCGCTATTGAAATATCGGCGGGTGTGCAAATATATATATATTTGTGTGTGTGTATATATGTATGTATATATATATATATATACACATATATATACATATCACGCGACCAAGTTACGATGCGGGAATTAGATTCGCGTCTTTGAGAGACGAGATCTTCGTTAGTTACAAGGATAAATCGACTCCATCGGATATATCAAACAAATATTTTATATCATTCCGGTTTTTTATCACAATATCCACAATGCGCTTTGACGGTAAAAACCGATACGCCGCGTATAATTTTCTCATACGCATGTAATTTTAGAAGTATTGATTCTCGGAAATTTTTATGGGGCTCGCGCGCGGGCGATAAGGAAATACATTTGATATCGGAAAAATAGAATCAATCGATACTCGCGAAACTACCTGGAATACCGAGGCGCTTTTTTTCGATTTTCATATTTCTTCACAATTCTAGCGGCATTCTAAATGTCGATATCGAACCGTAACGGATTCTATAGGTAACTTTTGCTCCGTCCTATCATTATCATAATAATGAAAAATATAATTATTAACTATCGACCGCGGTTTGGCCAAAAGCTATCGCGATAAAGTTGTTGCCATTCGCAACGACCTCATTCCTCGCAGTTGCAGCAAGCACAACAAGATTTAAATAACAGTCGTATCTCAGCTGCAGTAGAGTAGAACGTACTTATCTCGAGTAACTCTTGCGATTTCGAGTTTACCTTCTCGTACAAGAATTTGACCGCGTTACCTCTCAAATATTCCTTTTTCGAGTCTGACTTTTGCGGGAATGGGGAAATGATTAAAAATGATATTATAATAATAAAAAGCATGTAGAAAAGATATCTATGGAGTCTTTCAACGTCAACAAAATTCTTCTTTCTTTTCCAAGGAAGCCTAGTAATCTGAAAAACAAAGTCAATAAACTTCCCGGAGCCATAAACTTGAGTTAGATGTTAGCATTTCACTCGCCATGTATTATATTTAACGTTGGTATAAGTATAAATCAACAAAACTTACATCGCAGAGAACTTGCTCATTAATTCAGAAAAAATATATACATAATATAAAATACCGAATATACGAGTATACCTATACAATTTTCTATATATATATATATAGAGCTTTAACCAGAACCATTGAATTGTCGCATTAGAGGACGGCAACGACGCGTACGCGGCAAAAAGGACGAATGTGCGCGTAACTTGAATTCCACATTTTAGAATTCTTACCTCGGCTATACGTGTATAGGTACTTCTGGTACTATATAAAACTGAAATGCGTGGAAGCCGGAAGAAAGGAAACGCTTCAAATGTGTTATACCGTTATACGATACATTCTCAAATAAATAGAATCGATAATGCGCTGCGAGCGCCTCGCAACTGCGCCACGCGGGATAACTTTCGCCGATATTCGTGTCCATAATGTCCAATATCGCAATCGCAATCGCGATCGCAATCGCAATCGCAAATCGAAACGACAATGGGCGGCGCGGGCGTGTGCTGTTTTGTATTGGAGGAAAATCCATGCCGTTACTGCCAGTCTGCGAAGTAAAACTGCTTGGTTGGCGCGGAGAGTATGCAGCACGCAAAATTACGTCAAGGAGTACGAATCGAGTTTTCGCTGACAGTACGAGCAAAGTTGGACAAACTCCGCTCGCGTTTCGAAACTGCTGTAGTACTTTCGGGTCGCGCGATTCGTACCTGGTTTTGGTATCAAATTATTGTACATATTCATCATAATTGATTATCATTGAACATGATGTTTTGCGCGGAATTACTAGCCGGGAAATACGAGCTAATGAAGTCAAAGATAATAGCTGCATGACGTTATTTAACTCAAATGAAGCGTGTATACACACAGGGTGACAATCGAGAAACTAAATAGCTATTATTTTGTAATGAAATAAATTAAACACCATGGCATATTGTAGAAGAAATACGTCATTTTAATTAATATATGGCAGAATATATATGTAAACTTGTAAAAATAAATATAAAGAAGATCAACACACATAATTTAATCGGCCGGTTACATATGTGTTTTCAAAATAATTGCCATTTGCGTACAATATATCAAGGTGCTTTTGAAAATTATTATTAGTTACACTTTATAATATCAATAATTTTAGTTAAAACTTCAACAGTGCCTTCAAAAATTTCAGGTATTCAAATTTCAGGTTTTTTTTATGGAAATGGCCGTCCATGTCAAAATCTTCTGAATATATATTACTAATTGTAAGCTATGGACCAGTCAAATTTTCGTCTTTTTTATAATATTTATTTTTACAATTTTATATGTATATTCCTTTTGTACTATGTGCTAATAAAAATGACAGATTTCTGTAAAGTAGTGTTTAACTAATTTTATTCTCAATAGAATAATTAATCGCCAGTGATAAAATAATAAATGTGAGTCTTGGTCGGACTGACTGGCAGTAATTTATTCTTAAAAGAACAAGAACAACGTTTCGACCCTTACTTTGGGTCCTTATCAAAATAATAGCTACTTAATGTTGGTTTCAACAACTTTTCCATTGTCACTGTTTAAGGGTACAAAAAACCATACAAATCCATAACACCACTTTCGTTCCAGCGCAATGATTACGAGAGAATTTAAACATTTATAAAAAGATTCGAAATTTATTGCCGTATTACCGTCATAATTTGTCACATTTATTCATATTTATTTGGGGTGGGGAAAAAATGGGAAATACGCGCATGCACGAGAACTGAAATTTAGTACGCTCTGCATCATCATTAAATCATCGCGAATAAATAAATAATTAATCATGCGAATGTAATAAATGAATTTACTGAGTAATTGGTGTATCTGCTCGCTGCCTCCTCAGCTGTTTGATTGCTCGGGGCCGCTCATTCGCATAAACACAAATCGATTGGGAAAACCCAACTAATTATGATCTGGTATCATACTAATCGAGACGCACGATATGAACATCGTGGAATTGTTTCATAAGGCACTCCTGGTTGTCTAAGGCCTATTTACGTGTAAAGTATGATAATGTGAAATATAATGATCAGCCTAATTGTGTGAGGTTGATTAAACGCGATCTAAGCTATATAAATTGTAAATCATTTAATACATTAATGCAAGAAAGCCTAATAAAACGATTCAAATATCAGATTTTATTTGTGATGCTTTGCTAGCATAATTTTTAAAACAGCATGAAATTAGAATATTTTAGAAAACATATTGGTTTATTAGAAAATCTTATCTCTATAAAATATATTTCCGGTGTGAGTTTAACTTCAAATATTTTCATCTTTAATCAAGAAATTCAATGTCTTTAATCTTACATATTGAATATTGAAAGCTACGATACTATTCAAAATATTGTTCAATCAAATTTTTGTTAATGAAAAGTTAGAAGAGATTAATATATTATATATTATGTGTATAATATATAATTATTTAAGTAAAGAGAAAAAATAACATTTAATAGTAATGTTATCATTCTAACTGTTCAAAAGTAGGTGTAAATAACTACTTGTCGTTATTTGATCTAAATACACGCATAAAATGCCTTGTCGCTATCGATATGCATCTGCATCGAATTGTGTTGTGAATAGTATGATTCGGCCTTTATTAGCATGTCATGCGATTGTAATTAGTCATGTTTTTTCGATCGTATCATACGCACGAGTGTTCCCCGCGAGCAATGAAGCAGCTGACGCCGCAGTAATTAGCTGATGTACTTCGCATGTTGTGGTTCGAATATCAGTGTACAGCCGCCTCCGTGTCTTACAAAGTTACATGTGCGAAAATGCATCCAGTTTACAATAATAATACAAGTTTAGCAAAAAAAGAGACACTCTTTTTTTAAACCCCAGAAAGAGAGTAAACATTTGCCGTAGTTCTTTTGACGCTGAAAACAAATGCTTGCACCAAAATGCTTTGTCGTGTCACAATTTTGAGAAACGTCAAGTCAAAACCATAAAAAGAAAAATTATTATATTTTAACATATTTTATTATACTCCAATATATCATATAATGAAAAATATTTAATGTATTCAAAATTACATGTAGGTATTATTAAAACTTTTAGATTATTGTTGAGCATATTTTAGCATATTAAGCATAAAAAGGCAAGGAGTTTTTCTATATTTTGAGAACTTTTTCTTATATTTAATATATTTCGTTTTCACCAATAAATTTTATTAGTAGTCTTATGTTATATACACACATACAAGTACGCTTACAGCTGCATCATTATAAGCGCTTCTCATATCTTCTATAAATGTCATAAGAATCGACAATGCAGAAGTAAAATAATAGCAGACTGTTATATTTCGTATTATCTGCTCTTTCCACGTGTACCACGCAAAATCAATAAGCCACGGAAATGCTATATGGAGCAACCAGCAATCGTTGAATTTGCGTGTAAATTGGCATGCTATGTGATCGTAATTAGCTGCATTTTTTTCACGCGATCGATCTGTATTCGCATGAGTGAACATCGACGAGAATGGAAAGCGATGAAACTCCAATGCGAGAACACAATGCGGTTGGTGAGCGCATCCATTTTTCACAAACTAATGATACGGCTAGTCAAGAGAGATTTTGTAAATGCGAGAAGAAATATTGATTTTTGTTGTTGTTTACAATACCGATATTCTAGACGCAACTTATAGCAGATAATTTCCAGTATTTGTGATAACTTTGGCAGTTCTATTTAAGAAAACATCGATCATATTGACCAAGGCCAGGTCAATGTAACCGGTTTTCTTAAATAAAACCCCCTATTTTTTATTGCATTTTCTTGTAGCCCTTGTCAAGACGTTTTCAAAACACTATAATAAAGCTCTCTTTCGTTAAGAATTTTTTGAGACATTTCATATTTTGTATTAAAAATATTATGACAAAATTTGAAATATCTCGGGAAATTCTTAACGAATGAGAGCTTTATTATAGTGTTTCGAAAACATCTTGACAAGGGCTACAAGAAAAAACGCCCGGGAAAACCAAGGGATAAAATCGGTAATCGGTAAGTGAAATATCGAGGTTCTATGTACATCGCGAGTAAGCAATCTCGAAATTCCCGAAAAAACGCCCGGAAAACCAAGGGATAAAATCGCTGATCGGTATCGAGGTTTCGTAGTAGCCTATGTTTTGCGCAAGGATGTAAAGAGTAACTGTGCAAAAGTTCGTCCAGATCGGTCGAATAGTTTAAGAATGTATAAAGAACAGACATACAGACATACATACAGATGTACAGACATTCTATTTTATATATATAGATAAATAGATATGCTTCCCATTTAAAACATACATTCCTGTAATTGTTCATTTATTCACGATGATGCGGTATCATTACGTTATCGTAATTGCGCTGTAACGAACGCTTCGTCGTGCTGTATGCATTTTCGTGAATTCATTAATGAGAGGTATCTACTATTTTAATAATAAAAATACTATTTTGTTTCTCATCGATTCCACATTTAATCGACACTACACGCAATCTATATTATTCTCTATGAACATAATCCTCTATTATTTAACGACAGAATAACAGAACACTCTTATATTTTTATAAAAACTAAACTCCTCTTTCTCTGCTTCTCCTTTTTATCCTTCTTCTTTCTGAATATGCAATTCTTTGTTATCATTGCAAATACATAATTAAATTAAATAAAAAATTCCCTATATATAATGTTTCTTTTATTAATGTTGTTTAGTTTATCTTGGTTTCTGAAGCTCGCAAGTATTACTTACGTTATGAGTGTCTCTTTAACGATTTTGCTTACTTACCAGTAATTTCTCCCGGCGCTCCGCTTCATCGTTACAAACCGCGATGTTTCCTCGTTACGTTAAAATTTCCCTCTAACTAGTTAACAGAATAAAATTGCATGACGTATCGCGAAACTGTTGGTAAAGTAACGAGGGAACTTTTCTACTCGTTGTCGAAGCATATTTCACGATTTATATCGCGCGCAGCGAAATGAAAGCAAATTTGGCCTTTGCATATCGCGGCGAATATGCCGCCATATGAATAAAATCAAAAACATGGCATAAATCTTGACTTTTACGCCGCTACCGTATATCTACATGATTGGTAATTATTTGTCGGGGATGAGAATAAACTCATCGATTATTTAATGGAACACCGAGCGAATACCGTGGTCAAATTAATTATTCTCTTGCGGATTTAATACGAAGACGTACGTACACCGTGTATGTAACATGTGCGCGTTAAACAATAACGTATAGCTGATCAATATATATTAGGCACTCAAACATTTGCCTTAATCCCGGATGATCGCCGAAAGTGAACCGTGTAAATTCGCTTTTACGCTCACATCTCTACTCGCGCCCCGTACGTACACCTTATAGTCCTTATACTATTGGGTAGCTATCCGATCCAATGTTCCTTACAAATATTCGATGTCACGGAGACGGGGAGTCCCGTCTCATTTTCTCTGAAAATTCTCTTTATTCTTTTTATTCTTTGTCTACGGTCTCTACGTGGATGTGGAGAGTGCGGCTACGAGGGAAACCGATAGGCGACGGTCTACTCCCGTCAAATTCCTCACCCCTTGGCATCCCTCTCCCAATTGCAATGGAGATAAGTCAGATCGTGAAAGCGGGCAGCGCTTCTGACACACATCGCCCGTGCTCTCTTCATGACCTCGTCATTGCGGTAACGGGTAAAGACGTCGCGTCGTGTTGTTGTTTCTGTATCGCAACGCAAGCACAGTCGCGGTTGACTGAGCGAGAGGCAGGGCGGAGGAAGACAAGCGGATCCGCGCCGCGCCCGCGGCCGCGGCCGCGGTGAGAAAAGTTAACCGAGCGAAAGCGGAATTTCTCTCTTTCCCTTTTCCCTTCCTCTTGAGCTATTTCAAAACGAGAGGAGATAATCACGTGTATTCGCTCGACAAATATTCGCCGTTCTCGAGCCGTTCGAGTCGGTGCGAAAACATGAAGGCGAGTTCTGCGTGAAGTCGACGGTGCCACGAAGTTTCTCGCCTATTGTCGGCGGAATTTGGCGAGGAAGAATCGTGAGAAGACACTGGCACAGAAGGTGGTGAGGCAAACCGCAACTATTAACTAACTTAACCGAATATCTTACGCTATTTTCTCACAAGCCTTCGCTCTCATATATCTAGATAAAATTTTAATCTATTTTTAATTAAGACCGTAGAAAATGGCACATGTCAGTTTAATCCTACGGCTTAGACCGAGTCGGACATTTTTATACATAATTCTGGTAGAGATGCATAATTTTCGATCAATTTTTCTTCAGAAGAATGCTAAATGTTGTAAAATATGAAATCAAAATTCAAGTCTGCTTGCTAAATTGTAAAGTATAAATGTTCAAACAGATAAATAATTCTTCTTTAGATTAATTTTACTCCTTTTAAAAAATTTGTATAATTTTGATTCTAATTTATAAAATTAATTTTCTTTTTAATATTAAAATTAGTATTAAACGCGTATTAATTTGATATTGAACCGTGTAGAATAAAAAGAAAGATGTACTTTTTAGTGTTATAAAAAAAAAGGTTTAACATATCGTGTTTTCGAAATTGCATGTTTTGCCAATAAATATTGCGGCGATATAAAATTTATTTTCTTAAATTTTTTCGAATAATTAAGTATGTTAATACTTCTTAATTATATAAAAATAAAGAAATAATGTTATAATTAATTCTATGCATAATTTGTATACATAATTGATTTATATTGATTACTGTTTTGTTTGTTATTGTTGTTATATTGATTTATACTATATATATTACCATATCAGTTGTTGTATCCGTCATAAATTTCAATTATTTTTTTGTCCAATAAGCCATCATTGCATTTCATCAACATCATATGTTTTCTGATTTTTTATATGTAGATATGTATATAGATATAAATTTATATTTACTGTAATTTCACTTGCATTATATTTTCATGACTCATCGAGAAATAATGCAAAACAAGATCTGCACGTATAATTAATAAACTCACTGACCTATGCTCTGTAATATAAACCACATATTTGAGTCTTGAGTAAAAATCTAATTACAAATAATAATACAAAACAATAATTACACGCGCGCGTACAATTAATAAATTCACTGGTCTATGCTTTGTAACGTGGACCACATACAATATAAGTTTAAAAAAACCTAAAAAAATTTTTTTGTATCATACAGTTCGTAAACATGCAATATAAACGCCATGTTATAGCTGATATGCCCCTCTCAGGTTTTTTTACTTAACATTTTCAAATGTAAATTCGTAAAAATGCTAAAGGCTTGAAATTTTTGTCGAGTCTCACAAACTGTATGCTTGTAGTTCCGCAGTTAATATTAATAATATTATTATTATTATATTACAACGCAATATTTTTCTCATTATAACACATATCTTCATGAAGAGCCCTCCGGAGCTACGTTTACGTTTATTGCGTGCACGTGTACGTATGTCGAAGTGGTACCTACATACGTGCTTTGCTTATGTTTACAAACCCCATTCGACATTGTACGAACATTACAGGTTTAGATGACATTCGGAAATGGATATATTGTCAGAATGGCCGAAATATGAGCGTAGTGCCATTAGGATATATAGTAGATACACGGATAGAGACTTGGATAGTTTAGTGATAAGAATAATTATTCGTGGAAAGCGAATAGGCTCGCGTGAATTCGATATTTCGTCTATAAAATTCGATTCGATCGCTCCTGATACTTTTTTTAACCTCATTTGTCTATTGCTCATATGCTCATATGCTCATATGCTCATATGCTTGAAAGATATAATACTAATATTATTATACTATATTATATAAATTATGGAAATGTGTTGTAAATATACACATAATTTTTGCAAGATTAAGAAAATTAAACTATACGAGTATACATATTTCTAGGAATATAACATGAAGACAATTTTATTCACATATGTATTTGATTATTTATTATTCTTTGTGTTTCTCTCTCTCTCTCTCTCTCTCTCTCTCTCTCCCTCCCTCCCCCCTTTCCTCTTCTTCTTTTCCTTCTATAATCTATTCACCTATCTCATAGTGATCGATTGTAAAGCGTCATACGATCTAGGGTCGTCGAACCGGGATCCGGGAGTTCCGAAATTTACTTGAAATTCTAATTTAAGATGACGAGTACTCGATAGAACTCGCTCGTTTGCTCCTGTGAGTATCACCCTCGTGCTGGCCCAGAGCACGACGAATCGTTCGGCTTAATCACAGCGTTCATTGCTTAATCCGTCGAATTACCGAGCGCAGCGGGACACCCGAATGCTCAACCTCGCGCCGTCACCATGATCATGAATGTGCGTATTCAAGGAAGAGTTGAATATAAAAAAAATATATATATATACCTTCCCGAACAATTCCTGTACTTGAGTCGCAGTCGTAATCGGACCTGCCGTCATTACGAGTTAACGCAAAAGATAATGAGCGACAAAAGAGAAAGGTGTGGTTCGGCCTGTGGCAAAACGACATCTATCGCAGCTTCCACGGTGTAATAGCGGCCGACAATGGCGCGCGGACGTTCGGTTTAATTAAGTTTAGTAATTTTAATTAAATGCGTAGCGCGCGAAGTAACTCGCAGGAAACGGGTTGGTCTAAATTTATGTTCGATGGATCGCGTTCTGCGGCTGATCGCGCATGCCTTTGAGAGTTTTCGCCAGCCATATACGGACCTTGGTTTTGCAGCGTAGTAACGTATACGGAATTTAATTGCGGAATAAATTAATGTCGTTCTTTGAATAGGCAACGAAATCGGCAGCCGTGTGTATTATATGAAAGAGGTAAATGGCGATATGGCGAAGCCTGATGTATCTTTGCGGGCTGGCAAAGTGACATGAAAGCCTGCGCAAACAGTTTTGGAGTACGCGGTAATAGATTGATTTATGAACATCTATATATATATATGTATATAGAATGCTTTTCCAAAATATATATGCTCACGTAGGAACTGTCGATTTGGATAATTAATTACCTAATTATTAATTATTCATAGATTATAATAAAATTTACCTCAGGATTTATAATGCTATTATTCTCGGAATATCTCGTTATAATAGAATTGTTGCTTGATGCTATCCTGCATGGTCCATAAACATTTTTGGATACCAGGAACAAATTGGGATGGTAAAGAACAACCTGAAATACTCTACAGCCATCGGGCGTTATATGGGTCAATCAATGAGCGCGCGCTGTTGTAATCGCACCGACATCCCTATCGGAAAACCATAATCGAGATTGTCGCAAAAATTTCAATCGTGCCAGATATATATCGTGCGAATAGGATGCAAGATTGGTCAAGGTATTGCGAAATATCGGCGTGCATACGTATCCAGGTCATCTCCCTAATAAAGTTTCCTTCAAGACCGAAATGGCCAGATACAAGGCGAGCTCCTGGCTATTCGCTTCAGCAGACATCCTGCAGTCAGAGAGAAACCATTAATAAGATACTGCGAACACACACACACACACACACACACACACACACACACACACACACACACAAGATCGACCGGAAGATTGGGTCCGTTTTCGAGCCTCTGAATCGGAGGAATCGCCGCTCCGCGGGAAAGATGCGCCGACCGGACCGCGCGCTATAAACAATACGGTCGTTATGTAATATCGTTACGCCATTTGGATTGTACCGCGTCAGTTACCGCGCTAGTGTCCGATTCTGAAAGCGAGCGAACGGATCCGAACAAAAGGGCCCGGGACAAAGCGGGCCGAAACGCGTGACTGTGAATCATCTGGAATCGAGCTAATTTGACGAACGGTGCCAAATGCGGTGTGGAGCCGCGAGCAAGAAAAAAGTGCGCCGGGTGGGCTAAATGCAAACGTTTGGACTGTATTTGAACGGCGGAACACTTCTGGAACCGTGCTCGCTTGCTAAAAGCGTGCATCGATTCGCGCGCACGTATATTTTCGCGTTGCGAGCCCCGAGGAATCGCTTTGTGGCCGCGGGTTTGTGTTGCTCCGTGTCGAATCATAGAGCCGGCAAAGCATTAACGGTTTTGAGGACTTGCGCTCAAATATGTGTTTTATAACGGAAATTCAAAGCCGAGCGATTGTATTCAACTGTTGAATACCGTGACCCACGAGGTTCTTGTTTATACATTCGTTTTGTCGATGTAACATTTTTCACTATAAATTATTTTCAAAATTATAGTAATAACATAATATAAATCTTTCTAAATGCTCTAAGTTAAAAACAAATAAAATTTTTCTTTAAGATTCCATTACATTGCAATATATCTAAATATATTTACGCGCGGGCCTAAAAGATAGTATCTAATACTAGCATACGAACTAGGTATTTCTTTTATGGTAGGTTTTTTAAATCCATTTCAAAAGCAATCCATTTTTAATCCATTTTGTTCTCACAAAAATGATCAAATATAATTTTTTAATAACTGATAACGGAACATGTATATAGGTATAAGAATGACTGTAGCGAATTAAAATTAAGTAAACTAAAATGTGTATAATTTCCACGAAATATTTATGGAAAGTGACATTATCCCCTAATTGAAGCATTTTATGTATAGAACCAAACTAAAGTACAAAATTTACGCGTGTGTATATAAATGTAATAAAAAGCTGCAAGTGCTCAATTGCAATTGCGGATGATGGCAAGGCAACATGAACAAGAGGTAGCAGGTGTTGTCTTAAATTTGTAAAAGTAACTATGCTACCGCTAAGCATGCATAAGCAATTAAAAAAGAACCGCAAGCCTTAAAAAAAGAACTCTTTGTGAGCTCAATTACCCACGGGATTTACGTCCTGCCTTTATACATTCCCCATATCTTATTATCCCTAGAAAAAAAAGTGTATCTTATTAGTTAAAATATATTTAAAACAAGTCAACCATAAATTAATAGAAATAATAATTATACCTATATATAATATAAATAATATAATATACAATTTAAATAAACAAAAGTTAATTTTGAACATAATAATAATATTAATTATACATATATACATATATGCGTAATTCTTATATGAAATTCAAGTTTATATTTAATATAAGATAATATACATATAAGCTATTTTTCCTTACATAATCGTTATATAGTTATAAGTACTTAACAATTTGACATAAAAATTGCAGATAAAGATCTGATGAAAACGGATCATTCAAAATGAATATTTGAAACATAAGTATTTTAATGAAACGAGTTTAGGGGTGTGTGTAATTGGAAACTATTTCACAGAATACAATTTATTCATAGTTAACGAGATAAACGTATCTATCCAACACGGTAGCCGAAGTGAGACTTTAGCGAGCAAGCGTTTGCCATTGGCGCGCTCTCGTGTGTTGCGATAATGAATTTACGTCACGCGCTCGTCTGAAAATACCCGCTCCCAAGCTGCGCTTGTAATCGCAACAAAACCGAAGCTCGGATGGTGCCGCGTAATTCGCCCGCATTAGTCGCCGTGCTCGGCAAGGTCCGCGACTACAATAGTAGTTCTTAGCGCGAGCTATCGTCAACTCCGTGCAGGTCTCGCGACGTGAGCAACAAAGGCTTTTGCGGAAGTGCGATGTCGCATAAGCGGCTCATTTAGCTTCTCTTTGCGCGTTCTTCTCCAACAACTGAGAAAGGGAAATAAAGAGGAAGAGAGAGAAAGGGAAACTATTTTGCTTTATCTCCACAATGATTTCTTGGCAGGTGTCTTTTTTTCCAATTCATATGACTATTCATGATCCAAAGAAATAGTCCTTTCCCTTTACAACAAATATTGAATAAAGTGCATTAATATAAATGTTACAATTTTATTTCTGATGGTATTATTTATTAAATATGATAGCGGATGATACCTATTACGTTTTAACTTTTACATCAAATGAAACAGAACTTTTAATGTGATAAAAGCATGTTTTGAGATTATAAATAATAGCCCATTCAATTTAACGGCATATTACAAACTGACTCGCATTTCCGCGATGCAATTTGCGTATTGATTAATGCTCGGTTGCTGAGTAACGATTAATAAAATACATTTACCGCACATTTACAGCCAGTCATGTAACAATGGCTGCGTGTATACCGTGAACTTAGGCCGCGGCCTATACCTCAAATTCGACCTAAATAAATTTAGGCGAATTTGAGGTATAGGAATTTAGGTCGAATTTGAGGTTTAGGCCGCGGCCTAAGTTTACGGTGTAAACGTAGCCAATATACGATATTATAATGTACGACAAATTTTCAGATGTTTCTTACCAAATGAATAAAGAAGTGATTTGATTACCTAAGTCCTAAACTACCATATCTTTTGGGTATTTCGCAAATCCGATATAACTTGAAATATTTATTTTTGTAAAAACAAAATTAATATTTTCATCTTTAAAAAGAAAAGTTTTAATTTAATCACAGAAAAATAATATTTAAACATTGTAAATCAGAAATGTAAAACAATATCAGGATGGATAAAATCACTATTTACTTTTAACATTATTGAAAGGCTGTCTACAATCAGCAACTCGAGTCTAAAAGATGTAGAGTAAGATAGTATTCTATTTAAAACCGATTTTAGGATTAAAAAAACAATTAAGAAAACAATCGACTTTGTTCGACAATTTAATATAAAAAAGGGGAAGCTTGAATATGAACATCGCAACAAAACGATTATTTCTACAGATATACGAGATGTCGACATGTGGGACTTCCCTCGTGCCTCTCTCCCTCTTACTTTCTTCGTATTTCGCGCGACGACCCCCTTCCGCGTTTTTAGTCTTTCTCACCGGGTGGCATTCATTCGGCACACCTCCATTTTTCACGTCCCTTCTACATCCCGCCCTTGCCCCGTGTCATCTGCCACTACGATCTTTCGTCGACTTCTTCACCGACTCCCATGGGTATTCCGCTCTCTCTCTCTCTCTCTCTTTTTCTCTCTCTTTTTGCCCTTAGTCATGTCTCACTTTCTTCTCGCCCCCTAACATCTCACGCGACCCTAGACTCTTATAAAAATACTCTAACGTGCCGGGACTAGTAGACGACCGGGGCGACGCCGACGACGACGACGTTGGCGACACAAGAATCACCCTCAAATAAATTCCGTGCGCATGATCCTTTTTACAAACGCGGCATTTGCATAATTGGTGTAATAACACTAATAACCCGATACTTCTCCGAGAAATCTCGCATAGGAAGCCAGAATAAGAATCGACCGTAGCGTAATGGCCACATCTACATATGTCCTTGATAATCAGCACGTCAAGATTGCTGAAACACTTTTTGTTTCACCAGTACATATGTGCGATATTATCTTTATACATATACCTATAACTTAAGACAATAATAGTACCGACAGACCAAGAAACACAACGCAAATATCATTTTCCAATTTCAATAAATTTGGGATATGTATATAATATAGATCAAACTAACAAAAGAGACATATTATTCATAAGTGCTCTTATGCCCGATAAGGGGATGAAACAATGACTTGAAAAAATCGGCTTTTAAGTTTCTCAGTGCATATCGTAAAAGATGTGAGAAAATATTTTAAATGTTTTATAATTTCAAAGGTGTTATATAAACGTATACAAATTTACAAATGTTCTATATTTTTTAAAATATTTCCACCCATCTATCATTTTTGAGAATAAAAAAAATTTGTTTTGCGAAATTAAAGATAAATTCAACTACGTATAAACAATTCAAATATTTTGGAGCAATAGATGATGGGAATATTTTGAAAAATGCAACATTTTTTTAAAATAAAGTGCCTATAAACTATAAACCTTTTAAATAAAATATTTTATATATTTTTATGTTGCAACAATATATGCTTTCAAAATATAATAACCGATTTTTTTTCAAATGGATTCATCCATTGTATCAACATTTTTGAATGGATTCATTCTTTTAACATGCATAAGAACATTTATAAAAAATATGTATCTCTAATTTTCTTATCTTCCTCTAATCTTCTTCTTTTCACCCGAAACTCATTTAAATCGAGGAAGGAGGGAGAAGGACACGTGTGTGTTTCCTTGTAAAACATTATTAAACATACTGATTGCATATTTGACTAAAACCAGAATTATTACATTAATCTATACTTTTTCTTAGACAAAAATAAATCCGTGGAGGTTACTTACGGAACAAAAAGTGTCCACCTTTCCGATACTATACACGTCTTAACTTACGCTTTCTCGTGTTCTCGATGCCGATGCCGTCGCCATCGAGGAATCGAGGAATCCACGTGGAGAGTTCAGTCTTCCAGAAAGTAGACGCTCGATCGGATACGAGAACGAAAGACATCGTTGCGGTAAAAGTGCGCGCGGATACGTATACACACTCGGAATGTGTCTCTCTATAAAATTGTCAGGTATCGTTTTCTCTGGTAACGGCGCATAAAGCCCACCGTCCGTCCAAGAAGGCCGTCATGGTCGTTTCCGTCGTTTTGCGCGCGGGTCCGCAGGTATTCCCATAGGTGAATCCCGTGCGTTCTCGCTGAAAAACGTCGCGCTCGAGATCGATCGGACATTTAAATCAAATACAATATATCGATAAGAGAAACTATTTATTGACCAACGTAATTCGATAATTATAATATATTTTTATTTTCCTTTTCCTTTCATTTTATTTGTGTTATAGAAAAGTTATAGAAAAATAACTCGCTAAAATCATGGCACAACCGAGAAAGAAGTGAGTTTTATGAAAAAATAAATAAAAAATATACAACATTATTTTAGCTTTGTTTCCGAGAAAACTTTAAACAACGAAACAATAGTATTATTATATTATTAATGTTATATAACATTATTTTATTTATGTTATTTTATATTATTTTATATTATTAATATACTGTTATTTTATATTTTAAACTTGAATGACTTTTAATAAGCCACTCAAGCTTAAAAATGTTATTAATGTGTATTTTATGTGTCATCAAATTTATCTCACGGTTGTCGAATATACATATACATACATATATATATAGTACAATATTCTATTAAAAATAAAAATAATCCTAATATTTTACACAAAACCTTTTTACTAATTTAGATTATTTTAAATTATTTTATTAAATGTGTAATTTTGTGCTGTTTTATTTATACGTATTGTCACTGTTAAGCACATGTCAATTTATAACACACATTATTAATTAATTAACCAATTTTCATCGAAAGCATTCCTCTTGATAAAAGAGAAATCTCATACAGAAATTTATTCTATATTTCAACTTTTTTTTTATAAGGAATCATCTTTATAAAATAATCTTTCTGATTATATTACTATTATGCGCTAATAGTACGTTCTTTTATATGTATATGTGATCGAGTCAGAGAAAAGGATATGACGTTGCGAAATATCTTCTGTTATAAATATAATATATAAATTATACATATGTATATGTCGAATGTTAGTAATCAGCGGGTAATATGCACGTGCTAAACATAAATGTCACATAGCGATAGCTTCGAGCGTTTCTATGTACAATAGACGCACGCAATCATAGAGGATTACTACACACATCGGTTGTTTTATCATTAGGCAGAAATACGACCGGCGGGTAGGAAAGACCGGATGTCGTGTGCGACCGAGTCCAGGCTACGAGCTTCCGTCTCTGCTCCGTGTTTGATTCTATACAACGGCGCAGTTTACGCTGCGTAATGCGAAACCTTTGAATTGTTCCAGGAGGATGTGCCACACGCGCGTGGTGGTCTGCTTGCACGCATACATTATGACGGGGCTAAAATTTAACAGTAATAACCACAAACAGTAGTTACGTATGCATGGTTTACCAGCAGAATGAATCGATACTCGAGTCCCGACAGCCGACTCCCGAGTCCCGGCCGAGCCGCGCGCCTCGCTCCCGCGCGAACTCCTCGCCACGCCATCGCGCCAGTCCTCGCGTGAAAGTGGAGGGTGGATGGTAGTGGAGGGCACAGAGAGAAAGCCGTGGCGCGCGCGGAATAACCACGCGAAAGTTTAGCACAGGTGATTATTTGCGCGGGATGAAAGTAATCGAATATTAATTACTTTCGGACGGCTACGTCCGCGTCGCCCGCGCCGGCCGGCACCCCGAGATAAAGCAGTGGCCTTGCCTTGATATTTACATGATTCTCGATACACAAACAACATAGGAATTTCAATGTACACAGTCTGACGCGCGGCGCGGCCACCTCCTATTTTCCGTAGTGGCCGTTATTAAATTTTACTCTAGATAGCCCGAAATGCAAAACTATTTTGGTATATGAAAGCAATATGGAGCTTTAAAAAAAAGGTAAAAAAGAGTACGCGCGCAGTCGAACCCGGCTACAATATTAATTCTTTACTGTAGAATTTTTCACTTTTCTTTTTGCGATCCCTTTATATCGGATTCGTTTATGAATAGTGATACCTACGAATACGTTCTTTATTTTAGGGCGCACAAGAAAGGGCAGCGAAACGTGCAGTTTAAATATCAGTACGATGTAATTTTTACCGCCGTCTGATTACCCGCTTCGCATACGTTTTTCATCCGCTGTTCGATCGCTCGCGATTTTTTTTTCTTTCATCCAACCAGAAATTACATGGCCTCGCGAATAAAAGCGGAGCATACCTATAATTTTTCGCGGTGCATAAACGACGCAACGCGAGTCGCAACAAAAATAACATTTATAGGACTACGCGCCCCGGGCATATGCCAACATTTTTGCATTTTCCATTTTTTTTAATTCCTCACAAGTATACACGTCACGTTCTCATAGCCATAAGGATAGTCAACGATAGGAAAACGTTACAAATCTAGCGGTGATTATGAAATGAGGATGAACTACCGCAACGAGCGACAACTATTTCCAAGCTAAAAATTACTGATTTTTTGATAAAAATTTAACATACACTGTTGAATAATAAACGGTTTCTAAAGCACAAAATCTCTCCATGTTTCTGTATATCTTGCAAACGTGCATCAAAAGTTCATTGACAGTAAAATCGGCGACATGACGACCAATTAATTTTTTTGTATCAACGACACTTATTGTCTTCATTATCTAAAAAGCGTTATATGCGCATTATCATGTGCAACAGTAATTAAACATACTTTGCAAGTAAGAAACTAATTAATTTGTATATGTAATAATTAAAGTATTTTGATCATCTAAGATGTAGAGATTGCATTCGAAAACGTAGCTCGGATGAGAATTCTCAAACCAAGCAGTACGACCGAGCACCGAGCTGCGTCACAGTTTCATGCCTCTGTGACTGACTGACGTTATTTGACGATGCCATTTAACTAGTTTAGATAGGGCTGGTTCGACTTGCCTCGGCAAGAACGTAACAACGCGAGAAATTATTTAATACTCTCGGGGATGAACGCTACTCTCGCTAGAAGCGATTTTTAAAAGGGAGAAATAGGAGAGTTAACGCTTCTTGATTTTATCATGTAAAGTGAAATCTACTATGCTAGAATCATTTCAATTTTAAGATATTAATTGAAAGTTTGCTTAAAATATATCACAGATATATTTTAAACGTTTAGCACAGATGTGCAATAAATATTTCCCACAATTTCACTAGTATGATTCTAAAGTGTATCAGAGTAAAATTCTTCTTTAATTGATTTGAATTTGATTTACGTGAACTTGATTGCTTAACGAAAATTTAAGTCAATAGCTTCTTATTTATAAATAATTATAAGCAAAGTGCATTTTGCAACATTTTAGTTTTAGAGTAACAAAAATTTATACTTTATTAAAACAAAGTTTCAAGAGAGTTTCAGTAATATGTAAGTATATACTTAACACTAAGAACTACCAAGGGCGTCAAAATGACCCATTTAACATTTTTTAATAATTTATTACTCATTTTTAAAACATCTTAATTTCTGAAATTTCCCCTGACTTATTGAAATTATACATATAGATGATTAATTTTATTAATTTGTTTTCTTTTTTTCTCTTTTCTTTTCTAAGATTTTTTTTAATAGAATAAATATGGATTAATCTTCATATTAATATTAATATGGTAGTTCTAGTGTTAAGCTATAATTACCAAGATTAAAAATTAAATAACTAAGCATAACGACAAAAATATTCAAAGCGATCAAACTGGGTCACAGACGATAGCAATCCTTGTGCATTTTTTTAGTTTAAAAAGACTTGAAGGGAATGGCTTACGTTATTAGAGTACTTTGCGTAGGGGAGACCGGTGGCAATTGTAACAAAAATTCAATAACATTGTTTTTCTCGGTGAACCGTTCGTAATTTGTGTTTGGCAATTTTTTGGTAGAACACGTGAAGTTTGGTGCTAATTATCTTATTTTTATAATTTTGTTTATCGGGGAACATCTCGAAGTACACGCCATATTTAACATGGCGCGACACATGTTACTATTGACATTGACACCTCTTTGGTGTCAATTGTAACAGGGCTGGTGTCAATTGTAACAAACAACATATATTATAAATAAACTATTCCAGTCTCATCAACATTGTATATATTCTGAGATTTGAAGTGAAACCTGTCCATGAGTGTAGATAAATTATTGAAAAATTTATTTACAATTTATTTTATTGAAATTTATAGCTTCAGAAAGACTTGTAGGCTGTGGTGTGCATAAAGAGAATTCTGATTCAGCCTTAAAAAAGCTGTAAACTAATTACACTAGCAAGCTAGGTTTTATTTCATTTTTCGGGTTATTTTTGGGATTTTAATTTATTTTGGCTGGCAAAGACAGTTTTCCCTGGAAAGACAGTTTTCGCAGATCTTTCGCGCCAAGTCCAAAATACAGGTCGACTGAAGTTTTGCAGTACTGGGCAAGTTATTTTTCCTGTTCTTCATTAAATACTCGATTGTGAGGATTGTACCCTGCTTGTAATACCTACTTTTTTTTACATAATGCGTTTACGAAACGGTTAAGCGTAACGTGGAACATTCCGTATTGACTGACATCTTGGTAACTCTTTTTACTGCCTCGTCATAAATTGTTTGGGAGATTATTTTCGTTTCCGTTTTTCTTGGTATTGGTTTCATCATTTTTCACTTAGTAGCTAAAATAATTATTGAAAACTAACTATTAAAGCCTAGCTACGAAGTAAATGTGTTACAAACGACACCGGTTTTTGTGTTACAATCGACACCTACATGCAATTTCTGAAATTATCCTGTTATTTTCTCACATGTTTTCTGACCTAAAAAATCTTATCTACACAATAAGATAGCTAAGTCAACATGCAATGTGTGTGTGATGGGCTGTTATCGGATTTTGATTAAATACAGTAACCTGCGTTGTACACCAAAAAACATTTGTGAGAAAATACTTTTGGTTGCAATATTCACAAATCTAGGGATAACGTCGACAACAAACACATTACGATAACCAAATTCGGGACGGTAAAGCGGGAGACTGTTTCTTATTATTTAATGAAGGCTGTTCCTCATTTTTACGGAAAGTGCGGCACTAAAATCAGCTCTGTTACATTTGACACCTGTTACAATTGACACCGGTCTCCCCTACTCAATCTGCGAATAATATTTAAGTTTTGTGTTTTCAATTATTCAGCATGAGTATTCTTCTAGTATTCATCACATCGGTTGCGGAATTGCGAGCTATGGCCGGTCGAATGGATTGCGATGAGCACGATGGACTAGATAGATAAAAATTTCATTGCCTTGACCTCTCAGACCCATCGCACATTACGAAAATTCCTGCGGCGGGTTTCCAGAACCCATGTCAAAGATTTCAGCGCGCGCGCGTGTGCATGTTTCCATCTACGCGCTGCTTTGTTTACCGTTTCTGCATTATATTCGCCACACAAATATACCGGAGGGTACTATTACAATGAATGTACCTGCGCGCACCTGCGGACCTTGACGGATTTTTACGTATTTATTCAGTTCTAAGCGCAAATTCCATCTCTTTGTGCATATGGTACTCGCATCCCCTCGCGGCGACGGAACCCAATTACTCTACCATTTTTTCTGTTGTGTTAATTAATCACAGTGGTGAGCCGTAGAATTTTGTTTCGCAAATGCAAGAAAAATAATGCAAAAAAAATACATCAAAAGAAGTGAAACATATGATAAAGCTTAATCCAATTTTTTTGTTAATTAAAAGACTAAAATAGGATGAAATTAAAGAACATATATAGAAAAAATTGAAGATTTCTTCTGAGAATATGAAAACATCAATAATATTATCATGCAATTTTTGTAAAAGTTTATTCTCTGCAGATGCATAAAGAGTATGCCATTAAATTCTTTTCAAGAAAATAAATTTAATAGAAAATCGCATCTTAATGTTAGAGAATAAAGAGGTCTATTCTTAATGGAAATATTTTGAGCCAATGTTCAGAAGCAGTTTAGATGAATAAAGTAAGCAAGATAGCTTCTTAAATTATAATGACATTTAACCGTAACGTTATTGCGCTCTTCGCAATGGATATCCATGGAAGTAGCTCATTCTTCAATTAGCTGTTTCGACACTATTAAGTTCACGACGCGAATCCACTTAAATCTCACGATGCATGAATAGGAAAATTCAAGTGTTCTGCGGCACGTGTTAAAATTGAGATAGGAAGCTGCGCTTTTGCACAGATTTTTTTTTATTTATTTCGAGCCTTCCGAACCGTTCGAGCAGTCAAAATTCAAAATTACCCTTTTTAAGGACCACTCTAATATGTATATATATATATATATATATATATATATATACTTTTCTATACCAACTATTCTTTGTTTTAACAAAAAGACTGTTCAATATATCAACGATTCACTGCTATAAACAATGGCTGATGTTACTTTTTATAAAAAAATCATAATAAACGTGTTTATACAAGCCTGAAAATTTTCTTATTTAAAAACACACATAATTATCTATTAATTTTATAACATAATTACCTATTAATTTTCTATATTTACCTATAATCACCTATTAATTTTCTATAAATGGTTATTCTATAAAGACAGTTTATAAAATGACTGAAATAAACCAGCCAGATTCTAAAACGATGTACAAATCGTTGCGTTTGACAATATGGCGGGTCGCTTGTTAGCGTTTTATAAAACGACTAAAATTCTTAGCCAGATTGTAAAACATTTTATTTTCAACCATGATTTGAGAATGTGGCCGCACTTTATAAAATGCTTAGACGTTTTATAAAATGACGGATTTCGTAATCTGGCTACGACATATAAGTATATCATAGTCGTTTCGCGCATAAAAATATGAAAGTAAGATTATCAAAAAATGAGTAGTTTACGAGATATTTTATACCTTATTCTGGCAATTTGGGCGTGAAATATAAAATATCGCAAAATAAATTAATGATTTTTATATTAAGAAAGAAAAATGCACAGAAAAATGAGACAAATTGCCCAAAGCGGATTTCAAAACTGAGTTGCTGAATTTATATTGTTTAATTTAATAGAAAATTTTGATTAAAAAATGTGTAAGGTGATTTATTTTTAATAGAAGTATTTCGCGCTCATATTCAAAAGCAGTTGATAATTACGTTAAATAGCTTCATATCGGAAATAAAAGAACGATTTTTTTACATAAAATAATGTATAATAATATAGGTTAATGAATAATATGTACTCTCGTTTTTCTTTCTCTTTCTCTTCAATCTATAAATTTTTCTTGTTACATGTAGCGCATCTGTGACGAGTTATCTTCTTTTTCGTCAATATCAAGATATAGTATTCATATAAAAGAAAATTGGATTCCGCCTGAAGAAGCAACATGAATGCAGAAGTTAAATCGTCACGGTTGTAAATATGTTGTGTTGTTCTTCTCTGACGTCGATCGAAAGGAAAGGATTAATGAGGCGCAATGAGTTCAGCGAGCAAAGATTTGTACAATTCCATCATAGGTAAATATTATACTTCGTCCGACGCTGCGGGGAACGTTCATTCTCTTTCATTGTTCTTCTTAAGTGATACAACTAAATATGTATAAGCGCACGTAAGTACGCACGATATGTGTATTTGGAGAGCGTCGGAGCTACCATCCGTGCCAGAAGTACCGCCCGCACATGGATCTCGCTTTGCGTGTATTACCTCTTTACGGAACAGTATTTGTCGCGCGTTTCTAGAATTTCACAGAAGGAAAGAGAAGGATCGCCAAGAAGGGGGCGGAGAAACGCTCTACCGCAGACGAATAAACGACGTTCTCTCTTGGCGTTGGTCTAACTTTTGTATATCCTTCGGATGATTCCTGCGCTATGTACGTTTGTGAAAAGCAGAACAATGTAAGTGCGAAAACTCATTTCTTTTTGGAAGAAACGAGAGAAAGAGAAAGAAACAGAGAGAGAGAGAGAGAGAGAGAGAGAGAGAGAGAGAGAGAGAGAGAGAGAGAGAGAGAGAGAGTCAAAATCGCGAATGTCTTGTAAGATAAATCAATAAATAAAACAAGCAGTTGGAGCCGGGCGCTGTAAATAGTGCGCAATATATTAATTAAAATCACAATACAATAGAAACGAACGTTTCAGCCCTTTCTTTGGGCCATCCTCAGCGTAGTCATATTCAAATCACCGCAAGTTACATAAAATCAAAAAACCGCGCGAGTTACATTACTTCATATCGTCAATTCAAATTCGCAGTTCCTATATCATAGTCAAGATAGATACGGTCCTTATCTGTTGCTCATGGTCTCCCATAGAGAAATGAAGTCAAGAGAATGTTCCGAAGCAAACCAGGCATCTTCCAATGTCTCAACTTCCAGGTTAGAAAGCCAGGAAGGGCAAAGAGAGAGCTATGTCCTTTAAGTGTCCATAAAAAGCGTATAAATTCAAAGATACCTGTGGCAAGCATTCGGAGCATACTGGATATAATACTATATTACGCAAATGAAATCATGAGAAACTAATTATAGTTAATTACAAAAACTTACGGAAAAGAACGTAATTCGCCTCACACAGAATAAAGTACATGGTAATAACGGACGAAAAATAAAAATTTAACTTGTCACGATGACGTTCAGAGAAACAATGATACATTTTACGGCAAGTCCACGAAATAAATATAATTAAGTTCGCAAAACATTATAATAAACATTAAAGATAAACATGTATAGAGAGGCGAAATTCACAGTTTAAAGAGCTTCTCAATAATATATAAATATGAGTCTGGTATATTTTCCGTGTCTCTTCGTCCGCAAATTCAAACCATTTTTTTGCCTTTTTATGTAAAGCATTTTAGAGATCAAGCGTTTGCTTAGATAAGGCTCGTTATCAAAAATCTCTACATTATTCCAATTAAAATCATGACCCAGTTCATTTTTATGGTCTGTCAGTACGGAATGACTAGCCTATCTTGACTATGATATAAAGACTGCGAATTTGAATTGACGATATTAAGTAATGTAACTCGCGCGGTTTTTTGATTTTATGTAACTTGCGGTGATTTGAATATAACTACGCTGAGGATGGCCCAAAGAAAGGGCTGAAACGTTCGTTTCTATTGTATTGTGATTTTAATTAATATATTGCGCACTATTTACAGCGCCCGACTCTAACTGCCTGTTTTATTTATTGATTTACTCAAGAGAGCCTTTTTCAATTTTACTTATAAGATCAATTTTATTTAAAAAAAAAAAAAAAAATTGGAAGTACAACCAATGGTTCAGCTCTTTCTAAAACCTTAAGAAAATTGATCTCGAGATTGAAAAAATTATCCCCGTTAAAGAACAGAGAGATAAATATATAATTTCCTACTAGCAATACAGATACGTAATTGTAAATGAGGACTGCATGAATAATATTATTAATTTTTAATGTAAATGTACTCTTTTGTCACATTTTCTACGAATGGCACTCCATATTCGAGGTTTACGCTGTTTATTGCGAATGGGAAATCGTTTTGCGCGAGCGTGCATTTCGTCGCGTCTAACTAAACCGGCAAATACGAAGCTGGAAACTCATACGAGGAGGGTTGAAATCTCGACAATAATGGCCGTAGAGCACAAGTGGTCGCACACGTATTTGGACGCCATTATTGTCGAGTTCTGTACACAACTGCGACTTAGATGGTGCATTCTCGTATGGTTGCCTCGTTCCACGCTCGTCGTCCCGACTACGCAGGGGGATTTTCGACATTAGATGAAACGATCTAGAGAGAAGAGGAGACGGTGGAAGAAGGGAGCAAAGAACAAACGCAGATGAGAGACTTACCCAGTCGCATATGTATCCGAGCGACATATATCCTCCTTTGAGGATCACAACAAATGCTCAAATATCAATATGGGAGATACCATGGGAGAACAGGAATCTCGAAACGGAATGCCTCATGGCTAATTATATGTCAAAGTCCGGACGATGTCGTTATACATATGTACGGGCACTGTAAAGATATTGGTCGCGTTTTCTCAGGAACTTTCTCGGGGATATTTTCCCGAGATCTCTCCGCTTTTCCTAGTTGCATCGCTCCTGTTCTTCCCTCCCCCCCCCCCCCCCCCGGGTCATAATATACGTAAAAGATAGGCCAAGCTGACGCACACTAAAGTGAAACGTTTACTACGTTCGTACAAGTCGACGTATATACGTTACTCCGTACTCGATGATCGCCCCTTAAACGGAGCCCAAAATACCGATCCGGCCAACCTGTCCCGCCACCAGCCGTCGTATTTGCGACTGTATTTGCTCAGCGGACAGTGGCGATCGTCAGGCTGATGAAATTACTAGCGGAGAGGGATTCGCCCTTTCCGGGCTCAAATTAGCTTGACAGGGAGTAATTGCAAAGCTTACTTTTGAACCACCTTAGATTTACCTAAGAAGAAAGAAAACGTTTAAAATATCATAGATTATAATCATCTGACGATGTAGATATAGCATTGAGGAGTATCATTATAAAGAGCGAGTTATACTACTTACGTTGAAATACCCGCATTTAGGAAATTGAATTCAACTTATTTCTCATTATGGAACTTATATAGCTCCTTCTTCTAATTGCAATAATTTAAGAAGTTTCATTCAAATTGATAATTTTAAGTTTATTTATTCCTGTTGAATACAAACGGGCACAAAAATATAGAAGACACATGTATGTATATAAATATTATACACTACCGACCAAAAGTTTGGATACATTGCATTTTAATGCAGTAAATTTTTTTATAATATCTCTCTAGCCTTTTAACACTAGATATTATTAAAAAATTTACTTTTATTGATGTAGTTCGTATTTAAATTAGAGGTAAATGATTATTTTGTAATACGAAAAAACTATACAAAATTTAAGTAAAATAAAAATAACGAATCTAACACACTTTTATCAAAAAATGCACTTTTGGTTTTGATGACCATTTTAACAAGTCGTGGCATTCTTTCTGCTAATTTATTAACGATATTTTGTAACTGTTGCCATAACTCCCTAGCAGATGATGGACAAGAAGCATTTTTTTATGAAAAGAAAGTTTAATAGTTTTTTTAATTAAAAGTGTGTTAGATTCAAGTATTTTTGTTTTACTTAAATTTCTATAGTTTTTGTATTACAAAATAATTATTTACCTTTGATGCAAATACAAACTACATCAATAAAAATAAATTTTTTAATAATATCTAACCTTCTAATGCTGCATCCAAACTTTTGGCCGGCAGTGTATATGTATGAATAAGAAATGTATGTATGAAATTATAGTACGACCAATACCAAAATTTTACTCGTCATTGTTATCTCGAGATAATCTGTTCAATTATCGTAGTTATTGCAAAATCTAGTTTTACACAAATCTATCGGACTTGATTTAGCCAAACCGACTGAATTAATTCCTTTTTTCCGTTTGTTATTGCCGCTCTAATTGTCCGTTAACCGCTGTTCCGATATTTGTAACCGGCATGATACAATTTATTGATCCCTAGTATATTCCACTCGGCGCGCGGCAGAGTGATTCTAGACACTCGTTTGAATTTTGCGTTAATTAAAAGTAATTAATTAAACTGTCCGTCAACCGGTGTCGGTAGTGAATCGATAAAAACTAAATTTCGTTATGCATTTACCGATCGTTGAATCGCCTTCCCTCCCCTCAACCGTCCCTCTCGTGCACGGATGCGTAGCGTGATGTGTACACGGGGATGCTGTATCATCTCCTATGTATCATATATGTTTATAGTATATATACGTGCGCGTATATATCGCGGCATACGACCGCCTTCCCAAGTCACATCGAACTCAATTATAGCTCGGAGTTTACTCTGTGCTCCCGTCACTCACCCGAACCTGTCTCGAGAAATCGATGGTGAACGATGGCTTCTTTCCTTCTTCCTCTCCCTCGCCTGAGTGAGTTCCCGTCGATCCCCCTCTACCCCCTCTTTCAGCCTCTGTGCTCCCGTTTCACTTAACTATTTCATTTTCGTCTTCAACTTTATACTCGGCGTAAGCGCGACTTGCGCCCGATAACCGGTCGCGACTGTGTGTCCGATATGCGGCGATGGAATGGCGATCCGTATAAATCCGAGAATGATGGAACAGGAGTCAGAATTCTTGATAAATGTTCAATACAGGCCATTTCGCCGATCTTCTTGAAACTCACATATTTTATGTGTTATAAAGTGTAGAACACCAAATTTGTTTGAAAAAATTTTTACCCTCCTTATATATTTTTATATTCTTTTATATATTCTATTTTTCATATTTTGAATACAATAATTTTAATAATAATTCTTTGTTTTTAACTAACAATAAATATTAATAAAGTACTGTGTTACACCATACACTATATCAAGATTTATAAAGCATTTATAATTAAACAAAAACAAAAAACCCACTTCTTCATAAATTCTAAAACGATGAATAAATTGTATCTTATATGAACAATAAAAGATTTTGTTTTTAAATAAGATTACATAAAAAAAATACATAGAGAGAAACAGCTTTTTCGAGAAAATTTTATTTTCTGCCTCAGAGAGAGAATACATAAAATATAGATTTAGAAAAAGTTTCGCAAGACATACATTATCATCAACAATATTGTATATGCATAGGATTACTATGATTAAATACGATTTTATAAAAACGCTATGAAAACGACAATCTTTTCGAGCAGATTCAATTTCCATCTTTCTGCAGAATTCTACAAATGTATAAAATACGTATGCTTCAAAAAGTTCAGTGCAATAATTTTTTTATATTTATCAAAACATTTACCGAATTCTTTTCTTGATGAAATGCTTCTCTGTTTTAATGTTACAGATGTTTATCGTATATGCATTTGTTTATATTTATCTGTCTTTGTTAATTTATTTATCCGATGAGCACGCGATAGCACGAAAAATATTACGGGAGTAAAAAACAAAGTACGTATATATATATAAAAAAGTGTTTACGCATGTAATCGATGTGCAATTTATTTCAATCTATTGTTTATATCAAATTGCTTACTTCGTTATATCACGCCTCATTTCGTTCTTTGATGCATCACTAAAAGAGCTTGAAAAAACGAACCTTTTGAATGAACAAATGATGAATGGGAAAGAGGGAAAAAAACAATTTATTCTGTAATAGTCGATATTCCTCTAAAAAACAGGAACGTGTTATACGCGATGTTATACTGAAGACAATTATGAATTATTTAATTAATTTTTTTTGGCGAACTTTTGATAGCAAGAATCTTTTTCTATCTTTTTAATTCCCAACATGAAATGTTTCCGTGTCTTTAATTAAAATCCTATTAAAATTGCTTTTTACTTCTGAAGTAAAATTTTTTGTTTGCATCGCTAAAATCTTAATTCTTGGAAAACTTATTTTCAAATATTTATAAATCAGAAGCTATTACTATCTTGACATTCAAGAGAAGATCAAGTGGCCACCGAATTATTTATTTCGTATATATCAGCTAAAGAGATAGGATAATGATAAGACATTCTATACGGAATGTATAGAATATGTGCGAATCAATGAATTCATGAAATTTTCCATATCCATGTTTAACAAATAGGACGTTAACCATTTTCTGAAAATATATAAAGATCTAGATTTGAAAAAAAGAAAGAGATATACTGTTTCAACATTGAGCGTGAAGGATGAAGAGGAGCATGGCATGGGGAAAGCAACTTTGACGTGGAAATTTGCGTATACCTCTATTCGAACGGACGCAGTTCACGTGCGTGCGAGAAGAAAAGGAAGGTAGAAAGAGAGAGAGAGAGAGAGAGAGAGAGAGAGAGAGAGAGAGAGAGAGAGAGAGAGAGGAGGAAGGAAGGAAGAGAAAGAGACAGGGCGATAAAACGACTCTGGTCGCCTCGTTGTGATTTCGTTTCCCGCGCGATGCATTCGCGCAGGAAGCTACCATTAATTAAAATATGGACGGGAGAGAAAAAGGGCAGCGGAAACGGCGTACATGGAATGTATAAAAGGTTCTCGTTTAACCGAAGCTCGCGCGCGAACGTTGCGAAATAACCGCGACACAGTCGAGTTTCTGACAATGGCCGTGTATTCGGGGCGAATGGATTTTCTACCGCCGCCGTTTGCCGTTCATATTCTTCCGCCCTTACATGTCTCTTTCTCCTTTCCTTTCTTTCTCTTCTTTTTTTCGTTGTTCTAAATGCCCGTCTCTAGAGTGTTTTCAACTCCTGTGTTTTACACACAATGTAAGGCGATTTGAATGTATACCGTCCTATCCTTACAATTAGATGTCCTAGTTTTAGACCTAAGAATTATAAACACTAAAAGCTAACATCCTTTGTAAACCGATCCCTCATCTTACTTAATCTTACGAACTCGCAAGTACCTATTTGCATGCATTATTCCAGCTGCTGTTCGTCATTGTTCGACAAATCAGTGTCACCGTTACCGCACAGATGCGGGAAGTTCCGCCCCCCGCCCCCCCTTCGCCGTCGCCGTCGCCGTCGCCGTCGCTTCCGTTCGAGGGGACCGGAAGGGACTCTACCCGTTCCTTCTGTCAATATATACCGATATTGCGCTGCCGGCATAATATGCAGTCGGCAGGAAAAATGCGAGGGAGACGCGCGGCCGCGACGAAACACGACCGATGTGGCCGACAGGGCTAAGGGAGGAAGGAAGGTTTAAGGGGCGAAGGGCGAGGGGTGGAGAACGAGGCGCGATCATCGATGCGGAGTGCACGATCGTGGATGAGGTGCACGCTCAGCCGAGATGCGCTTCTGCGCTCGATGTAACCCGAATGCACGTGCCAGTCGCTCATTAACAACGGCCCCGCCCGTCCTAAACTCATTTGCATAATTAGTGCGTGTCGGTTGCAGCGTAACGCGTGACTGCCACTGCCGGGAGAGAGCGTCAGGCTCAAGCGCGATATCGTCACTAATGCGAGAGCAATAGGATGGCTTGGCGTCGCGCCGCGTCGCGCTTGGTCCGCGCGTACCGAACCGAATGGCATTCGTTAACTTCCGGGATCATCGTCGTAGATCGCTGATTTGCTGATCCCTTCGAGCCCTCCATCAAATCGCCCCGAATAATTCGCAGACGATTTTCATGCGCGTCCTTTTTCAGCGTGGTTAAAACTAATTTTCCTGATCTTCTTCCGTTTTACCGATTATGAGAAAATTATTCTCATTGTTTCACCAAAATTATCAGAAACTATAATTATTCTGCAGTTGCAATTTTGCCAAACATTTGAATAAGTCGTGTCTGCCTTATTTTGTGGCTTGATCCTGATATTGGTGAAGGTAATTTTGGAATAAAGTTAATTTTGTGAGATTAAAGACGGGGGAAGCGAAATTCAATTGGGTCTTTTTTTTATAATCCATTTGTATATCGTTACCATTTTACGCCACCGCGTATGACCGAATATCTCCTTTCCGCCAACATCGAGAAGGCATTTGTATAATATACCCTGATAATAATTCAATTTGTTTAATTAAGTGGAAAGTTATTGATAATTCCAATAAATATATGAACGGAATGGCGGAAATGTGTCCTCAATATTGAGCCATTGGGATGTAAATTGTAACTCCGCTCGATAACTCTCGGGTTAATGAAAATTTCATCGAAAGCATTATTTTTCAGAACGTTTATAATTTCAAAATTATTTTACATTATTAGTATAAATTTGATGTACATAGGTATGTGTTTAATGTCAAGTACATTTTAAGCTTATAAATAATATTTGCTGCAGCTTTGTTGAATTATTAGTTTAATTTATTTCAAATTTAGTTTAGTTGAGCATTTGTCTTCTAGCTAGCTTGACCTCTATAGTTGCTCGTGTGAATTTATTTTAATAATGAAAGATAAGATGTAGATAAGTAATAGAAATTGCTGTCTTGCATTCTTAAATTATTATTATTGTGCGCATACAGAAAGAAACAAAACGTTTAACTTTTAACCTTTCCACATTAACTAACAATAAGTCTTAAAAAGATTACGTCTTGGGAATGTAATTAAATTATAAAACTTTCTGATTAATCAATTTTCACTGGTTCTTTATAATAATCTAACTTAAAAGTTAAGACTTAACTGTGTCCAAATTATTAATATAAAAGAATTTTATATAAAAAGACATAAGAAATAAATTTTAAAGATAAATTTCATGTCAAAAAACATACGGATAAAAGAAGTTTGACAATTCTGGGGAAGCACCCTGTGTACGTTATGAAAGCCAGTAGCTGATTTTTATGATAGAACACGCGCTCGTATAACTTATGATATATCAGTTAATCACGCTGATTATTGAAGTGGTGATGGCATTGTGCCGAGGCCAAAAACAAGAACAAATTGGAGCAAAGTTTGCGATGTCTACCGCGTTGCATTGGAGAAACCACGAGCAATAAGCGAAGATGGCGAGCGGAGTCGCTGTTGATCCGTCACGGTCGCGGCGCAGCGCGCGGCATCGCCTCATATCGATCCTATATTGGTACTTCCGTGGCATTCGTATTCCTGGAGAAAGAGGGAAGAAAGTAATCGAGAACGGAACCCCGAAACATCCCGTATAGCTTTCCTCGCGACAATAATTGGCGAAGCTCGGACGGAGAGCACGCGTTCAGCGTGCTCTCATGAATTTCATGTTCCGCCCGTCACGCCTCTGCTCGCCCCGTTCCGGCCAAAAATTGCCGGAAGCGGAGGCACGCGAGCAGGAGAATGCAAATGCTACGGCGACTTTAATAGCACGGATTATAAAACAGATCCGAACACCCGGATCCGTCCGCGCCCGCGCGTGCGTTACGCTACGCTTGAAAATTTAAATCCGCTCCACGGATCCATATAATTCCATTATGCCTGCATTTGTAGCGAGGGAGGGTGAGCTTGTTTTTACCGAGTCTGGCCTCGGTGCGACGCGTGTTTGCGCAGAGTTCACGACAAAAAGGGACGGTCGGTAAACTTCTATTACGTGTACAAAGATGATTGGAACCTGATGTTAAATTCTTTTAATCTATATCGGCGATATTCGCAGCTCCTCCTTGAACATAAAATGCACATACATATTTAAATAAGAAATTTTTATTTGCTAAGAAACGATGACAAATATCGTTCTAAAATAAATCGTGCATTTATTAGTCACTACGGTAAAACAATTTTTAATAAAATTCCATCTTTTAAATCTTTATAATTTTATTGAATATTTTATGTCGCGCAAGAATGCAAAAACGATTAGGTAGATATTGAAACAGGAATATTAAATATATATTATAGTAATCAGGATCTCAGCACTAATCTGAGATTATCAGAAAATAAGAACAAAACACTGTAAGTTTGAAAACTTTTAATAATTTCATTTAGATTCTTCAGTGGATTAACATTTCTTTGTGTTGTCGCATTTCAGAAACTCCCAGAAAGCAGTCGCATGCAAGTTGGCTCGTCGACTTATTACTCGATTTAAAGAGAGAAATAAGCCCCAAGAACATTTAACAGCAATTTCCAGAGAGTAAACGTGAATAAAAAGAAAAGACTATGAACGCGTATCGTTAGCGTGGTTGCCGTATAATGAGGCTCGTTCATTGCCGGCGGGGAACGTCGTTCTATATCAGCTGACGTAATTGTTCCGCGGCCGCCGAATCTATCTCTGCGCCCGCCATTATTCCCAGCTGATAATTATCTGATCCGAGCGGTGATATTCTTAATAACAAAGTTATACGGCGACGAGAGCAACGTCGTCGTTACAATGTCGGCTCGCTCCGATTTAATGCGCGAAAAAGAACCGGATTCGAAGTAAAACTTGATACCGAGCCCGTAGATATCCTCCCTCGCATTCTCGAACCGACTCAATTAACTCGGCTGAACGTGCGGACGTGATCGAATGCGCAAAGGAGCAAAAAAAGTGTGCGTTATAGCTAATGAGATTAAAGACTAATCGCCGCGCGCTCTTATTGACTGACTTATTGACCCGCGAATATCTCGAGTAAAGTTTCACTCATCCTAAAATAGCCAAAATCTTTTGCTGCTCATGTGGAATTGTTCACTTTGTATTGCTGCTGATCGGATCTCAGATAAACTGTATTCATAACTTGAATGGGTTTATGACTCATCGAAAAAGAAGGAAACGACGATCGTAAAGCATTGTTCCTTCAGAATACCCACATATTGTCGAAGTTACCACAAAGACAATCCAACGCTTTAAATGAGAAACTTTGTGTCAGCCGCCCCTATTCACTTATTTCTATGGGCCTTGACAATAATCTGCGTGAACAAGAATTTAAGAGCGATTGGAAAGTACAGGTTATTATAGAAACTTTCTTTTGTTCCGAAAAGAGACTTCTATAAAAGAGGTATTTATAAGATTCAAGACGGGAAAGGATAATTGAATCAAATGGAAATTACCTCGCTGAATACAATTAGTTTCGATATGAATTTTGTGCTCCCTTCTCCACGAGTGCTAGAAACGGCAAAAACTTTGGTGGTCACCCGATGCGGTCGTACTTATGTTGTGAATGATAAACGCCGTCCGTATAATCGTTGACGTAAAAAAGTACGGGATCGATAAAATATTATACAATGTAATCTGCATTGAGATAGTCGCGCATCAATCACCGCCGCGATAATACGCTGTATAATGCGGCACGAACACTCGGAAAATAATAACTCCGAAATTAAAAATACGGTATGGACACCACGCAACGAAAATTTATTGCAACCAAAATGCCGTCGCCTTTGAGTTATCCCTTGGCCCCTCTTTTAAATCCACGAGCCACGTGCATGTAAAAATCCTGAGAGAAGAAATACGATTTCAGAATTAGCCGACGCGCGGGAAGTCTCTCGGCGATCTATAAACGCGAGAGAAATTTTAAATTCGCGATGACAATTTCACAATTCGCGATAATGCATTTCTAGAATAACGCTCCATTTGCATATCTCGCATTATTTTTTACGACGATGGATTTTCATACGTTAACATACTGTCCCGATTTCGAGATCTTGCCTATTCAGATTTTGGGCGGAATATTTTGAGAAAATTGAATTTCCTGACTTATATCGACGTTCCCCATTTCTAATTTCCGATCGAGTACATACGGATATTTATAAGAGGCGCGTTCTCGAAGTTAGACGAACGGGACGCTATCTTGAATCTCATCAAAGTTTAAATATCTCCGCGCTATATTTATCCACTCGCGTATTGTTCAATTAATTATTAGTGCATTCCGAGATTCTGTCTTTTCGAGTCTTTGACGATATAAGACATTATTGTTGCCGCTGGATATAGCATTATTCCGTTGATTCAATTATGCGAGCCTCTTTCGGCATTTTGCACGTTGCCGGAATACACCGCGTCTCACGGTATCAAATCCCTCATATCGATCAGCACACACGTATGTAGGTATACGGCACAGCGCGATGCCAACCGCTTGTAATTTTCATTAGAGATGCGCGTATTTGTCGCGTCCGCTCGCGACCCCATAAGGCAGCTTATAAGCCACCATCTCGTCTGATATTACAACGTGCAGAGATACGGAATCCCGAGTAGTAGCCATGTTCGTTGATATTAATTAGTAGGAAGGGGAGCGCGAAGCAGCGAAATAGTCCTCGCTTTTCTAACGTTGCTTTGTTGACTCAAACGACAATCTGCGACCGCATCTTTCTCTACACAAATTATTTTATATAATTACATTTTTAGTACTATACTTAATATGTATAACTATAGATAATACTCTTACAAATGTATAACGTATGCTATGACAACTGAATTGTTCTGAAAATTTGCATTGATTTTATAATCGCCATCGAAATATAAATAGTATACAAAAATTATTTCTTAACTTAATATGACAGAAGAAAATTTAAAATTTAAATTAAATTTACTGAAAGCAATGAATTATTGCTACTATATCAAGTTATGCTTAACTGAAACACCTGAAAGAAGGCGAAAACCAATTAAATCCTAGAGAAATAAACAAACGTGCTATATATTCTTTAACATAGGTATATGAAATTAAAAATTTTACATAAAATGCGAATGTTAATTTATATATCTAATATCATACAAGAACGATAAATTGATATATATCAGGAGTGTTAACTTTTTCGTTCTCACTATATAATCATATAACATAATGACATTTAAAATTATAAAATAAAATATTATTGCCTATATTTTCATATCTGGAAATATATATTGGTTTTATATAAATAACTGTAGCAAATATTTTAATATGTATATGAAAAAGTTCTCGGTAAATAGAATATTATCAAAAATACAAATATTTTTTGTAGCTTTTAAATAATTCAGGGAATGAAAACTAAGCTAAAGCCAGAGTTTCCATCGACAAATATCATTATGCAATGTGAAAATCTATTCGTTAATTATATCTTTTTTCTGCATTATATGAATTTATTCACATTCTATTCCCAGGTGATAGTAATCTTTATTCCTAAAACGGAATGAGTTATCTTCTCCAAAATTGCCTGCATATTGGAGAGCAATGTTCTCAGAACCACCTTATATTTTGATATTTCTTCAAATTATTATTTATTACGTATACCAAGTAATTAAATTTAAACTTTATCCGAAGAAACGTATGCCGGATTGACCACTGCAGTGGTAATGCTATCATTATCCAGCGTATCCTTCTTCTCAGCCGCCCTCCATAACGGTGTGGGCCGAAATATACTCAGGAAACTCTGTGAACAATTAAAAGGGCACAAATTAAATTGTTGCGAATCCGATAATGGGCGAGATACGTGCCGACGGCGCACCGTTCACGTTCTCGTGAGGTCATATCTCCTTGTGCGAAACCGCACAACCACTTTCGAAGTGTGCGCGGAACGCCCGAAAACAACGGGAGAGGGAGATAAGAGTAATGTTAAATTTATCGGCTACAGAAAGCGGAAGCGGTCAAGAAAAAGGGCAGCCTTCCCCCTCTCTCTTTCCTTCTCTTGGTAGAAATGGATAGAAATAGGTGCAGTTCACACAGGGCCGCTCTCTCTCTGTTGACATACAGTAAGTAAAATTAAAAATATTACGAATTGTTTTCTTGAAAATTATTACGCTTTCTTGCCTGAGCGGTCTATCAGATATCATGTCACGATATCTTATAATTTAAATAAAAAAACTTTAGTGAACTCTAAGATAAATTATCGATAAAAATATATTATCTATTATATTGAATTAATAATACCAAAGAAAATATATTATCTATAATATTGAACTAATAATTCCAAAGAAAATAGCTTATAATATTTTTTATGTAGTGGAAAGTGTTCATGCAAAATTTTATTTATTGTAGCACCTCTCCTCGCACATATTGTATAAAAAAAAAAACAGGATTTTTACAGGATACAAAATTGACATTTTGCAATTTAAAAATGCGAAAAAATTCAATATAAATAAAGAGTCGAAATATTCACGAATTTATTTGCAAAACAATTTATACAATGCGATACCCTCCATTTGTTGGCAAAAATCCGTATAGCGGATCGTCAGTTTAATCAAAAAATTTAATCCAGTAAAATGTTCTTTTAAACATATGTCAATTTGTGTATTTTCAATTTCGTTAAAACTCGCAATTGGCGAGTCTTGCTTTGTACGGTTGCGCCCTTTGTGCGATGCGCGCGATTTGCACACCGGCTTTCGGCGGCCCTGTATATCTGAAGCGATGGAGAGTGGCAGGCTCCCTTCCTCACCATGAAGAAAACTTTTCGTTTCAAAGTACGATTACCAACGTACTGTGGAAAAACTTGTATTAAGACGTTCCCCGAGTTCTCGAGATTTTACGACGCGGACCGCAACTTCTAAATCGGCCCGTAACCGCTACCGTGCCGACAACGGCACGTAGCTTGCGGGAGATTCTTGCTCTAATCGAGATATCGAGAATAGGATGATGCAATAATGCAGCAACGACATTGACATATCACAATTTCTTCGTTTTCGATAGAATAAATTATTTTTTAATGCGTTATATATTTATAGACTTATGTATATGTATAGGAATAGGTAATAGAACATTCCTATTGGAGAGCTACTGGGATGCTTTCCTTGTCTCACCAGTCACCACCTTCCCTACTTCCCACCAACTACACAATTACTACACAATTAGACGAGAAAAGCATCTTAGTAAGCATATCTCTGTCCTTTAGTTTAAATCTTGCCTACAGCTCTCCAATTAGAATGCTCATTCTATTATATAAGTCTATGGTTATGTCCTATGAATTAAGTAAAAACTTCAGTAAAATACTAAAAAGAATTTTAAATAAATGAGGCACGATCGATATAATATACAATTAATTAGGGAAAAACGCCATTTACGGTCAGGAATGGATCTTAGCCTAATAATATTATTCGTGTAAATTTTATGTACCTTATACATTTCTTCGCCTTAATAATAAAATTAATAAAATAATAATAAAATTCACACAAATAATATTATTAGGCTACCAATATCCAGTCCTGACCGTAAATGGCGTTTTTTTCCTAATAGATTAAAAAGAATTTTGTCTGTCACTAATAATTCTAAAAAGAATAATTTATAACATTCTTTATGCCGGATGCGTAATGGCGAAAGTTTTTACTCGCGTTTGATTAATCGATCATACATAGGAAATGAGACAAGTTGGTCAAAATTGTTGGGAGATCCAATGATTCCGCAGCCGCTTCTACCTTCTCATTAGCGAAAATTAATGACCCCGATCTCCTAATAAAACAATCTCCCTTTCTTGAAGACGGCCAACCGGTAAGTCATTAAGCAACAAAGAAGAATACTGATTATTAAGAAATCTCAACTCAAACTTTCCTTTGAAAGGTCGACGTCTTTCATGTCTGTGTGATAAATGTATCTTTGCAGAAAATAAATTATTTTTAAGCCTTAAATGCGTAGTGTGTCATATCTGAATCATTGGTTAAAATCAATTATTTTTCTTATTTTGAAAAGAATAATACATATATATAGGTACATCTCACTTTTCTGATATCTTTAATAACATCAGAAAATTTTCCAAAAATTAGATATTGATTATCTTAACATGGAATGACTGAATAGTGAATAAAGAATAAATAATTAAAAGAACAAACAAATGCTTTTAAGTAAATTTTGAGTTAATTAAATGAGTTAATTAAACAAAGACAAATAAATCGATTTATTTCACTTTGCGGTTGTAGATGTGGATGTGGATGCATGCGTGATAATTTATGCAGACAGAAATAATCAGAGATTAGCTATTAGAGATAGCTATTAGAATAAAGCATTGAGCATGGAATAATTTAAGAGAGTACTATATTTAAACAAAAGAAACAGCAAAAAAAGTATTATTGTTTAACTACATTTATTGGTGAAGCATTGCATTTCGTTAATAGCAAAATGTCTATGAAGTAATGGTTAAAAAGTAATATTGTAAGAAAAATGAATAATGTTTTAAGTGAGAAATTTTCGTAAGGCAAATAGGCGTGACAAATATTATACTAGCTCTTTGTGCTTACCTACCCGAGGGAAAAAAAGAAAGCGAAGAAACCGTTAAACAGTCATTCTGCGTCAATAAAACTGGCACAATAAATAGCTGACCCAAAGGAATTTTTAAGGAAGAGGAAATTAAGAAAAAGGGCCTTGAAATAAGCTTTGAAAAGATCTTTCATATAATCGGATTTGAGCTTTACGTGCATTTCTACTTGACCCCGAAGACAACTATTAACACGTCAACAAAAAATTTGAGATCTTTTATTTGGGAATAACAGACTCACTTTGGTTTTCCAGACTTTTATAATAAAGAAGACCGGCAATGGCGCCAAAGTAGCTAGTCCGATTCCGATTCCAATTGCTCCTGCCCAGACGGGAAATACATACGAGCCGTATCTTCCCCGAAAATCAGTTTGATCCAGTTGATATCCAAAGACTCCCTGCGGATATAAAGCGGAGCGCAATTGGTTAATTGTTTGGTTTCTCATATAGAATATGGAACTATGCTGCGGTGGGCGATATATGTGTGCGAGAGTGTGGCACAATTATCAATTAAGGGAGATTTCGAATTTTTAATCAAAACTAACTTTCGCAGGGCATACCGTTCGGCGGCCGTCGAGGGAAATATTTCGATCCCCGTGACGGCGCAAACAAAAAATTTCAGCCGTTATAAATAAAAATTCGCTCGGCACGCCTCGACAGGCAGCTAGATTAATTAAGCAGTTTGGTCGTGGGGAATACGACGCTTTGTCTCCAAGGGACACAAACCGCCAGAGCCGTTGAGTTTTGCGAACCGAAAGTTGGTGATCTTGCCTAAAACGTCCGATAGAAATTAAAAAATCGATATAATGCATTACATTTTCTGATTTATAAAAATTTAAAATATAATAATAATAATAATTAACAAGAATAAAAATAAAAATATCAAATTTTTAAATCTGATTTTAATAAATTCTTTTCCATCTCTTCTTATTTTATTTATATTAATATATTAACAAACACACATTATTCATGAATAATGATTCAGATTTTTAATTTAAGTTTTATATTGTAATTATAAACATATGATATTTTACTCCTATTACATAATAACAATTTATGCAAATGTATATAAATATATTTTCGCGTAAATGGATATATAAATATCAAATTGCTATTTGTCTGCAATCTTTAAGTTATATATAAAAAAGCTTATTTTCGAATAAATTTTCAACTATTTGAGATAATTTTGAGATCGTGTTTATTACAAGTTTGTAAATTTATCACATTACTAAAAAAAAAATATACTTTGATTCTTTATAATTTCATAACTATTTGCAAAAAAGCCTGCGATCATGATATTTCTAAACGGAATGGTTTTTCCAACAAATTATTAAATATTTATTATAAAGAAGCCTGTGCAAGTTGAAAAATTGTCAGAATATTTCTGAAGCTCACACGTTACTCCACTTTAACAAGCTCCTTGGCGATCGATAACCTAAAGCTTTAGTTTCATTACTTTCCGTATAAATTCGATTAATCGTCTCCACGCGATGGGTCGGGACTAATTTACGGTTTATTCTCTTTCACTATGTCGCTAAACTTTGCGCAAAGTTTACAGTCAATAAACGTAGGCTCCTTACCTCGACGGGATTAAGCATCGTCTTCCTTTCGTTTACTACCTCCGATTATATCATAACGATATATGTACATTAAAGCTGTCGTTAAAGTTTTAATTGTTGTTTATTTATTCGCGATCGTGTAGAGATAAGGACCATAATAACTTATTTCAATAACAATAAGGAATCAAGGCAAAATCACGGGTTATATACCCGGAAGATCCTTTCATTGTTTTACACGCTACTGAAAGGGTTCAAACGTCGATTTTCAGTAATAAACGTGGATTTTTTTTAACAATTTTGTTACAGATATAAAGAATGTATATCAGTTATATATTTTATTAGTAAGTGTATTGATTATGTAATAGATCAAATGTTTGAACGTTTATCTGAATTAACACATTCATGTACATGGACACAATTATCTATGTGCTGATGACCACGTAAGACTCGACTATTTATTTTTCTGAATACATTCAACTAAAATTACTTAATTATTTTTATTGAATTTTATAAAAGTAGCAACATTATAAAGACTTTTTTCTAATAATTTAACAAACTTCTATAATTAAATGCACCATGATGGTGAAGTTTAAACCTGCCGTTGAAATGACAAGATCCTCAATAATAAGAACCGGGGGTCGGAATCCTTTGTACTGACCCTTTCTATCTGATACATCTGTTCCGGCAGGTAACCCGACGAAAAGGTTAAGCCTTTGACAAAGATATAGTGCAGCAGATAAAATATTACTTACTAGACAAGTGAGAGGTGCAAGGACGACCCAGCAGAGCCACCAATATCCATGAAGAAAACGGCCGAATTTTATTTTCATCTCGGCAACATTAGCCAGAAATCTGTTACATCCGTAGAACCAGGAAGCCACAATGAGTTCGGCAAAGCCGATCAATAGGATAGCCCAGGAGGCGGTATGCCAGTCCATCAGCTTGAATAGGTAGATACCGCCGTCGAATACCATCGGAACCGCCAGGAGCCAGCAGGTAGCGCATATAGCCAGCACCACGAAACTCTCGTATTTTCGCAAATCCGGACGTCCGTCCAGTATGGCGGTGTTTATCGCTTGCACGCCTGCGAACTATATCGTAAAAAGTAACGACCGCGGCCGCGCATTTTCCTCCTTTCTTCGACCCTCCCCGCTCGCATCATGCGCCCATTTCCTTTCTTCCTTTCCTACTTTCTGTTTCTATATCTTCTCTCTTTTTCATTTACTCTTATTCCCATAGCGATAAGTACGAGTTCTCAATCCGAAAACGTCTAAATTTAGACGCGAGGACGTGGAAGAAACAAAAACCGAGCCCGCTCTCAATCATCATTTGCATTATAACGAATGTACTCGCGCGATTGTATTCGCGTGCTATATTCACGGCGGCATCTTTTACGGTTTCTCGTTCACTCGTGTTCGCGTTTCGGTATCATCGGCGAACCGCTGGAAAACGGGGAAGAGAACGGGGTGAAGAAGGTGCCGCGCCGCGCCGCGCCGCGCCGCGCTGCGCTGCGCTGCGCGAAGAGGCGAAGAAGGTGTAGATTTCACTCTGAGACGGCGAGCCATAATTCCTTCCGTGATATACGAGCTCCGAGGTGAAAAGATGGGAGTCTCGCGATGCAAAAGCAACGCGAAACGATCGCCATCCGGCTACTCTTCGGGATGAGGCGCATCCCTCTTACGCCCGCGGCATCTTTTGACAAATACGCCGACCGTTTTTCAGGGCGTCTGAATGGCGCCTTCTTAGCGTTGGAAGTTGGAACGGACGTGAAATCTTCACGAAATAACCATGTCGATGAGCAATGTCGAAGTTGCATACCTCCCGAGAATCTGTTTTGTAACTTTTTAACGAACGCGTTAGAATTGCAAAGATCTATCTGTACGTACAATTGCATGCTCGGAGAAACTGGTTTATCGCGTGTCTAAAAGACTTCATGATATATTAGGACATTAGGTCGTACGAAATGGCCGACATTCGACTAGCTGGCGATTGATTGCGAAAGTTAAGATTAACATTTATAACACTACGTAAAAGCATGGAAATTTATACCTATTTTATATCTAAATTTATACCCCCCTTAAAAGTAAAGAATTGTATCTCCATTATTATAAATTTAGAGAAAACAGGGTATAAGGTTTATTATTTCTATGAAAATTTCCAATACGACTTTCTCTAAACATTGTACGTTATTAGGAACATCGTACCTTACAATTAGTAATAATGAATATAAGACCCTTTACCACTATATAATTTAAGCTCCTGGTGTATTGGAAAAAGTAAATTAACTCGATTTGGATAAAAACTGGAGATACAATTCTTTACCTCTAAAGTACAAATATACGATTTTATATTCTTTTAGAGCAAAAAGATCGATGAAAACCTCTTTCTTGCATCTCAATACGCGAGTACTCATCTGTCCTCCTTGTAATTGTTAGGGCGATGGAATAAAATATTAGCTATTATGCTTTTTATCTCAAAGCTAATGCTCTAACATAAAAGTATTTAAACATAAATTTTATTTTTCTTTCGGGGGGGGGGGGGAGGTAGGTATATTTGATTATAAACTTTTATGTATTAATTGAAATAAAAATTCCAAAATCTAAATTATATCGCGAGAAATTCGAGCCTCGTGATTATTGCATGTACATGTCGCACGCATTATTTTGTTCTACTGTTTTGTCGTTACACTATACTAAATATGACCAGAGAGTCGCGCGAAGTGTAAGAAGGCGAAAGTCCGACCATCTTGCAAATATACAACTCGTTGGAACAAATGCAGTTAGCGCGGCGATGTTTCTCGTTATGCGAAGGAAAATTGAAATTCACATCTCTCGCTCTCTCCCTCGCCGCCCGCGACGCCTCCTCCTCCTCCTTCACTCCGTTCCCCTTATCTCAGCCGAGCTCATCGCATTAATAAGTATTTTTTTTTCATCACCGTAAGTGACGAAGAGCGGAAGCGGTTTTTACTTGCATAAAAGTGGAAATAAAATCTTTTATTGTCTCCTTAAATGTTCGTGCAATAATATTTTTCGCTCGCGTGCTTACCTGACTACCGAGGCCGAGTATGAAAAGCATAAAGAAGAACAGGATGGCCCAGAGATTCGACCACGGCATTTGCACCACCGCCTCTGGGTAAGCGATAAAAGCCAGTCCCTCTGCGCTCTGGACCACACTTTCGATCGGTATTTTCATCTGCTTGGCCAGAAATCCAAGTATCGAGAATATCACGCAGCCGGCGAAAACAGATGTGAATAGATTGGTACACGTGACGAGGATAGCGTCTCTAAGAACAAAAGGACAAAACTCAAATTACCGCTCGACGAGTACCTATGCATGCACAGTATTACTATAGAATAAGTCGCATAGGTAAAATTTCTTTTTACAGAGATTATATGTGTCGCTTTAAGAAAAATGCTTTTCTGTCTCCCTGACATAAAAACGAAAGGTTCTTCTAATCCATAATTCTATCGAATCCTTTCCTGTTTTCCTAATCTTCAACGGAATCCCAAAGTCTCTCTCTCTCTTTTTTTCTTATATCTGAAGAGAACTTTTTCTATAAAAAGCATTTTTTCTGTTTATCTTTAGGTATAGTCTGCAGAACATACGCTAGGTATATAGAACATATGCTATTCGAGAATATTACGAGATATTATTCAAAAGAGACCGGTATAAGAAAACTGTTACGATTACGTAACAGTTATTATATTTACAAGTCATTCTTATTAGTCGGATTATTATGCGTACTTAATTATTTATGTACAATGGTTGTCTTTAGCCCCACGAAATCGTTATTATTATTATTATATACGTTATACTTGAGCCAGTCTCGGAATTGCTCCAGCTGTCGCAACGACACACCCGGCCACCGCCCGTCACCGAAACGACTTCGTCGAGTCCCGAGTTAAAATAAAATATGCAACGATTGCTGTGTCGTAAAGAGACTGAAACGTCGCCGAACGATGAACCAGAAGATTAATAGGCACTTGAAGTGCTTAGTCAGTGTAGTTAATTAAATACACGTCTTGCGATAAATTATTCGCGCTATCGAACGCGCGACGAATTCGTACATCCATCCTACGGGGCGGGCGTGTATAAAAGTAGACATTCCGCTTTTTAAGGACAGCTCCTTTCTTGCCGTTTTGCTCTTAACGTATCCTATATATTCGCAAACGACCTAGTTCTTTTTCTTCCTTTCGTCCGAGAGATGCACACGTTCCGTTTTAGTATAATCGCACCTGTGGCAATTGTTGCTAAAGTTGCTGTAACTTGCGAGAGTCACCAGGGATCCGCAGGCGATGCCCAGCGAATAGAAGATTTGAGAGGCTGCGTCTGCCCACACATTTGCGTCTTGCAGCTTTGAAAAATCGGGATATATATACCACAGAATGCCATAATCGGCGCCGTCCAGCGTAACACCTGCAAAATCATTTCCCTCAATTACGATTCCAGCAGAGTTACCTGTTATTATTAAATATAACTACTTCTTGTACCTTCTCGTAACTACTTATACTATTGTGTCGCGCATAGTACTATAATATAATAAGAATGATTTGTCTTTGAAAATCTCCGTTGTCAAAGTGAGCGGTACAATTCAAATATATCGGACGTGACACAACTGTGATTAACTAGGCACTTCCATTACTCCGCAAATTGCATCCATCTGCTTAGAGTAAAAATTTTGACTACACCTTAATTCTGATTATATTTTAATCCTATTAGATTTTAATCTTATTTTTAAAAGCAACGGAGATATTTTACGTTTTAAAATAAATGGGGGGACCATGTTTTATAATAGAATTATCAATATTATAAATATGAATAAAAATATTTGTAATCATCAAAACAAATTATTAAGAATCCATATTGTACTCGAAAGTCATTCGATACGTAAAAGAAGTTTGATAATATAATACAATAATTTTTATTAAATTTATATTTAAGAAATTGCATTTTTCAGAGGGTATTCAGAAAAGATTGTTATTAAAATTTTATTATATATATAAACTAAAAAGTTGCATAGATGTGTGCGTGTATCATGGATTAAACCCAAACACAAAATGTATATCTATATTATACATTTAGGAAACCCTTAATATTAGTTATAGGAAAGCCTGCTTCGTTTCTGTTTCTTACCGCGTACTAGCAGAATTGTAAGAATGACGTAAGGGAAGAGCGCGGTGAAGTAGACGACTTTGCCGATAGTCTGGATACCGCGCACCAGGCATAAGAAACACACTATCCAAGCTAGCGTGAGGCATCCGAACAGTTCCCACCGTATTCCGCCGAAGTTCTCCCATGTGGCTCCGCGCAGACCGAGAACGTAGTCTCTGGACGCGATCGACAATTACACGCTTTGCGCGATCCGCAACAATTTTTGTCTCGCTCCTCAACGCTGAACAGCGGCGTAAGGCTCGTTACCGATCCTCCCGACACGATGCAGCGCTGATGGCAATGTATACCGTACCTGAAGTACTCCTCGGACGACAGTACTCGTGTGTAGAGATCACTTAATGATTTCGTCTCGCTGTCCGAGAAACAGTGGGTAGTATTACCGTCGTTGTAGCCAAAGCTGGAACAGACCGTGTGGATGGCCATGCAGCTCTTATTGTACAATATCGAGCTTTCATTAGTGTCCTGTTGACATTTCATATCCTGAAGATTGCTGTAACAATCTGTCGACATCAGCATTAAACACAGTTCGAAAACGAACAATTGTGACAGGATAATTAATTCCTTGCGCCATCTTTTTATAAAGTATCCTATAATTATTTGATTGGAATCTAAATTTTAAAGTAGGTGACGTTAATTTATATATTACTTTGTATCACTGACGGATCCATTTATTTGGAAGGAAGAGTTTTAATCCCAACCCCTCTCCTTCTTCCAAATAAAAGAAATCAGTTTTGCTGGATCTGTTAAAAAAATCTAGAAAAAATGCATTAAACGTTAAAGCAGAAGTTTCACCACGTTCTCCTTATTGAACCTGGAGTAAGAACTAAGCGTGATATACTAAAAAAAGAATATCTGAATATCAAACCAAATAATTTTGCCGAAACCCTTCCCATTATTACGTCAGGATCCGCTAGTGCTTCGTATAATAAAACAAATCTCTTGCTGAGCCAAAGCACTTTTTGACTACATTATTTTGTATAAATCGTTTTTTCTGCAATCCTAAATAATGTAAATCACAATAAAAGCTATATAATAGCAGTGCCCAAGAACTGACGTCTCACGCTAGTAGACATTTATTCACGGTAACAGTTAACTGCGCGCTTCCTAAAGTTAAAGTTTCGTTAAATCTTTGCTTGTTTAAGTATGACGACGATAAGTTAAATGTTTATCAACGTGCTAGTCTGTTTTTACTTACCATTCGTGTTGAAATCGTTGTCGCAGTACGCCCAGGCGAGTTTTGGCAAGAAAGAAGCGAAAGTGTAGAATAAAGCCCACGCGACTATTACCATATAATATATCATTACAAAAAAGATGACGACCAATGTGCAGTGACCTAGGCCATGAAAAGCTGGTGTCATGCGGCTGAAAGCTTTTATAGGTCCCAATCCAGTATACTGGCCAATACAAAGCTCCAGGAGGAATATAGGCAGACCCATCGTGATCAACATGATAATGAAGGGTATTAAAAAGGCGCCTATAACAATTAATTATACAATCATAACTTCTCATATCAATTTGGAGATGATTTTCTTTTCACAGTGCATATACTTTTACACTTTTATCGTTATATATGTATATATGTGCATCAAAGTTAATATAAAATATGCTAAAAATCGGTCAAAATTAGCAAGATTAGATATCTTACAAGTAAATTTGAATTTTTTATGAGTACCTATATAGTTTACCAGAAATTTTACGTTGAAAATTTTTTTCTTGTGAGGATTGAGTATTAAAGCGATAACAGCACTTATACTTTAAAGAGTTTGAACTCTAAAATCTAATTCATTAATTAAAAAAGTACTCGTTCTGGTTATCACTTTTCTAGCTCCAAAAAATCTGTCCGTATTCTTATTTATTGCGACTATTTTTGAATCCCGGACGCGCAATCTTAAAGTTTACGTATTAGTTTTTCAAAGTTTGTATCCATAATTTTTCGACGCCCCGTATAAGAACGAAGATACTGTACGCGTCGCGGTATAATATACAGAGCGTACGTTCCAAGTTTTAACAAACTGTAGGTAACTAAAGTGTACTAGCGTATTTTACGAAGGACGGAAACGAGATTCAGATAAATATAAATCTACAGAAACTTTATTCAACATAGCTCAAATATATAAGCAGATTAGAGGGATAGGAATATTGTCGATTCTATTCTGAAACTTTATTATAATTTTTTAATGAAGCACTTATGACCCTATATTTTCCTAACATTTTCTTTTTCTTTTACTTTTACTCGTTTTAACATGCTCGCGCAATTTTGTCGTGACCTGGGACGCTCTGTACAATTCTAAGGTCACATCTGAGAAGCATGTATTTCCCGCGGTGTATATACCATGGGACAGATACACACGTGGACCACGGTTATACGCGCGTACGTACCACCGCCATTGCGATATATGAAGAGAGGGAAACGCCAAACATTGCCGATGCCAACGGCATACCCAATGCAGGATAAAATAAATTCGATCTGGTTGGCCCAGGCGCCTCGCTTCGGCTCGTCCGGGCGCTCCACCAAAACGCCGCCAACTCCGAGAGAAACCCTCTTCACCTGCCAATAACACACGGGGAGCACATTATATTTGCATCATATAAATTATCGCCAAGTTGACAGTGAAAAGATCTGACGGCGGACGCTGCGGACACGCGAGCGGCCGAGAAGAACTGCGAAAAAGAAAAGCGGACCTCAACATCGATTTAGCCTTCAACATATTTGCGCAACGAGATTATATGCATTCGAATCGGCCCAAATGTATCTCTCAAATTTAACAGCAAAAATATTTAATCTAACTACAGGGTGAAAATAAGATTACATGATTATACATATATTAGCGAGGAATTTTATTATTTTTTTAAAAATTAATTATAATTTTATTAATTTGTTTATGGAAAGTACAATAAAGTATCGTTTTAAAAGATTACGATAAAAAGATTAATGTGAAAAGATTAAGATCGTATGTTCCTATCTCCATATCGTTAAGCTTCCGCACCTCGTGTACTAGTGAGAAAGATAAGCATTAATATTTTTTTATGTTTATAAAGAAATTTCTATAAATTTTTATTTAAATCGTTTGATGAATATTCGAAACTCTTAAGAATAATTTTACAGAAAGTACAAAAATAATAGACATGGAAATATTTACTCATATCCAAATTTGATTTGGATATGGATATTTCAAAGATCAAATTTAGATACGCTTCCAAAATATTTACAACATGGTAATTGTAGTAATTTCGACGAATATAGAAAAATATTTATAGACAACTCGCATATGCGTCTTGGGAAGTATTTATAGCTTTCCAGATGATAAGAAGCGAGACCAAGTACTGACCTGCTTTTCTCTTCTGTATTACGAAATCGCTGCAATAATTAATCACAGCATATCACTGATCAAGACGTGTTTGTATAGAAAAGTAACTAACCTGGGACGTTTTCCTGTGCAGAATTGCCATAGTAAATGTAGTACCCGATTCGACCGATCCCTCCTCAAGACCGCGTTGACGTCTGATCTGGGCGTCGACGCGATCAGACGGCTATAATAATATATAACGGGGCAAGATAATCGAATTATCGAAGTGATTATATCGAAAGATAATTTCCGGATCCACTCAATCGGCCCTCACGCTGAACAAATAAGTTTGATCTTCTCGATTGGTCTGCGCAATGCGACGTTCAATGTTTTTGTTAAAATCTGCGCTATGAAATATCGCACTTGTCGCGGAAAATCTGATAAGACAATAATATCGCCAGATTTACAGATAACGAAGTACATTTCTGAGAATGCCGATTCATCTCAGACACTTTCGCTAAACTGAAAGATTGAATGTGTACGACATTCCTATAATAACTGCTGCTTTAGAAATCTTATAAAGCACTTAGAAAAAGAGAAGAAACTCAATCTTTGGCAAAGTACAACTCGAAATTTGTTTCCCTGTTTTTATTTTATTTTTTATTTTATTTTAGAATCAATTTTCCCAGTTTTAATACAATAAAGAATTCTAAAAACAGTTGAGAATTTTATATAATGTGTATTCTCCTTATATTCATAAGCCAAAGCTTTGGGGGAAGCCCTCTACAGAAATTATCGTGTTATCAGAGCTGAGATCAACTTTCGTAAATATTCGAACAGAATTTGCAGGCACCTGCAACGTTATCTAGAGATAAGACTGTAAGAAATCTTCAAGGAAGTCGTCTACTTTCTCTACTTTTTTTTTCTTTTACTATCTGACGCACAGATACAGAATGCTTATAAGATGCTACAGCGATTTCTCGACTAATTAGAAATAAACTTCGTTAACTTACAAAAGACCACATAATATAAAAACCGTAGTTAAAATGCAATTTCTTTTTCATATCGTGAAACGGAATAATGCATTTTTTTTTTAAGAAAAGAGATTATTTCATGCACATTTTGAGTTATGTAAAATAATTTTTGGATACGTCTAAATGTCTAAAAAAAAGGTTGTACATGTAATCTTTTACGGTCTGAATGTGTCACCTGCTGATGAAACACTCCTTGCCAAGTAAAATAAAGAAACTCAATGAATAGACTGAAAACTGGAATTAATTTTCTTACAGAACGTGTGGACTGTCACTTATACGAACACGGACTTAAGCAAGAGGATTACCGATTATACGGAGCAGAAAGCAAGAACAGCTCATATTTTATGCCGCTGTTCCGTATTTGTTTGCAAAAGATACAGATCCTTGATCCTGATATGTTTTGTGAACCTAAGGACCGAGAAAAAAAAGAGGGTAAGCAGTTTCATAAGCCTAGTCACAGAGGAACTTTTTAGATTTGACAATGAGTAATGTTAGGAACTGCCTTAGCCTCACCCACTATTGCTATTACTACTAGGTACTACTACTACTGTTATCTAATATGTCTACTTGTATCATTCTCTACTTGTATCTCTAAATTGAAATAAACAGAAAAAAAGAATAAATTGTTGCATAAGACATAAGATTGTGACGCCACATTAAAGCCTTTTTGAAATGCTTTCCAGTAAAATCATGTTTTTTGGCCTTTATATGTCTTTTTCTTGAAAAAAAAAGGTGCTATGTCGATTTTTATTTCATTTTTAGATCTCTTAAAAAATAAATAGTTCATAATTTAATCGTTCAGTTTTAAACAATTGTAATTTTGTTAAAAATTATGAGCATTAATGGTTACAAAAGACTGACATTTTTCGTACCTAATTAATATTAAAAAAAAAGTCTATTTAGAAAAAATATAACTAATCAGTCAAAATGTAACCAATCGTATGAGAAAAAGAATTAAAAATGATTCTCTATGCTGGTTCAGTGATGAGAAAAAGAAGCATAATGATAGGTATTGTTATATGATTTCGCAACTACAGTCTCAAGTCTCACCCTTAAGATCATCTCTTAATCTTCCTATATTTTTGCAATAGCTACAGAATTTAAAAGAGATTCCTTACGCTACGATGTAACAAACCTAATATATTTGTCTTCGGCTACTATTGATTTTCCAGCTTATACGTTTCGGACCGCGATAAAATTCAGAAATGAAAGGGAGCGACCGCGGCGAAAAAAAGGGCGTGCCACTTTATCGTGGAAATGTCGACGACGGGGAAAAAACTGTTTTATTCGAAAGGACCAGGAAAGAAATGATCTCGCTATCGCCCGATCGCGTATGCTGGAGCATCGTGATAAAGGGAGAACGATTCTCGAATGGGAAAAGCGAACAAATCTGTTCCCACGGAGTGCTGGGATAAAAGAGACGATTTGCAAACTTGCTCTCGGAGTGACACATACGGAGCTCCGATTCCGTTCGGAAGGCAAACGCAAGCACGAAGTTATCGTTTATGAAGATCCTACCCGACAGAGAGAGAGAGAGAGAGAGAGAGAGAGAGAGAGAGAGAGAGAGAGCCGCGACAAACTTTATGAATTATGGAACAATCCCGCGACGGAAAAATAATAGGCGTTGCGTCGCGCGCGTTTCGATTCGATTCGATTCGCGCGGTTCGTGCGTCAGCTAAGCGTTTCTAATCTGGATCCTATTTCCGGGAAGGTTCCGAATTCATACCACTGCACATGAAAGGCTCGCGGCGAGAGCAACCTTATTGTTGCAATATTATACGCGCGACTTTTACGAGGCAAAATGAAGTCGACTCGTATCTCGTGTCACAGGTCGACCGGCAAAATTCGAAAAGTGGAACCTCACGCAGGTTGCAGATTGTGTGTGACTCTCGTAACTCTTTATTTACGATGCAAATAAGTAGCCGAAAATAGAAAGTGACGTGGTGTAGCACGTACGTCGCGTCGTACTACCGTTTCGTCAGGGAAATTGCGCGTTATTGCGAGGCAATTTCTCCGACTTGGTCAATTCGACAGTTTATCTTTGGTCGCTTTATTGCATTTGCCCGGCGGGGGCGGCACGCTAATGCAAACGTTTTTCTCTAAAGTTCTGCCCTACCTGTCCGCATTTGCCCCATCCCTCATCCCCTTTTACCCCTCTCGTCCCCCGCGCCACCAACGAACTATGCTGAGCAGATGCGCGATCGATGTTACCAATGGGCCGACCGCTAAATCGTAGCGTGTGTACCCGGTTACTCGCGAAGTCACGGCACTAACACTACGGATGAAATTAACAGAAGCGACCGCGTCGAAAAGGGTACTATCGGCAAACTTGCTAAGCTTGCGTCAGGGTCAATATAGTCATCCTCTTCCGCAGAATGTATATGCCTTGCGCATGTGTATCCCTTTAAGCTTCCCGATTTCGACGTCTGGACTCTGGACTCGTCTATATGTAGTTATGCCGCGCACATGAATCCTTACATGCATCTCTTCCGATTACGAAACCTTTGTGCTTCTTCTTTTTCTTCTTTTCTCTAGATATCCGCATGTCTCTAAATGGGACCCGGTATCATGGGTTTAGACTTCCATTTCCTGATTATACGTTGTGTCGGATTCTTTTGTAACAAACGGGCAAATTTATTATTTAAATATATACAACCACTGACAAAATTATTAGGCACCCTTGTTTCTTCTGAATATCTTGGAAATGAATAAAGGTAACTGAAAAGCTTACGCTCATCCAAGATATTCAGAAGATATTCTTTCTCCCAAATGTGACTGTTTTTGCTGTTGAAGGAACAGCAGTCAAGAGGCATTTCGAGAATTTCCTATAAAATGTGTAATTTCCTATAAAATGTAAGAAAAACATCAAAAATATACAAAAACAAAATTAAAGAACGTGTGGACTGATATTGTCAGATGTCATGCTGTCGTGCGGCCAATTGCTTATCACAGGCGGTGTGAACAAGGATGCGTAGCTCCTCAAGAACGCGTCGGAACCGGAAGATATTGGTTAAAAAAAATTGATTTTTTTTTGTTTTTTGTTTTTTGTTTTTTTGTAAGACCTACCACACTCTGAAGTTCGTTCTAAAGACAAAATACAGTATATAATATACGAAATATACATATATGGGTCCTGAAACATTCTATATATATATCCCTTACAGAAATTTAATACTGTAAGTGATTATTTGGCTAGTGATTAATTACTTACAGTAGATTAAATTTCTGTAAAGGATACATACAGTACACCCACGTATAACCCAGGAAATGCATTCCATATATGTATGAATCCGTATTATACAAGCCATATACATATAGATTATATGATCATGATTGTGGGGATAAAATTGAGTAGTCCGTTCATTTCTCTCTTCTCTCTACCTCCGTTCCCTCCTTTGCATCTTGCTAATATACGACATTTATTATTTGCGACCAAGCCGAACATTTAGCCGGCGATTCAATTTGCTCCCCCGCCTTCCGCGTTCTATTTATTTTTTTTTTACTCCGCGAGACGCGTATTTTCAAAGTGATGACGTGAACGCAACGCATCTCGCGTTTGCGTTCGATCTAGGTGTGTGCAGCTACGTGCAAATGGACCATCAACCGTCGAAAATACAGGTGGACGGGGAGTCGGGCATTTTCGATGATCGTTGATAGCGTCGAGCACCGGGAACGATAATATCGCCCGCACAAGCACGATATCCTGATCTGGAGGAAGGTGAAGTAACGGTCAAGTTATCCTTCCGATAGTTGAGCGATAGGACGAATACTCCCTCGACTGTTAAAACGCGACGATCAATAATTAAAGAAACACCGATAGCATCGATGGGTTACACCGTTGCGTCATTCCACCGTAAAAGGCAGATCTTATTGCGAATATGTCGCGCATCCGGCGTATCCGACGTATCCAGGACGACGCATCCGGAGAACCGTATCGCGAGGCACTATAGCGGGAAAAGTTTGTAGGAAAAAGTAAATAATAAAAGCGTTCGTGATTTTTTTACTTCCAACTGGGAGAGTTTCCAAACGTTGTTGTTACGGGCACGAGAGATCGTTACGGTGTAACAACCGACCTCGGGAATTTCGCAATGTAACTAACTGACACCGATAAGTTACTACTATTAGTTTTTTTTACAAATTTCATTGTTATACTTCTCCTGCTTGTACCTATAACAAGTTTATAAAAAAAAGAAGTCAGGTATACACGTTTAATCGTCGTCAGGTCGTCAACGCCACGTCGTCGTTTGGGTCTTCTTATTATGTCGTTGCGACGAATACGATTACGAGATGGCCTGGCAACATCTAGAAAACGGCATTCTCGATACGATAAATACGAAATCATGCGCAAGCCGAAGCGTACTCTTCCAATACTCTATAGCCCCTTCGCGTGGTCGTGCAGTTGTGAAAACTTAATTCGCCGATTTACCACGCCCGCGCCGTTTTATCCCTTGGTCTATCGGCCGATGTTTAGGTTTATTGTGCATTTACATCTGTTCACGTCAATTTTTTGCATGTAAAAATAGAAATTAGCAATATTTTATATTATATAAATGTTTTATATACATACATACATACATCACATGAAATTGTAGGATATTCCGCATTAATTTGTTTTCCAATGGTAGCCAAATTTTACCGCGTTTACTGACAGCCGAGATAAGATTATCTGTGTACATCTACGATAAAATTATGATGAGAACTACGTATTATAGAGATAAAGAAAAAGAAAGTAATGCTTTAAAAGCATAGATGTATAATAATAAAATGACTGGACGAAGAATGCGAATGTTTGGCTCAAGGGGCATAATCAAATAAGTAAGAAGGACAAGATAGTGGATTTAATTGTTTATTTCATATTATTAACTGATTCCAGCGATTTTCTATCGAATGTAAATTGTATGATTTATGGTGTCTGCACGTTGCGTTGTTGGGTGATATCCATGCTTAAATCAATAATGTACTTCGTGTTTCTTTTTATGTTTATCGTATATATCCCTCATAAAAATAACATGCCGTCCAGTCATGCATTTGTTGATTCAAGATTTTGACATTTCAAAATTTATCGAAATGGAAACGTGGGCGTGGTCTTGTTTACAATAGAATATGCTATTCGTATATATGTATACACACATTTTTCGTATTCACAAACCGCAGCACATACATCTTAATTGAACTTAGTTTTATTAACTTTTATTAGTTTTTATTAACTTTATTAACTGTTAAACAATATTATAATTATATTAAAATTATCCGAATAATTTTACATATAAATTTTATATATTTTATATATAATTTTACCAATGTAACTTTATTTGACTTTGTTTTTGCATCTCTGAAAGTGCATACAAACACGTAGTAGGGGAGACCGGGGCAAATCGGTTAACGGGGTAAAAGTGTCAAATCAAATATCTCGGAACCTGTATATTGTGCGAACTCGCTATTAACATTGTAAACGCGTCTTATGGTACCCATGTGACCAACGGAGTTTCGGCAGATTACCTGCCGTGTTATGATTTTTACGAGGGCAAACGTGTTTTCGGAAGGTGAAAGTTAAATTTTCTGCGCGTGGAAATTGTGTAATATCTACAATAATATTTGCTCTCCAAATCTCTAGGTACGTGATTATAAAGAGTAATGCATGCTGAACACGAATCCAGTGTAGTTTTTTCATTATCGTTCATGTCTAATATTTTGTGGGCGATGAAACCTGAAACTTGTGTTTGGGGCAAATCGGTCAGTAAGCACCCGGGATGGACTTTTATAACATTGGCAAATTTTATAATTTTATTATATTTTTTCAGTCTTTTCTACCCCTATTTCATATATTTTTCTTTAATATTTGGTTGATTAGTTCTTGAGTTATAGAATCCGTACACACACACAAAAACACAAAATAATAAAATTTTTTAACACTAATTAATAAATGTTAACATTTTTCTATTACCAAATAATTAATAAAATGTATCCTATCAGTTTTCATAATCGGAATTATGTATTTATGGAGTGACAGTTTTACCCCGGCATTTTTGAGATTCCAATTTTTCCACCGTTGTCGTTTTTGCTCTATACCGGTTAAACAAAGCGACGTAGACAAAAATTTCATACATAAATTTTGTAGCTAAAGGTTCACTCTTAAAAATGGTATATCACATTTAACTAAAATTATTTATTTTGTTGTTAAAAATCGGCACCGAAAAAAACCTGACCGATTTGCCCCGGTCTCCCCTACAGTTGCACGAACACACAGATACTTATTAGCAAAAAGTTCAATAGTATAAGATACAGATATATATGGTGCAATCCATGCTGAATAGCGCTTTGTTGTTGTTGATCTCTGTTGAAACTATTTGGTTCCCTGTTCAGTTGCATGTAAACGCGTATATGCACATGTAGCTTAAGATTGCGTCTTTCGTATCCTTGACGCTAACGGATTAAAACGTGCGTCGTGAAATGTGAGCGCAGTACTCACAGCGCCAACAACGAGATGCGATGTGTATATCTCTTTCTTCCAGCATTGTTAGATGCATTTGGATCCTGTATTTACCGATTACTAACATGTTTCACTTATATTAATATTTTTCTACAAAATATAAATTTTTTACTTACAGTATCGCGTTTTGCGCAAGTTTTGCGATATAATATTCAAGATGAAAATAATGATGCAATTTCTTGGATAATATAATCTAGTCGTGTCAAGAAAAAATCACACTGTTAAATAATAATTTTTAAACTTTTCTAAATGCTAATAAGTGAAACATGACACGATGTAATATATACAATCAATTAGAGATATTGCATTTAAGGTTTTTCTAAATGCCACTATCATGCTGCCGTATAACAATATGTATTATTAATCCTAGAATAATACATTCTTTTTGTGTTACAGGTATACCCGAGCTAACTTTGGCTTTTTACAACTTTCGTTAAAAATAGAAATATCAATCTTATTGTTAGAAAATGCCTCCCGATATGTCGTACCTTAATAGAAAAAATATATAATTATTTATTTTTTTACACACATAGAGATTGCACAATTATTTTACAGTTTGTAAATGTAAATTCATAAACTTTAAACGGAATATCGATGATACTCATACATGACCTTGTAAATTAATAACAATGAAATAGAATTTTCTTTATTCAAAAAACCAACTGCGGCACTTTGATCTGAACCTCTGTCATACCCATGTCACACAGCTGCATTCTTTCTTACTTTCCATTTTTCAAAGGTAAAGCACACCGTTACATGTCAATCTCTTTCCATTTTAGTATTTTAGAGATGGAGTACGTAAGCTCCGAAACTAATTGCAAGAATGCCATGACCGTTGAGGAAACAATTTATACCTGGAAAAAAATAAGATCATCAATCTATCGTGTAAACTATTAAAGCATTAAAAGTATTAAAGCAAAGTCACTGGGGAAAGCGAATACTTTAGCCGAAAATTCATATTTTATGTTAAAATGAATGAAAGAAAAGATGAGGTATTTCTTAAAATAAATATTCATTTACTGTTTTAGAAGTTTAGAACTAGCACTTGTTGCAGAAAACGGGGACTAATTATGAAATGTGTATCTATATGGTTCTAATGCAATGGAAAAAAACGAAGGACTTACGTTCCTGCCTATTTTCTTCCTAAAAAATTTTTTCCTAAAAAGTTATAGGATGTGACAGACCATAAAGTTCTATAAATCACGAAATAAAGTGTAGAGGTAAAAAAGATTGAGCAATAGAAATCTTTTTTATCTTTAAATAGCTCTCAAAAAATAGTTCGTAGTACTTACTCTTAATTTAACATCCTGCGTGTGCATATCATAAATTAACAAAACACAACAGTATAAAGTTTACAATGTTTATTGTAAGTCACAACGATCGCAGCGTTTACATAGGTAAATGGCGTGTCGTAATTTTCCACCGAAGCTGCTCTGATCCCTCAAGCGATATGAGGTTAGACATTCAATTGGAACTAATTAATATCGCAGTTCCTGGAATAATTAAGGATTGGAATTTTTGAATTTTTGAAACATTCCGAAGGCAGCGATAACAGAATCTAATCTATAAACTGAAGTATATAGGAAAGTCTGATTAGATAAATTGACCGTAGCATATATAATTATTTGCTCAAATGTAAAATAGGACAATTAGATAATTTCATAACACAGTTCTTCCGTTAATTGTGTATCGTGTATGTATTAATTCAACTTATCGGCACGTTATCAGTAAAATAATTTTTAAAATAATAAATATAACTGTCGTGTCACGAAATAACGCCAATAACCGACCCTGATTATACGTAGATGATTAACATAAAAATTACTGATTCGTAAACTTATTATTCAACAAAAGTAGAACACGTCAGAATAAATCTATGAAAATATATAACGTAATAAAATGAGTATTTAATATAATGAGTATTAAATCTGCATCATATCCCTATTATAATCCCTATAATGCCATCTCAAGATTTATTTCGACAACGTTTATGCACGCAACATAATTCAAGTAAATCTAAATGGATCAATGACGATGGTAAACAGTATTGGAATTACAAAATTACAACTTCATAGAATTTTCATTTAGTAATCAGATATTTTGCTTTTGTTAACTCGTTTTTGTAACGTAAGCGAGTGTTAGAATTACTTGGCCGTAGGCGACATCTAACTTTAGGAATTGTTGTTCAAATATCAAGCTTTTCGCGGAATTTTCGAATTGCCAGCGGCATCCTGTGGATTCCGCTACAGGTAGAAATGAAGATGGTTAGCACAGAATGCGTGGGTAATATTCCCTCCGTAGAGACTATCTTCTTCCCGCATACTACTTTTAGCATTTTTAATACCTGACGTGATTGTGTCTTTTATAAACTCATATTAAATGATATACAAACAATTTTTTGGAACTCATACGCGCGAACCCATATGAATTTATTTTATTTTGTCTTATATTATTTGTGCGATTACTATTTTAGCAGTAATAGCACAATTTTCGTATAATAAATATTATTTTTTCTAAACTATTTAAATTATTTAAAATAGCTTATCTTTGTATAATCCTAAAATTTTAGCTAAAAGTTTGAAATATTTTACTTTAAGTTTGAAGTATTTTATTTTACTTTCTGAAGTAATTTACGTTTTGAATAGTTTTAATATTTTAATTAGTATTGTATTTTATATAATATTTTATTCAAAATTAGCTTACTTATTCCCCGCAGAGATGCACATAGCCGACGCTAACGAGCATCTGCGTAGAACTTCGTAACATTGCATCGTCATAAAGAACAGAAATTTAACTGCGTACATAATAGGCCAGTCATATTAGACATCGAACCTTCCAATTACTCTTTACAGGTTGCAACCACCATGAATCGCTTTGATTTAAGGTGCTGTAAGTGGGATTAATTTTGCTTTGCATAATTAATGCGCATTAAAAAGTTATTAAGTTATTTATTATCATGGTATAGAACGAAGCACATGGCACTCAAAAGTTGTTTGATTAATTACATTCGATTTTGTGGCTTGTTTGAATATAATTTTACGTGTAGGCGTAATCGATTATCGCGCGCGCTGTTTCGGCCAAAAATCGGAGTTTCAGCTGGATAGTGGATTTCGGTTTAGACCGAAATTGAAACAGTGTTTTGGTCGGACTCTATCAATTTCTGTCATAAGAACATGTGTCTAATTTTATTCCTAAATTAAAAATACACTTTGCTAATTATTGTTGTGTTTTTTTTTTAAGGCTTAGGATAAGACTATAATCTTGTCCTGTGTCTCCAATCGATTTTTACTACAGTTTTTTACACAAAACTTCTACCTGGTTCGTGACTTGGTCTGTAACTTTCTTCTCTCTTCTCGAATTATGTGTTTATGTTGGTGTGTAATGTGTCACTGTGTGTGAGTGTCCGCAGTGGTGAACTCGAGTCCATTAAGCCCAAAGGATTATGCGGATCAATCCTCCCTGCGGTGACCATTGTTGCAATGCTTTAAGAGGGTATTCTGGTGAAAGGTCATAAAAAAGATTTTTTCTTTCTCAGAAATTTTTTGTAGGGAAATTAAATATAAGCTGCATCTTAATAAAATTTATCAAATTTATTTTTAGTCAATTAATTTTTTTCATAAATAATTATTCGGGGAAAAAAGAATTTATGAATAAGCTGCGAGCGGGCTGATTTCTTTGTGTCTTTCGTATCTATTCATAAACGGGTCGTTTATTCATGAATAAGTCTTTTTCCGAGAAGCGCACGAATCTCGCTTTGGCGAGCTCCGGCTTCAGTTTACAATATGCATCTCGTGTCAAGTGGGGGGGGGGGGGAGAGGGGGGAGGGATTCCACGTCCTATGAAATCGCATTATTTCAATCACTATCGCTGCCTGTACCCCTCTACTGACTTCTACACTGGCTTCTACTCCTTATACATATAAGGCCGATTTATGCAGACCTTAACCATTGTTTTAAGCCGTAAGCCCTAAGAAATTGACCAATCACAGTCGAATTTGAGGAGAAAATCGACTGTGGTTGGTCATTTTTTTACGGCTCACGACTTCTGCATAAACACCGGCCTACAGACCCTACAGTCTCTACATATAGACTATAGACTTCTGATGACTGACCATCAGTCCATCACTGATTCTCCTAACTCCGTCGGACACCGTCAGAGGCAGAGCGGTCAGCGGTATGAGAATTGTGAGTGTGCACGGATCATGGATCCAGTTAACAGTAAATAGTAATAACAGTAGCGTACTGTACATGGTATAGCACGCGTGGTATAGGCGAAGGCGAGTCGTTTACTCGTTTAGTCGGGACGGGACTGTGCCTCCGCGAACGTGGCGATCACGTGTACTCGCGTTCTCGGCTCTCGCGTGTGGAACTACCGGCTGGAATTCGCGCAGCGTTTTTCGGGCGTGTTCTTTTTTTCTCGCTTTTACGCGAACGTGGTGTTCATCTGTATAAATCTGTATCGAGGTGTTCCTGCCAAATACCGCTGGAGTAGCCGACGGCGTGCGACTCTGCGACTCTGCGACTCCGTTCAACGAGGTTCGTTGCGCTTGCCATTTGACGCGCGCTGCCGCATGCTATGGCAGCGCGTCAACGTGGTCGACCGGAGCGATAAGCGACAGCACCGTAGATCCCCGATTCCCCGGAGCGACGTCGCGTCCTAATAAACCAGCTTCGAACATCCAGCCGAATCGCGTCCTCGCGGAATGTCAGCCGCTGGCCGCTGCTGATCTCCGGAGTCCGGACTCCGCGCGGAGGCGTGGTGTCTGACGCGGCATGCGGCGTGGCGCGTGGGCCAGCATGGGCGCATGGCTTGCCGGCTTTACTCTCTCTCTCTCTCTCTCTCATTGTCAATCTCTCTCTTCCTTTCACTCGTGCGCCAATGCCGCCAATACATAAGCAAGTTCGCGCATTCGGCAGTCCGCAGGAACGCGCACGCGTGCGTATGCGACCGCGACGGGGTGAACGGGCCAACGGTGAACGGGGTCGGGTCTCTCCTTCTTCCCCGCGCTCACGTAGAGTGACGTAGAGTGAGACGCTCTCCTTCCATGTGCGGCCCAGTGCGGGCAGTGCAGAGTGCAGGGCTGAGGGCAGTGCGGTTGTGCGGTGCGAGCTTGACGGAGTCAAGCTTAAGAAGGAGTCCTCACTCCTCACTCCTCGTCCTCGAGCCGCGCATTCACACGTTCGCTCGTTCCGTTCGTCTGAAACATCCTCGAGCCTGGCCTGGCGAATCCTCGAGAATCGCGTCGCGCAAGTTTACGAGTGCGTTGCAAATCTACGTCTTCCATTCTCGCGTGCGATAACGGTACCGCGAATACCGCGATCGGTGATCTCTGCCCGCTGCCGCCGCGGCCGCGCCGCCAGCTGGTTCGTTCCGTGCGCGCGGTGCACGGCACCGCACAGCGCGGGCGGCTGCGGCTCGTCGGCGACTCGAGCAGACTCGAGACTCGAGTTGGCCGACGGCGACCGGCGACGGCCGTGCAACGTGAACGTGGAACGCGATTCGCGTTGCGAAACGTGCGCGGAACGTTTTTTGCTCGTTCCCGTGGGACTGGGAGTACACCCGGTCACCTCCGCCTGTTCGTTCGTACAAAGGTACAAACTACAAAGCGTGGCTCGCGTCGAGTGTCAGCCGCACACGTGCGTTCCCGTCGCGCGGGCCGCGGCGCGCTGAGCGCTCCCTTACCCCGCGGTAACATAACCTAGAATAAAAGCGCGTGGCGGCGTGGCTCGCCAGTGACGCCAGTCGCCAGTCGCCGCCAGTCGCCACTGTCGCTACGCTTGGCAAATGGCAATGGCAGCGTTAGCGCGCTCGAATTCTCGAATATGTTAGTCGCGTAAAGTCCGTCGCGTCGCGTCGGTGTACTTGGTTCCGTTTTTCTCAAGTGTATCATTTGTGTCGCAGCTAATAGGAAAGTGCGGATTGCCGAACAGCAATCCGTGTTACCCTACCATGGACTTCATGGAAATTCACGGATTCTCTCCTTCTAACTTGTTTCCCGAGAATCCCGAGGAGGAAATTTTTCCCGAGAAGCTCTTAGCCGTCGAGAGGGTGGACGAGGTAAGGCTTTTTCTTTTTTTTTGCACAAAGTCTTTATCGTTTGAACGCTTATGAACGTCTGGAGATAGTGTTAGGAAAAAATTAATTTCCGCACTTATCGCAACGATTTTAATATCGCTCAATCGCTGTCAAGAAACGGGGCAATCTCCTGCCCTAAATGCCATCTGGCAATAGTGGCAAATGGCAATCTTGCAAAAGAGCTGCTGTCTGCTGTAAGTTGTAACATATTCGTAACGGGATTAATTCTCTTTTAAAAATTTACTTCCTTGAAATCATCACTATATTTTTGAAAATAATTGTTACATTTTTTTTAAACATGACTATTTCTTCGGAAAATAGACAACTCCGTTTGTTCCTTATATTTATTTAATGCATGTCGATTTAAATTTGTGCCAGTAATTATGAAAATCGTCTAATTTAAAAATATAAAAATACTGAATTTGTTGCTTAGGTATTTGATATTCATACAAAAAATATATAAGCGTATTTAATTATACATATATAAAATCGTCTATATATGTTTTCTTTTCCTTGTGTACCTAATCTCTGTACATATAGGATAAATTATAAAAAGAATAATTGAAAAATAATTTAAAAAGTAACATTTGAATTGTTTGTTGTACAAAAAGTAAAAATTTTGATTGGATTATACAATATTCTATATAAGATTTATATTTTATATGCAATTATTAGATATATACATTTATACATATGTGATTATTATACGAGCAATTTTTTCTCATTTTTTTAAACTTTAACTTTTATTTAAAAAACAATGCAAAAATTATTCTTTTAATTATTTTCTAATTTATTATATTAATTTTCCTGTATATACGAAAAATATACAGAAATTATAAGAGAGAAAAAGAAAACACATATACATATTTTATATATAAATAGATATATATTTATATATGTTTTTATATGCAAAATATTTTTTGCGTGCCTTGTGATTGTAAGCAGAAGTCTTGTACCCCCATAGGGAAACGATAAAGCATTTATTCATATATTTTAGTGTACCTACGTTTATATATTTTTTATTTATATATTTTATTTTGACATTTATTGTTTTAATATAATCTTAGTGAAGAATATTTTTTATCGATTAAAAATATCGTTTTTATTAACATTTTACATTAACATTTGCAGATATTTTCATTAATACTTTATACCTGGTTGTATTGTCCAGTTTAGTTTGTAGAATGTACAATTTTAATACATTTTTTATTTTTGGCATAAACTTTTGCAGACGTCAGAATAAGATCGGAAATGGAATTTATAATTGCAATTTATAATGGTATAATTAAAAAACTTTTGTTCGAGACTTGCGTGGTCGTAGACGCGTTGTATATTCTGATCAGCGCAAGGACTATAGGTATCGTCTGCACGTGAATAAATAATACCGCCTATGTGACATTTTTCTGTAAATGCACTTTTTAGCTTTGATTGTTCCATATCATTATTCTATAGGGTTTGGGCCAACAAGTTCTATAAATACGTATTATTTACAGATAAGTTCCAATGTTTATTCAAGAAGATTACATACATATAAATAGTAGATTGTTGTAAATTTCACTTCTGATACAGTTTTTTGTCTCTCCTGAAAACTTTGCTTAAGTGTCACAAAAGCGGTATTTATTCATATGTTTAACGTCTTTTCTTTTTCTCGATACTCGGACATGTCTTAAAATTTTATGTAGCTCGAAGTGTGCAGGAAATAATCTATTTTAAAAAATAATAAAAGTAATAATTAAGTAATTTTTAGTTTTGTTTAAATCGAATAACTTTTAAAAATATTGTTTCATACATCAGCAGCTATCAAAATATGTATAAAAAGTTATAACATACTATTGATAAAATAAAAATAATCCCTTAATATACACTTTATGCGTAATGTCTTTGATAGGTTATTTTAAATTGTTGAATAAAATATTATTCTTTTAAGTTTGCTTATCTATCACTGTCGGAATAACTTCAACGAAGCACAAAGTCGTTCAATTTCTCTTTATCTAAATAATGTCTCGATAATGAAAAGCGTGTAATTTTTCAAAGTTTCAGTAATAGTAAAGGTTAAAAGTTGTGAGGTCTACAGAATAAATGAAAGGAAGAAGAACTTTGAAAGCAGCCGATACCCAGGTAAAATTCCTATTTTACTTAGGTACTAGTAAAAGTTGTAAATTCAAAAGAATAAAATGAAGAGAAATTCGTCGGTACCTAAAATTTCAAAACAGTCGGTACCTAAAATTCCTTTACCTAGATACCTGGTTTTCCTTTTAGTCTTTTGTATGCCTTGCAACTTTCATCATCAATCTTCATCATTAAGATTTTGAAAAATGTTTTTCCTTATCCGAACACTGTTTTCTTCAAGAGCGAAAGTAAGGGACTATATAGCCTATCTACTTACATGAAAAATCAAAAAATGCGCGTTAAGTCTTTGCACTCGGAAGTTAATCTATAGGTGGTCGACATCGTATTTCATTCAGCAACTCGATTGTCGTATTATATTCGACATGCATGGATATTTCTAAGAGAGAGAAAGTTTATTGTACCTTTTTACATTGTTAAATCTTTAAATATGACAATGTACGATATTATAATATATAAAATGTAGTGTTTTCACAGAAATAAATGGTCTTTATTTAATTATCGAGTTATTGGAACGAAATGTTAAATTTATTGGAGAGGGAGATTAATATTTATGATTTTTTAGTGACAAATGTTAAAATTATATTTAAGTAAGTTTTTTTGCAAACAAAAGTACAAGTATTTAAATAGACAACAACATGAAATTTGTTTAAAAAATTTAAATAAATGAGAGTACAATCTTTTCAAGGGGTGCAGGTGCTGCGAGGTGGACCCATACATATTTCTTACATAGATTATACATTACTTAGGAACGTTCGGCTACAAAACTGACTAATCATTTTTAAGAAACAAAATATTGAATTCTCTTTCTTTATTGAAATAGAAAGTCCCAATTTTTCCTCTGTCACTCTGTACACAATGTTAACTCAAAGATATAATAAAATCCTTAGAAATTTATCGTAATGTTTAAATGTTTATGGGGACAAAGAAAGTCGTATACCTGCATATCAACCGATTCTGATCGTCCAAAACTTTGTTATTTTTCAGAATTTTTAGACGAAATTTTCTGGACTAATTTTATTTGAATAAAAATATTTTTTATAAAATTGATTATTTAATCCTAGCCGTAATCCTTTAATAAAACACACAAGAATAAAAAAATCGAAAGCATCAGGTATCGTGCTAATTATAATCGATGTCAATCAATCCTCTAATAATTCGAAATAAATTCGAGAATTCTTTCGATAATTAATTATAGGTGATAATTGATGCGTCCGTGCATTGATTGCGTCCGTGCCCTTTAAATGTCTTACTTGTTTTGCTCAGTCTTTTAATACATACGTTGAATGCTGTGTCGGTCACCTGTGACCGGCCTTTTAACTTTCATTGACGCCACGCCAGCGATCGGTGCTTCCAAACTCATTAAAAATGTACAAAACGTACATACAAATGACATTTGTAATTTAGTAAAGACAATTAATATTGAAGTAATAGACTAAAGTAATAAACGTTATTTTGCATAATTTAATTATATTACGTGATATTTTCATATTTTGTCAAGATGTGGATTTAATAGAGAAAATTTCATTCCAGCATTATAGACATAGAGACGAGCGAATTAACTCCGTCACTCAACGTGTTAATGATTTAATGACATCTTACTGGTGCGCAACGATGACATAATGCCGATAATATTAGGAAGATAAGAAAGATAAATCATTTATAAAAAAAAAGTTACCGGATTTGTTGTAGCGAAAGGGATATAAATATATTCTTTGTAGCATTAGTAGCATTACGTTATATTTCTTGCATTTAAAAAGAAATAAGTATACATCTTTGGGAGAAAAAGTGTTGAGGTTTTTTAATAACGGACACAGATCTTTATTATCTATTGAAGACATAGAAATGGATTTTTTCCAGATAAATTCTCGTGTAAGCTGCCTCTCACGCGCAGTTCGTCTTTTCAAATCAGAAACTTTTACTTCGCCACTGTATAATTAACAATAAAGATTTTTATTCGACCTAGCTGGCTATCTTCATTTATTATAATCATCACAACGTTTCGACTATTGGTCAATTATAATCGTCACGTTTCGATAATGGGTTTCGGAGTTCGAGGGGTAACTCACTCTAAAATCAGCGAGACAACGTTCAGCGTTATATAGACGTTGTGCTCTGTTTTTTCGATATCGGTGACGCTAAAGTAAGGAATCTGTCTTATGAGTCTGTTAGAATAGCATAAACGCAATAGGCGATCGTTATTCTTAACGTCGGAGTTACTATATATTTCTTGTAAGCTAGCGATAAGCTCGTCGTCGCTAGCGGCGCTAAAAGGGCCTAGTCCGGTAGCTTCTCGGATGATTTTTTCCTTACCAGCTAAGAGCCGTCCCTTACAGGTTCGTTAACACCTCGATGTTGACGTTAATCGAATCTTTCTTCTTCCGTATGTCCCTGACACGACAATCGGTGACGCTAAAGTAAGGAATCTGTCTTATGAGTCTGTTAGAGTAGCATCAACGCAATAGGCGATCGTTATTCTTAACGTCGGAGTTACTATATATTTCTTGTAAGCTAGCGATAAGCTCGTCGTCGCTAGCGGCGCTAAAAGGGCCTAGTCCGGTAGCTTCTCGGATGATTTTTTCCTTACCAGCTAAGAGCCGTCCCTTACAGGTTCGTTAACTCCTCGATGTTGACGTTAATCGAATCTTTCTTCTTCCGTATGTCCCTGACACGACATATTCCGAGTTTACCCGACTTGTCACGAAGAGTAAGACTGTACGCTGTACAGTAAGCGATCGAATGCTATTTTTCCTTATTCGATGCTTATCCCATGGTTATTTCTCTTCGCGGCGCGTTGCGTATGACTACGCTTGTGATTTCTTTCCTTAGCTATTGATTTTAATTTATTTTATTCGTATGCGAATGATTTCATTTTATAGAATAAGAAGCTTATGTTATACATAACAAATAAATTGTATGGGCAGTTACACTGCGTTAAGCAGAATAAAGCTGCGCTTATTTTAACAACATCTACCGATCTTTTATTTAGAAAAATCATGATTTTAGAGTGAGTTACCCCTCGGGTTTCGGTTCTTCTCAATCGATTTTGATTCTCTATAATATATGTATATATATATATATATATATATATATATATACATATACATATATTATAGTGTTATCCCCTGGCTGATAATATTTTTGCAATAAATTCTTTTGTGATTTTATTATATATATATATATATATAAGCATCCTCTTAAAATCACAAAAGAATTTATTGCAAAAATATTATCAGCCAGGGGATAACACTTTCACCGAATCAATATTTAAATTATACAACACGTTCAGATATCAATAATATCCATTGTCGCGCTTAAATATACAGCTATCTGTACAAGTTACCTGCAGTACCCTTTGAAATAATCGTATTCGCTCGGTTGTCACGAAAATTCGGAAGATATTTTCTATTCTTTTTCATAGAAAATATTTTCTTTAAAAGCTATTCCTTTTCATAAGAGATATTCCTTCTAAAAGACATTATTTCTCACAAAGTAGTTATTTTAATAATGGTAAAAGAGGATTTTAATATATTTGCAGCCATTCATAACGCTGCAGGTAAATTTTGCCTTTATGAGGTGCGCGGAGAAAAATACGAAAAATTTAATCATTCTTTTCTCTGGTTTCCAGATATAAAAAACCGATCACTAATTTTTAATATCTTTTAGACCAATAAACGGCAAAATGCTTCTAACGGATTGCCTTTATTAAATATCATTGACTTGTTGAATGCCAACCTAATCCGCTCATTTCTACGTCTACGTCGGAAATGTCGAAATGAAATTTTCACTATTAGATGCACATTTCGACAAAATATATAGCTAATACAATTAATTTATGCAAAATTATTATGTAGTACATTTATATTATTTTGGACTATTCTTTCAATATTAATTATATTTATATACAATATTACAAATATTATCCTTTTTATGAGTTTTACGTACTTTTATTGAGTTCAACGAGCTGTCGGCGCGGCACAATATTGAGTTCAACGTGCTAATAGCGCCGGTCATCAGTTAATACCACCATGACCTCACCACGTGTAAAAATCTAGAAATCGATTTTTTTGGTCATTGCAAAGGTCTAACATCCCGTTAAGCCGCCTTAAATCGTCCCTCATTGCTAGACATGGTTCTTTACACAAAGGTTGATCCGAAAGGAGATCGAATCCACTGAGATAATCTCAGTGATTCAATCTCCTTTCGAATATACTCGAGAGGGCACTGGCTCGGCTGGTGCGAGCCAAGAAAGAGGTAAATATCAGGGCGGGCTACAATTTATATGACAAGGACAACTATATTTTTTTCTCAGTAACATGCGTCTTGCCACTGTCAGTGCCACTCCAGTATACTTATATTTCAGTGATTGAAACGGAATGCAAAAGATGCCGTATTGTCAGTTTTTTCCGTAAGACATACTAGACATCTGTTTAGTTTATTTCTGTGTGCATACGCTTTATAAAATAGTATAAATTTAATAATTAATAATTGCAAAATTGCATTTTTGTTACAATCGATGAGCATGGATAAGAAGAATTCAACAAACAATTCAATATTAAATTGAAACCGATCAAAGATCACTAATAGACTTCTGAGGAAAAAAAGACAGTTGAAAGTAAACTAATTTGGACTAAAAATCTTTCCACATACATGCACAAAACACTTTTTTTAGTACATTTAATTGAAATTATTTAGCACGTTTTTATTGAATAGTATAAAAATAACGAATCTTTTTTTTTTAATAATGTAAATAACTAGATAACAGTGTAAAATAAAAAGCTATCGATAAAGATATAATCTTATTTAATCATATTACTCGAATATTTTAGGATCATTATATGATAATGAAAATTCTACTGTGACCCCCAGAATAAAACGTAGGTACATACAAAATTCGCGTGGAAGTCAAGGTTAATTTAAAAAGAGCAGATTGTTTCCTGCACATCTCTTGAATTATATAAAATAATATGTTTAAATGTCTAAAAAAGTATATTGAGTATATCTTGGAGTATAATAATCCTTTCGCGATTAGAAGCAGATAATAACTTACAAAATTAAATTTTTTAATTTTTATTTGATTTGTCATCTTACAGCATCCTCTATTTGTTCAATGTTTAATGAAAAAAGGAAAAAAAGATAAATTACAAAAGATACGAGGTTGCCAAGTATCATCTTTGTAACACTTTTCTGTAAAATCAATTTTTTTACCTTTATATACTTTTTTTCTTACAATTAGAAAGTATCAGTTTTTAATTTTTTTATCTCTTCAGAAATAAATGAACTATGATTTGATTGTTTGATTTTAATAAATTACAATTTAATTAAAAATTATATGGATTAAAATTGCAAAAAGAATTAACTTTTTAAAATTATAATTAAAATCGAAAAAGAGTAAAAAAAGAATGATTCAAATATGTTAACCTAGAGATGAGGAAAAGAAAGACGAGTATTCTTGTTTTATGATTCCATAACTATACCCTCTTTAAATTAATATAATAGTAATAAAATAAAATTTGAAAAATGTTAGAATCTATATTGAACAATAAGACTAATATCCTTTGATGTAAACGTATCAAAGCATTACAGTCAATATATAGATACTTATATAAAAAATATTTGTCATAAAATATTCTTTATACAAATACTACTTAATTTAAAAAAATAAATATTTATGTATTTTACAAATAATTTTTAAAGAATTTTTTTTTAAATTTAGGTGTCATCCCTAGCAGATCATGAGAAACTGATGATTGCAATTAAAAGCTTTGAATATTTAAACAATGAAGCATTCGAGAAAGAATTGTAAGTATATTATCTTATTCAAGAACGCTATACATATATATCTATATGGTGCGATAATTATGACGAATGTGCAATATGTAAGTGCATTTAATTATTTTTTAAATACCAGTGTACAATGGGAGGGTTCTACAGCGGAGGAACATATAGAGAAGATTAGTTGTAAGTTGACAATGGATTGTGAGATACCAGCGTTACAAGAGGTTAGTCTTTCTTTATAATTAATGAATATTATATGTAAGTTGCATTGTTTAAAATCATACAACATAATAATTAAATGCTTTTCTAATTTGTAACCAATATGGAAACAGGACACCATTCCAATGGTAAATACGGGTTTATCTGATTTTCCGACTACAATAAACACACTCTTTGAATTACAAAAACTAAACGAAGAAGAACAAAAAACTGGTATGTTATTAATAATTGTTAAATGTTTTTTCTTATTATCTTGTCAATTTCTATGGAAAGTAAAATTTTTTTATAGTTGATATTAACGAAGAAGTTGATATTAAAAAAGAAGTTATACCTAAAATAACTGGTAATATTGAAAGGACAACGGATATAGAACTTACAACTGACCAAGAAACAAAAGAAAAAGAATTTAAGTGTCCATCAAGTAATACTCTGCCTGTATCTCAAGAAATAAATAAGAGAAGTACAAATATTAAAAAGAAAAATGAAAATGTAAAAGGAAAAAGAAAAAAGAAAGAAAATTCAATCACAATAAATCATAAAAAAGTCAAGTCAGAGGAACAAGAAGATGTAGAAACTATAGGTGAGAGTAAATACCTGGTACTTCACCAAGAGGTGAAGTACCAGGTATTTAAATCAATTTATATTGATGCGTATTAAACTATTATGTAAAAATAGGCATTGTTACATTTTGCTAACATTTATTTTTTATTAGTACTAGAAGCAGTCGATGAAGACAGTTTGTTAGAAAAATTTGAGGCTTCTCTAAATTCAAAACCACGCAATAAATTGACCGTTAAAAATAATCGCACATATGACTCGAGATCAAACAAACCGTGCCAAGTGATACAAGAATGCCGGACTAGCGTATCGGAAAAATCCGTTTCGCAAGCTTCCACTCTACAGAAGAATGTACACAACTCATTATCCAAAGACTTAATCGATAAAATAAAGGTTATTATCTCAATAAATATTTTAATATTTAAGCAGACTAGCATAATTTGATTACGATCTAATTACGATTATCTTGTTGAATTTTAGGCATCAGAATATAAAAAAAAATCTATTCCGATAATACCAGCTATGCCAAATATACAGGATGGGAATCGTCGTAACAGTGTACGAACGCAAGACGGAGCTTCTCGTAACAAGATTATGAAGACAAATTCTACAGTAAGTCCTTTTTCTAAATTATGACACAATTGAAATATGCATGTAAAATGCAATAAAATTGACTATTATTGCAAAATTTTTTATATAAAATAATCCACTACTAATTAAAACGCTTTTTTAGGTAACAAACAATGCTAAGAGTAGAATACTCAGTAATGCTTTGGTACAGTTGGATCATGATTATTGTAGTAGTGCCAACTTCTCTTTTCATACTAAGAACTGCAATAACAATAGTAAGTTGTCTAACAATGGATAAAAACAAAAACTATTTTAATTAAAGATATTAAAGTTTATCTATCTTTTTCTACAGAAACCACGAAATATACATCTATAAAATCGAGCCAAAATAAGAGCTCGAGCATAATTGAAGAGCGACAAAATAGTCTCTCTTCAAATGTATACTACAATTTAAAACCGGTTAATATATGTGGCATTAATAAAAAACCTCAGAAACCAGAAGCCTTACAAAATAAAATAAAAGATAATTTGCTCGAAAATAATCATAAAGATTGTCAAAAGGAGATTTTTTTGAAACAATCTCATGACTCAAGTAATTCGTTATCTATTAAAAACATAAATTCGAATAAATCTTCATTTTCTGCCACACTTCAAACGACCATTCGTTCAGCTTTAGCTAAAAGAATCTTGCAATCGGATGGTATATTACCTAAAACAAATATTGTAAAAACGAGTTCTAAAACACAGCATATGATTTCTGTACTGAAGAATCCACCAAACGCATCACAATCACCGTTTTCAACAAATAATTTTAATGAAAATATAGTGACCACTACAAACAGTTTAAACAATGAAGTACAAAATATAATTGTACAGAATACTCAAAACACGTTGCCACATGAAGAAGTGAAGACAGGTCCACCTCGTACAAGAATAAATCTAGAAGAATATTATAGGATGAAGAACAAAAACAAGATAATACAAAAAAATAAATCTCCCACGGTATTAGTGGATATCTATCATGCTGCTACTATGACAGTCCTCATAATCAAAGACAATTCTGATAATCCTGAGATTTGGTGTGAGAGAGAATTCATTCGAGTCAATAAAGCCGAATCAGAGATAAAAGCAGAAAAAAGCAAGCCAAAACCACCTACTTGTGATGCAGAAGCACAAACAGACGATAATATCTTTGAATTTTCCACAAACACAGTGGTGGATGTTGTTGATGAGGAAGATAAAAAAAGGTAATGTGTTAAATATTAATTTTATTAAATTTCACAATAAATCTTCTTATTTGAGTGTTTCTTGTGTTCAAGACAAGCCAATTGTTTTAACAACGCGAATAATCTGGTAAAAAGATATTATTTATATTAAATAATGATGTAATATATGGTAATATTGTGACAACAATTACATACGTTTTAAAAAAGATTCTTCGAAAACTGATCAGTTTTAACATATATTTAATATAGTCCTTTTTGTCTCTTCTATGAGAAAAGCCATTGTGAAATTTTATAGAAAGAACTTTCTCATTTTAATTATATTATAATAATTTGTATATTACAATAGGAAGGAAAGTACAAAGAATAAAGAACAAGAGTCTTGCAAAAGACTCTCTCACAGTCGATCTAGATCAAAAAGTCAAAGCAAGAAGACGAGCAGAAGCAGAAGTAGAAGCATAAGTAGGAGCAGAAGAAGGAGTAGAGATAGAAAGAGAAGTAGAAGCTACAGCAAAAGTAAAAGTAGAAGCCGAAGTAAGAGCAGGACTAGAAGTAGAAATAGGAACAGAAGCAGAAATATTACACGTAGTAGGAGCACAACCAGAAGCAGAAGTAGGAGTAGGTCTCGTCGACGTAGCAATACCCGCCGACGAACAATAAGTCATCGACGCAGTTCTGTCAGCTCAACCGGCAGTTGGTCATCTCGCTCACATTCGACAAAATACTCATATTCAAGTTCCAGTTCTCGATCCCGCAACGTTTCTCGATCTAGATCCAGATCCAGATCTAGGTCTAGGTCTCCCAGGCAACATTATTCTAGTCGTTCAAGGTAAATAACGAAAGTAAGAAAAATAATATAACACGGAATAATTTTGCAATCGATTTTATAGAATAATTACATTTCTTCGAATCAGCCTACATCTCTCTACTTTGGCAATCTTAATTTTAAATTTAATATAATTTTTGCAATTAAAATAGATTCTTTGATGAATTTGGAGTCAATATTTCTTTTAATAAAAATAATAAAAGGCTTTAAAAATAAAAAATGTTAAAATACAATTCTTATTTTAAATCAGTGAAAGAATTTTTAACTTTTTATAAATAAATTTAAATAGACCAATAGTGCAATCTAGTTGACTCATTAAAACTTAATTTACAAGGAATTTGTTTAATTATTTATAATTTTGAAATTATTATCTTTTTGATTAAAAAAAAGAACTCAAACTTTGTTTGATAGAAAAAATTTATTAAAGTTAAAATAGCAAGGAATTTTATATAAGTTCAATTATTTTTTCGCTCTTATTAATATTTATCGAAATAACTAAACTTATATAAAATTCCTTGCTGTTTTAACTTTATGAATTTTTCAGCGTTTGCTTATTAAAATAATTCATTCCAATCAAAATTATATAATAAGTAAAGTTAAGGATACCTACGTTTTAAATTACGAACAAGATTGATCTAAATATAAATGTTTAAAACTCTTATATAAATTACATATTAATAGGTCTTCCTCGTCTTCGAATTTTGGTAGAAATAGATGGTCTAATCATCGAGGAAGAAATAGCAGCGATCGTGAAAGAAATTATGATAGATATAGGAGATTTCCCTGGGATATTTCCACCAATCCCTATAGAAATCACAGGTAAAACTTTTTTTTTTTAAGATACATTGGTGTTTTTTCTAGACATAGAAACAAATATTTGTTTAACAAATTTCCTACTACAATTTATTACACTATGTTCAATGTTAAATAGCGTGTCTCCAATTGAAGAGCTTATTTCTATAATGTCTTATAATTAATTTTCTATAAAATATTTATAAAATTATATAGTTTTTCAAAAAATTAGGAAAAAATAAAGAACTTATTTATGGAAACTAAATTTTTCTATTGGTGTCAAAAGCTAACTATGCACCCCAATAGATAGCCATATATGTAAAATCCTACCAACATAGCAATACAAGTTTGAACGAAGATCCTTTCAATATTTTTATAATTTGTTTCTAGTAGATCGCCATTACGTTCTTGTCACAAACCCTATGACAATTGGTACAATAGAGAAAAACAGAGGGAAGTAAACGATCGGAGAGTGATATATGTGGGAGGAATAAACGAAGGAATTACCAGAGCTGATCTACGTAGAAGATTTGAGATCTTTGGACCTATTGTAGATATTAGTTTACATTTTCGTGAATATGGGTATGTGTCTTCAGTGTCTTCACTATCCACTTTATTATTTTTTTAACATTATTGATTTTATTATTTTCTTATTAAATTTTATTATTTTCTAATTAAATATATACTATTCTCATCTACAATATATGATTGATTTCAGCGATAATTACGGTTTCGTCACTTTTAAGTACAACAATGATGCGTATAGAGCTAAGGAGCACGGTAATGACAATCCGTCTTTACCTAGATATGACCTATGCTTTGGGAATCGTAGAGCCTTTTGCAAATCCACTTATGCTGATCTTGGTAAGAGAAAATTAATTATATTAATATATTGTACATATGTATATGTGTGTATAGTATATATTATTGTCCGATGATTATGACAATTACATTTTCTTGACAGACGATATGAGGAGTAATGCACCCATTACCACCAGATTGCCTCAAACAAATGAAGTAAACTTCGATTATCTCTTGGAGGAGGCAAAAGCAGACTTGCATAAAAGAAAAGTTTGACATACGTATTGTCTAATAGTTTTAAATATAGTTTATACAATAGTATGGATGTTATTAAAGAAAATTGAAGGAACGCACCTGTATCTATTCTCATGCATATATGTTGCATGTATACAGTGTGTTTCGGTGCTGCTCCTTTACTATAGTAAATTAGTAAATATTAAGCTGCGTACTCACTAACGGAGCGAGTTCCAGCGAGCAAGAACGAGCGAGCATTCGCTCATATTCACAAATGCTCGTTTGTGTTTGATCAAAATATTCGCCCTATATTGGGCACGAATTCGCTTCTGTTCGCAGTTAATCCGAAAAGTGACGAGCAAATCGTATAATAGCAAGAACTCTTTGCATTCCTTTCTAAACGACACAATAAGTGATTGTATTTTTTTTTTAATTTCTACGCTTTCGATCCCCATTAATACAGCTAATTCTTTCCACGCATCTTCTTTTTCATTTTTTATTTTATAATATTTATTACTAGCATCTCACAATATATTCTAAGCGTCTATGAGTTTGAAAATTTTATTATTTGGCCATTTCATAATAAATGACCTTTCTAATCGAGGACGAAGTAAACCTCCTCGCCGAACATTCGAATTAAAGAAACAGTCGTCTACATTGGATAATCGCGAATACATCTTTTCTTTGATATACCGATATCAGCCGGATCATTCGCAAGCATGAGCGAGCGAGCAAGCGTTTGCCTGCTCGCTAATCCGTACACAACCAAACGATTATTGAGTGCGAATGCTCGCTCCGTTGGTGAGTACGCAGCTTTAGGAGCATGCAAGCATTTGAAATTTTCGGGTATCCGATGTCTTATATAGATTTTTAATTTTTTCAAATATTTTTTTCCTTAGCAGTAAAAATATTTATTTCCTTATAAAAATCATATATTATGATTATGATTAGTACCATTCCACATTTTTATTCCATTTTCCCTTTATCTGTTTCTCCAAAAATCCCAACACACTTCTATAAGTTCTCTACATCAAAATATTACCCACAATCAGTTTTACCAAAAAATAAATTTAAATTTTATTGATTTTTTGATTTCGTAATAAGGTACGGATAATCGAAAATATTCATATGATTATTAATAAGATTTAGCAAGTACCTGATCTTTGTGAGAGTAATCGAACTTGATTGGTCATGAACTTTGCTATCTCTAGGAAAAATAATATGACGATAGGCAACTCGATTGGTTATGAATTTTGCACATCTTTAGGAAAAATAATATGACGATAGGCAAAATTTGCCTTAATGTAGATATATTTCAGAATTTCCAGTAATATGATTCTGAAAAAGTAATGAAAGATAAAGTGCAGAGATTTACTTTAAAAGATTCCACGTATTGATTCCATCTGTGCAACTAATGTGCAACCAGATGTGAATATATACGCGAAAGTTAGATCATTTATAGCAAGGACATTTTTAAATATGCAAATCGAGTATTTTAAATAAATTTTTTGACCCTAATTATGTTTAACCCTCGTAGGCCACACACATTTATTTATTGCATACGTGTAAGCCATACTGGGATCTGGAGAACCCCATTTTTCACTTATAAGTTTTGAAAAAAATCAACATATTGTAATGTTTTTTTTTTTTAATTGTTTGTAAATTTTCTGAGAATTTTAATGGCAATCTCAGAATTTGTAAAAAAAAATTATCAAAAAATACGCATTAAAAAATATAAATAATAGTTTCAAACGTAGTTCCAAAATTTCGTTAGGGTCCCTGAAATCTCAGTGTAGCTTTCAAGGGTTAAAATATTATTTATTGCTCCTTTCATGATTTTTCATAGTTATTTTAACTCAAGGCGTTATATCACTGCATATTTCATGTTTATTCTTTCATATATGATTTATTTCTTTATGTATCTATTCTAGCAATCTAAAATTAGTCAAGAATTATCGTCATTGTTTTATTAAATATGAAACTTAGTTACCCGGTTGTGATATAATCTTTGACTCAATTACGTAGCTCGAGCGATAACAAAGAGAACAGTTCTATAGAATTTTAATTAAATTACATGTGTCAAATATGTCGTATATTTGACCGACAAATCTCTACTAGTATAAACTACTACTACTACTACTATAGCCCAAATTATTTAATGAAATGTAAGCGTTTAGTTGATCATCTTCGTTAATTTAATCGTATATCATGTACATTTATGTCTCTTATACAATTAATCATTTACTGTCTTACTGCCACGATCATCTATTAATTGGAATCATTGATTAGAAACAGATTTTCCAGTAAAGGTAAAACAATGAAATAATCTTGTCTTAAAAAAAAATTAGGAAAATTTTATTGTGTGAGTAAAATTTCATCATAATAATTGTTTAATTAAATCTGTATATGTATATATGGACAATTATTGTTAAATAAATACATGCATATTAAAAACCACACATATTATGATTATGATGATTAGTACCATTCCACATTTTTATCCCATGTTTCTTTTATCTCTTTCTCCAAATCCCAACACATTTCTATAAGTTCTCTACACCAAAATAGAAAGTAGATTCGAAATTTACGATCTAACAATTTATCTTTACACTTGATGCATAATCATACAGTAACGATATAACTTTATAGTCGTAAGCAACTGATGGTGTATACTCGAAGTTCTTTATCATCCAAGGATGAAAGAGTGATCGTTGCTTCATACAATGGAGGAGTCGTTGGTAGAACATGTATGATCATTGGAACTTGCTGGTTGGACAGCCTCACATCTAGACATACATATATCATCAAAATCTCTATTTTTACTGAAAACATAAGATGCAACAATTTACATAAGATACATGCAAATTGAAATATACATGTGTTATGGGAACAATAAATATATAACATATATATATATATATATATTATATATCTTATAAACTATAGTAACTATAGCATCGAACATGAATAAATAATCAAGAAAAGAATTATTTCTTATCGTACAATGCTAAAAAAATTCATATGATTCTTTGCCTTTTAATTAAATGAAAAACAAAATTATATCCTATTCTTGCATCTTCAAAACTTAATTCTTGAATTTTCTCTAGATTTTTAATAGTTTGCAATGAAAAAATGTTGGACATTTTAGTTACATAAATATTGATTTCAAGTTATGCAAAGATTTCATGGGTGAATGATAATGGAAGACAATGATATTTTCGTATTTTTTAAAGGGATAGCAAAAATAAATTAAGCATGTCCTTTTAAATGGGTTATCTTGTATATACAATAGTAAAAAAACAAAGCATACAGCCTGAATCTTACTTGCCTTGTATAGTGAAGCATTCTGGTAGAATAAGAGGACTCGATTTGTCCGAAATTGTAACCTTATATGTGACTGCAGTATTAAAAACTTGGACAAATTCCAAAGCTGCGGAATCAACATGATCTCCCATCAACCACTTTATTAATCGTAGCTCGATATAGGTATCTAAAAACAACATTTAAAAGAGAGGAATTAGAAACTGATTGCGAGTAAAAAAGATAGCAACATAAATGACAATTATTTGTTTACATGGCAAAATAAATAGACTATAGAGTTACGAATAAACTAAATGATTCGGCTAATAAGCGTTTTAATATTTTGGATGTCATATAATTCACTAGAATGACGTACTCAAGTATTTGGACCAGAACAAACGTTCCTTCGATTCAAGAGTTTTCTGAAACATCTTAGCTACACATCTTCGAAGCTGAACATTACAGGATGGTATAAGTACGCTGACGTTAAATGGACAATTGTCTCTTACGCCACTTCGCTGATTTGAGCAAATGCATTCACCTTGAGGCGTCCACTCGACAACGATGCGATCGTTGACCGACGTTTGCCAAACTGAATTTATCTGTTACGATCAATAAGAAACGTAATAATATAATTTTATTGAATCGGCGGTATCTTTAATTTTTCCAGATGCTAAATATTAAGTTTGTGCATATAAAATGTTGGATTTTTACTAATTGAAAATATTGATGCAGTGTTACAATTATATTTATTTCATAGAGCATAATTTGATATACAATTTAATTACTTATCTTTTATAGTTATCATTAGTTACGCTTATTTGTAGTTATGTGTGCTCATAGAACTTTTTTCAAAAACACGTTTTGGTTATTTGGTTATTTATTTAAAGTTTAAAATAAGAATAAATTCTAATAAAACTTGTATAATTTTTTTATATGAATTTAAATTGGAGAATAATGTTACTGCAGCTACGTGTACTTGTAATATTAACAGAGCTTTTGGACAAAACACTGTTAATAAAAGAACAGTATAGCATTGGTTCCAAATTTTTATTCTGGAAATTTTTTTTTGCAAAATGAGTCACATGATAAAGTTTCAATTGATAATGGCATTTTAATAGTTTTAGTAAAAGAAGATTCTAGTCAAACGACAAGAGAACTCGTTAGAAGAATAGATATACCTATGTATAAATAAAAATAGTGTCTAACATTGTTTTAATGACTGCATACATTTCGAACAATAATAAATAAAATTAAATAAATTTAATTACAAAATCCTCTAGATTATCATGTTCATCATATCATATTATATATTTTCAACATTTTAATAATTTCCTAAAGAACAAATAAATTTTCAAAAATGAAGATGATGTTGAAAGAGTTGTAAAACAATTAATCGATTTTTAAACTAGTTTTTTTAGAAATGGTATTTATTTATTGTGCACAAGCTGAAGGGGGGGGGGGGGGAATGTTTTGATGCCAAAGAAACTTTTTTTGTTTAAAAAAATATATATAATGTTTTAATTATTCATTAAAGTATCCAACATTTTATATGCACCATTTTATATGCACTTCTAATATATTTTTCCCACATTTTGAGTCACTTAATTTATAGACAACCTTGTATTTTCGTCTGCCGTAAAAAACAATTCGCTCGTACTTGGATAATAAAGTCGCCTGTTTTTGCTTGGAAGATCAACCAAAAAGTTCGTTGCTTAGGTGCGATGCATGCTACACTGATCGATAAATGCGCCTCTGATGCACCCTCAGCGACGACTATTGATTCCTGATTCAAGAAAAGTCTTCTTGGTATTTTCCTGGCTCGCAACTCGCGCCATCGCATTATTTTTAGGGTTGCTAAAAATATGTGGGTTACGATTATGTCGCACATGTCTGCATATACTGTGTATTATAAGATTAAGAATATTCTGATTATTAAATTATTATTACATTGTTAAATTCGTTGTATCAAATTATACTCAATTTCAGTCATTTATATAAACCATTCCTATATATTGTAAAATAATACTGTTTTGTGTTAAAATAATAAATTTCGACACACATGGTAGTTAAAAATAACAAAATGTTATTTAACTCAATTAAGCATTAGTTTAGATTTTATTTAATATTTAACAGTGTAAATTATATCGTTTATATTATAAAATTAAGAATAATGAATTAGCTCGGAACATATCAAACAAATTACTATATACAGCGTTTTTTAGAATAAAGCTAATATAATAAAATAGTTTAGCACGTTGAATTTTGCACGAGAGTTTAAGTAAAAAGGTAACTTTTAACAGATATGATCGTTTTTTACACTGGAAAAATTTCGGCAAGTTCTCCGTGTTTATATAATAGCGAGTGAGTCTTGAAAATCTTCGATATTTCAAAAATTCTATTTTTTCTTACAGAGGTGGCTCGGCCGTTCGTCCGTCATCCATATTTCGTATTCTGCTGCGTTTTGGTAGGGTATATTGATTCTCAGATTCATTTCGACAATCTCGTACAGTTTACTGCGTATAGTATACTCGCTCGCAATTCCCAGATTATCGATATAACCCTCCAAGACGATAGTCTGATTCTTTCCGAAATGTGGTCCAATAGCCCGTCCGCAAAGCACCAAGTATGCTGTCGGTGAATTAATAAATCCGATGTTACACGCAAGAGTTTAAAAAAATCTCATTTTGAAAAATTTTCAGAAGCTTATTGTTAATTTGATCGAATATCAAAAGTAATGAAGATGCATCAAGAGTCATCTTGTCGAGTTAAATGAAACGTTCTATACAATCCGGGTGAGGATTTGGGAGCTTAAAAAAATAATTTAAAATGAATTTATGCTTCACCTCTGTTTTTCCGTATTTTCTTGGCATGAAACTGTATTTGTATTTGCCCGCTGCCGTGGGCGTTTAAACGCAAGACCGATACGGGTTTCAGGATGGTAAAAAAACGATTGACATCGTTCACGAGCAACAATAAATAATTTACAATGTTGTCCGTCGGATTCGAAACGCTTATTTGCTTTGTTATGGTTTGGGACAGTGGACAGCTAAATTTGATCTGTAACAACAAAACAAATAACAGTAATGTTATTCAATTTACACGCGTGATATGAGACTATGTGTTTTAGGATTAAAGTCTTCCATTTAAAAAGTATTTTTTATAACGTAAAATATAAAAGTGATATTAAATTTATGATTTCTTTTCGCACAAACCTTGGCGCGAGGCACGTACGTCGGCAAAACTTGGAAGAGATGGACCACCAGCATTAATATTTGCACTTGATTCGGATTAACTAATTGCATTGGCGTAATTACGAAGCCAAGTCGTATTTTCCTCCAAGCGGTGACTAGGCAAATAGCGTTATGCAACATCTGCGAAAATTATGTGGTTTGCACCCACAATATAATTAGGATTGTATCACGATTTAAGATTAAAGATAACGATCAAGATTAAATTGTTAAATTATTGCGACTGTCAATTTAATATCGTGTTCTTTGTTCTATACCTTTTTCTTCGTCTTTATAATAATTATGATAAATTGCACAAATTTATAAAAAAAATAATGGCGTTTACAAAAATTAACTTAAGTCTAATTGTAACTTTTTACTACTTTTATCTCGAAATTTACAATAATATATCTAAATATATACGAAAATCGAGTTTTTACATCGTCCCTTCCGTCTTGATATACTCATTGTGTGAATTTTCAATATTTTCTACACCTACGTATGATTGAAATAATGATATCTGTCAAAAATAGCGTCCGTTATAATGTCAATTGCTTTAATTGATTCACATTTTCCTAATTGGATCTCGAGTTTTAATGCGCACAATTTTGATATTATTTTAATCTTTAATGTATAAACTAATATATGGTTCTTTTAAGCTATCGCTAGAATCAAGTCCTCGACACTGAATTACTTCATGTTTGTTTCTTGGGCAAATGTATAAGTTGCTAAAGCATTCATCAATGAGAAAGGGACAGTAGGCCGCTGTAACTGCGATTAGCACGAGACTATCTGACAAATTGCAGTGAAAATTCTGGATTTTGCGATGCTCGGCTACATCTTGCTTTTCTCGTAGATTCAAGATTACACGGCGATCGGTCATCCAATCTCGCGCACGCTGTTGCTCGTAATGATATTGCAACCATGCCAGCAGAAACTTTTCTTCCGCGCAATGGTCATCGGAAACGATTTCGCAGCTTGGCGAATTTGCGATACTCTGAATGGCTCTCTCATGTAGTTCGTATTGCCTCGGCAAGCTGGGAAAAGCATATCCAATTAGAGATGCGATTGTAAAATTACGTAACGCAATAAAACGAACCTTGACGTAGACGATACTATCGATTCCCGATACACCGTGGATCTCCTCGAGGAAGGCGGCGACGTCCAGAATTTACGCTCATGTATTCCACGGAGCACGAAACACTTGTACGTCTGCAAAATCACATCCAACCAACATTGCTTATTTCTCGATTCGAATAATTGCCGCGAGAGTCGTTCACGTGGCACACAATTCGTATTGAAAAGTCTATTCCTTCGTGCCTGTAACGTAATTAACAGTAGACAGATGGATCTTCATATGGGACTGTAATTTAGCTAAAAGTTTCTTCCGTATATTGGCCTTTAATGGATTAAATCTTATTACTGCCACTTGAAAAAGAGAAATTATATAATGTGCTGTATGGGGTATAGCTTGTAACTTATAAGTCTTATATAACTAACATTACTTTGTACGATGTCAGTGCTAATTAGATAATCGTTGTAATTGAGAAGAAATTGCGGCGAAACATGAACTAAACATGCTCCTTGAGACAGAAGAAAGTCGAGTATCTTGTTATATAACTGGAGGACATAATCGATTCTTTCGATGTCATTTTCAGGTAACAGTTGCTTCGACCTTGAACGAAGAAACAATGTATGTACTCGAGGAAACATGTACAAATTCTCTCATATTAATATAACGATATTACAATTTTCCCAGGTAAGCGTGAATATTTGGTCCTACGAGCGATTCGAGGACATCGATGAATGATAGCATAATCAAGCCGCTTTCTTGTTTAGAATTTCTCACGTATGATCTTTTCTTCATGTGGAGGTACGAAAAAGCTGCCGTAATGCCGTAAGGAATGTTTGGATAAAAACGAAATTTCAGTGGGCCCGAATACATCCATTCTTCCACAATCGTCATTATTCTTTCCACATGTTTCTCGCAATCACTAAAAATAAATACATGTAAGATACTTGCAATACAAATCATATTACATTTTATAATATCTATAAATTATATATAAATTTGCTTTTGCAGAATTTTAATTATATATCATTAAATTAACGGTTCTTAAAGATTCAAAAAATCCTTAAAATCTGGGAAGATATAGAAAAAGATCCACTAATTATAACTTAAAATACTTAAATAGTAAAACACTTATATTTTATTCTACGCATTTATACTTTCTCATAATAAACGTTTGTGTTAATTTTAATCGCCAATTATTTATTTTAATTCTTACAATTAGTTATTAAAGATAGCAAAGAGATCTGCATTATGTTAAATTTGAGTTTGAAGAAGAACAAATTAAAGTCACTTTTAAGCTTTTCCAGTCATATAGATACAAATTTATCTTTAATTTTAACTATAATTCAAGTCATCTTAAGTTCTTACACTAAATACGATGTTTTGTTTCCCCTTTTTCGATACTTACTCTTTTCGATCGTTGGCGGGATAACTAATTGTAAGATGCAATAATCTTTCGGAGAGTTTGCGGTCCCTCGTTCCGAGAGCCATAGAAACCGCGGAAGGTCTTTTGCGAATCGATACTCGTTTACCGTTATCATCCTGCGTCCGTTTTCCATCTACTTTAATATTCTCGTTACCTATTCTATTATCATTTATTTCTTTGTTCCAATGCAATTTTGAATCTGTCGTTTTATCGACAAAACTTGTAGTTCGATCATTAAAATGCGACGTAATACTGAGTCTTGATTCGAGTATTTCGCTCTGTATAAACAGGTAGGTCATATATTAATAAAATATACATAGCAAATGGTTTTATTCTCTTATAAAAACAAATACTTCAGAAAAATATAAAAACAACCTAATATTACAACATATTCTTGTCCAAATAAACGATATCATAAAAGAAGACTATGAGAAAGTACAAACCATAAAGTCATAATAATTTTTGTCAATTCCGAATAATATGACAATTAAAACTGACATAATTCTGATAAATTCAATCTCCAGTGGCTTACATAAATATTATTTTAAACGATCTATTGTTATAACGCGTCAGAATTCAGGATGACATTTTATTCATGTTATATACTCCTTATTGTTATAGGTATGTATGTGTAACGTATATTAAGTCCATTTTAAACAATCTATATAACAATCTATAATTGGCATTAAAATCCAAGATAAAATTTTATTTATAATTTTATGTACCGTGTAACAGAAAAAGTATTTAAAGAACCGGAATACACGCATACACATTAAAAAATACGCGGTATAATATAAAATTATAAGCAGAATTCTATCTTAAAATCTGACGCGAATTGTTTGATCGTTTAAAGTGAGCTTATTATAACTTTACGGGGGCACGTAAAGTTATAATAAAATTTTGTCATATGTTATTAAAATAAAATCTATGTCAATTGCGGCCTTCTGCGATTTATTTACGAATAAATAAATATTATCACGTATCAAAAACCAAATTTAGCAAAATTATATCGTCATTCTCTGAAGTAATTTGTCTGGGAGGTATTTGTTACATGGCAAATCGAAAAAGTGAGAAAATAGAAACGCACGTGTCTGCGTGTACCGCGAGGAATTCCGTCGTTGTCGTAATCGTCCTCGTCTGTTGCGCTATCTGATGATATTGATGGACACGAGACATGTTTTTCCAGATATCTGCCGTATGTCTTATCAAAGGTAGACTTCATAGGATACATGTACGTCGTTAACAAATTATTATCCGCTGTTGCATACACCGTTAAAAAACACGCAGCAAGCGCATGATCGTCCGCAAATTCAATACTTAAGCAAAATGAAACTGGTTGATCGCTCTTGAATATTATTCTTGCTTCAAGTTCCACGTATCTTCTTGCAACAAAGAACAACCTTATAAATATTCTTGCATAAAATATTATTTTTGTTAATCGGATAAAGTATTTATCCGATCGGAAAAAGTACTTATTAATTCTTCGCTATATAAATATTTAAATATTATTAGATCACAATTGTTTAATCGTTATTAATATTTTTTTAACGATATACAAATTTGCGAGAAATAGTACTCCAGCTCACGATTGAGGAGAGACAACGTTGCCGTTCAGGAACTCGACGCGCAACAACTCTTTATAATCACCGCTGCATCGCGGCGCGGGCGTCGTCAAAAAGTTCAGCCGTATAAACGTCGCGTTATCAAAGTGCCTCGCTCGGATCCTAAACTTTTCCTCTATCGCCGTGCCGAGAGGAACGGGCGTAAAATATATCTCCGTCGGCTCGACGTCGATCGAACTGGCGGGAAACTCGCCGTCGAGACGTAATTTATTGAAGACGCCGTCGGCGTCGTCGAGCTCACCGCGAACGTATATCGGTGCCTCCGCACTAAAGCTGCCGCGTCTCCTCGGCTTGAACTCGAGAACGAAGGAGACGCTACCGCCCGCGCCGGGACGTAAGGTACACTCGATCGAATCTAGAGTCCTTCTAATCTCCGCACCGTGAGACCATTCTATGGCGAACGGGCAATCAGCTTTGTTAAATTCCTCGATATTTATTGACAATACTATTTCCCTCGATGTTACCCGATTTTCTATAAACAATTCTTCGGACAGCTGGTGGCAAAGAATGGAAAGATTAGCTTGAAATGCCTTAATCAAACGTAGAAATTCGCTCAATATAAAATTTATAATTAAAGTCTACAAGGACAAAAATATTTTATATCTCTGTGCATAGAAATCTTTTCTACATGTTTTTATACACTTTTTACATGAATCTTTTTGTATTAACAGTATTTCTATACTTCTATTTTTGGTTTTTTTTTTTTATTTCATTGGTACGTGCAAAATCTTACTTTGTTAGTCGCAGCGTTGAATCGGAACAAAAGTTTGCTGAAGAAAACAACGCGGCTAGCCACGGTATAATCGATAGATATAGTCGACAGCTTATCAGGCAACGGCGTTATGGCAAAACCCGGTAAATGCGCATAATAAGCTTCATGCGATTTCAAAAACTCCGCTGGTCGAATGCTCTTGGGATTCGGCATCGACACCGGACCGAGCAGCTGATTTATCACGATCGGCAGATAGAAAGCATAGCTGGCCAAATCGACTGGTTGAAAGTGCAGATAAAGATTTTGACTTGCACCTGGCACGATGGTTATCGCTTCCGTACCTTTTTGTTTATTGAATATATAAATTGTAATTAAATTATTCGATTTATTAGCTAAAATTTTTAATTTTTAATTTTTAATTAATTTATTAATTGTTAAAGTTACAAATATATGTTTTTTTTAGGAAAAGACTATTCTCTTGTCGGAGATACTTTTTACTTAATTATTTTAGGATACTGTCATGTCCGCTTACCTACTTCCAATTTTTTATTATATCTATATTTGTCATCCTTTCTAATTCTTCATCGAGATATCTTTTACTTCGATATTTTTCATTATTGTCGAAACCGCTTACCTATTTCCGAACTTTTGCCATTTGCCGATAGAGAGACATGAAATTCGGGATATTCTTCCAACAAAACTTGCAGTTTCAATAACGTTGTCCCGACGTTTGTGGCTGTTATTTGGTGAGTTTGAAGGGTATCAATGCTGAGGCGTTTTATGTCTATTCGTTGCGGCAGAAGCTTTAGTCGCGGAAATGATACATTGCCATTTATCCTATACAGTAACTGTAGACACCCTTGAATCGTAACGGCAATTGTGGTAGTAAAGCGACAGCAAACGTCGAGCGTAAGGTACACCTAAGCAATGATAAAAATGTCGTTTGCATATTACAAAATTTTACTATTTGAGAGAGTGAGAGAGAGAGAGAGAGAGAGACTGATTGAAAACGTACCTCAAGAATTGCGGTACCGCGCGGAGATATTTTCCCTTGCAGCGGACTAACGCTACAGCCGCGTATCAGTGACGCGCTATCTATCTCGTACATCACCTCGTTGAATTCAAAGTTTTGAAGAACGGCGACCATCCTTGTTGGCAAATTGAGAGGTATTTCCCCGAGATTCGCGTTATCACTCGCGAATTCAACCCTCGGTGTAAATCGCGGTACGCTAAGTCGCAGGGACACGCGACTTCCGCTCTCGCACTTCATCATCGCTTGAGCGTAATTATCTCTAACGTTATCAGACTCGTAATACATGTAAACGTGTAACGTAGCGTTACCGCGTACGGAACCCGATCTCGGTTCTATATGGAATCCAGACGCTGCTGGTACTTCCCATCTGTAACGAATTTATTATTCTGCATTGTGCGTTACATTTTAACTATTCGAGTTATTCTGCAAGTCCACGACTTATCGAGATTACAAGTGGACGCTTAAAAAAGATTCAATTATTCCTTACAGTTAAACATCTTAAAAATCTTCCATTATTATTGAAATATTGGTTCAGGAAGAAGTATCGTATGTATAAATTTCAAACTCGGACATTAATATTAGGCCAACGATCTATTATACCCATCGGAGAAATCTCTCATTTTTTTACTCTGAATTTTAAACATACATAGACCTCTACTTGCTTTCTCAAATATTCACTTGTTTTCATGTATATAATGTATATAATTCTTTCAATTATAATATATTGAAAGAAATGCATTTTACCTGAAACGTATTTTCGCGTCCAATTTGTTTGTAATTCGGACAACAGAGGCCATTGGTTGATAAACTTCTGCTTTCGACCATTCCTTCTCAAATTTAATCTCTCTTTTGTCAATATATAGTTGTTTTTGAACGATGTAAGCAGTAATATTGAGCTCGAAAGAGTGATTATCATTAATCACATAATTTATATATCCATTAAACTTGCCAACTCCGTCCGCAAAATACTCGACTAATCTTGTCATTATCGAGTCTGGTTGCAAGATCATTAAGTTACCTTCCGGAAAGTAGATGCACTTGGTTGACAAACTTATTAATCGAATCATCACTGGAACGTCGTTCGTATTCTTTACAACCAAACGACGGTAGTTTAAGCTATTCGGTGCTACCTATCAATTACTCGATGTCCATGATTAAAATAATTTAACGAGCTTCTATTAGAATCATCGCTTTTGTTTGTACAGTTTATTATAACTCACGAAATTGATAAAATGCTCGAAAATATTTATAAATGTTTTTATAATGTAAAATTTTTAATAAAAGTTTTTATATAATAAGGAGGCAAATGAGAGAGAGAGAGAGAGAAAAGACATTAAAAACCAATGTTTATGACTTGTATATTATCTCTCTCTCTTTCTCAGAAGAATAAAATTTCTTTCTAAGATAATAAGTTTCTGAGAAATTTTTATGATTTTTTAAACACTTGATCAATTTTATGAGTTACTATTATATATGATATTTTGGATTACCTACCATTCCAAAGGCAAAAGTGGTTGGATAAATGTGGACTTTATATATTTGTAAAGGCGATAAAGGTATCAATACAGCTGCCTTGGTTGTCGAAATCGATTTCTTGAGCGGAGCTCTTATATTTCCTGCAAATTTACTTATTATTTCCGAATAGTCTTTATATAATAGCTTCCATTTGGGTGAGCGTAAAAGACGTTTTGTAATTTCCTCGTCATTATCTATTATTTTTGCTGGCAAACTTTTTTTACCTTTATTAAAAAATTAAGTCAATTTTCAAAACGTCAGGAAATTCAATTTTTTAGTGACTGAATTATTTAAAGTAAGCTTACTTAAAAGTCCTTTCTTGGACTTGAAAATAATATTCACCGTGCATTCAACGAAGTAACTTCCGACTTTTATTCTTCCAAAGCGTCGTCTTGACGCAGTCGAATCGTAAGAATCTGCTGCGACATTGAAGAACAACTTGAAGGAAGGTTCAACTGTAAAAATAAATTCTAAGCTGTCTTGCTGAATACTTGGAGAAGCTCGTGGGAATTTAAGAGAAAAAGACCAGAGACACAAACGGATTAGGGTGTTAACAAAATATATAATTTATTTGTCTAATATGAATAAAAGAAAAATTTTTTGTAGTAATTACTGCTTTCTTTGCCGCAAACTTTAACAAGAATTTCAATCGATGTTTTCGGTTTGAGTTTCATCCAATTCGGACTACAACGTGCAGCTGCATTCGGCATACATTCTAAATATATCGGTGCAACAGCGGAAGGATTTGTCAAGCGAAGTACGCGCTGCGATATCTGGCCGACAATTAAGTCTCCGAAATAGAGGGTATCAGGTTCGAGATGCAATTGTACCGCTTCTACCTCACCGTAAAGACAAAGCTTTATTACATCGCAAATTCCTGAATCAGTACTTGATGCACGAGACATTAACATGGATGAAATTTCCATTATTGATTCTTCTGTTAAAATATATAACAAAGTAATTAATTACGCATATATTATTTATTAAAATTACAATATTATATAATTACCCATACATAAGAAATTACTTAAAAGATTCAAGAGAAATTATCTAAAAATATTATTTAAAACAAGCATGAGCTACATTAATAAATCTTTTTAAGGTATAAATTATTAGAAAAAAATCACTCACGTATGTAAATTCTTTGTGATAATGCATTATCCATGGCAATATCCTTTACAGGCTCAATCCCTGGAGAAATATATTATTTAAATAAAGATTTATTCAGTTGACTTCAATGCAAAATAAATTAAAAAAGACACACTGGTGATATCTTCCGATTCTGTACAATGTACCCTGACTATTCTAATAAATTGCATAAAATCTCTATTCCTTATTTGATTTGAACATTCATTTTCAAATTTTCTCCACTGCTTTTGTTCATGTTCTTTTCTCCGTAGCAATGTATTTATTGGTGAAAATCTGGAATTATTTAATAGATATTTATTTTTATGTAACATATTTATATCTTTTATAACAGATCTTATTCAATATGCAATGATCGATAATTAGACTCACTTTACTTCAAAGATGATACCTTGGAATGGACTTATTCGCCCTTCAAGCGGATGAATTTCAAAGACACTATAAGTTGGATATTGCTTGCGGTCGATGTCCTGCAAAACTAATTTTAGTAAAACCTCATTACATGCAAGTCAGATCGATTAAAAACATAAGCCAGTGACGGAATACAAATCAATTTATCGTATAAAATCCATGCGTTTTCAGGATTCCAGCTTAATAACGCTAGCTGCATCCAATACTTTTCTTTCGCATATGCTGATATTGTAAAGAAACATTTAATATTTCTAGATAAGCACTTTTATAGATTAAATAAACAATTCTGCAACAATTCTGTTCAAATTTACCAAATTTATTATCATGTCTATTTGGACAGTACTTCTACAAATTCTAGACACAGATTTTAATAATTTAATAGTTTAAAATAGAAAGCGGTAAAATGATTTTGCTAATTGTAAGACTTTTCCAAGGATGCTTTCGATAATCCGCTACTGGCTAAAATTTTTAATTTATTTGAAGGAACAATTGTTTCGTACACGAATGCACTTTACTTCGTTATCGATCTCACCGAGGACAACGTAACTGGAGGCTCGAGACGAAAGGTTACGCAGGACAAAGGTATCGTACCTACAGGTATTTTCTACCGTAGGTGGAAAATCGATGAGCGTGAAATCTCCGGTCGTATTTGAGTGATAAATTACCAATTTCGGTACAATGACCCGCACTTTGATGGGAACACGTATATTTGGAGTAGATTTAATCCTGAAAAAGTTTGTACGAATTTTTCTTACGATAACAAAAATTACGATGACAAAGGGCATGGATATTTTACCAAAATTCACTGTAAAAGGTGCCTTCATTTACGCCCATTAATTCGACTTGAAGCTTTACATCTTCTTGCGGTTTAATTCTTCCACGAAGAGGCTTTATCATTAAGTCTAGATCATTTTGCCCGAGATCAATCGAAAATCTGGAAAATTTTAGATTTTTACCAAATTATCTTATTTCAAAATATATGCTTCTTCGTATAATATTTAAATTCACTTCTCATTTGAGTATAATATAAGTTACGCAAAAATCTAATTAGAACTAATCTACATTTATATAAATATAAATTATTTCCATAATCAGAAATTATTATGTTTTTTTATATAATACAAAGAAATGAAACAAATAAAAATAACAAGAATTACTTGAAAATATTTTTTTAAATAAAGATGAAAAAAAGATACATTGCGATTTTATTTCTAATGTCCGAGAACTTTGCATGAATAACGCGGATACCTGGTGCTTTTGCTTCCTTCGTTACGGATTGTAACTATTTTTAAACCGGACGAATAACCAATATCGATAGTACCAAAGTCTATCGACTTCGGTTCGATGTTAACATATTCGGTGGCTAAAGTAGATATCACGCGATAATCGAAAATCTTTCCGTTGATTTCAATAGGAATTATTGCATGTAACATGGATGTTCTTTTGAA